>JADRCH010000483.1:287610-319753 GCA_019843965.1 Rhynchomys soricoides | reverse complement strand
CCTGCCTAGAATCCCCCAGTGAGGGGCTGGGGGCGTGGCTCAGTGGTGGAGCCCCTGCCTAGACTACCCCAGTGAGGGGCTGGGGGCGTGGCTCAGTGGTAGAGCCCCTGCCTAGAATCCCCCAGGGAGGAGCTGGGATGTGGCTCAGTGGTAGAGCCCCTGCCTAGAATCCCCCAGGGAGGGGCTGGGGGAGTGGCTCCGTGGTAGAAGATATGCTACTATCTCCCTCCTCCTTCCCTCCCTTCCATCCTTCCTTTATGTTTTTTTGAGACAGCCTTTCTCTGTGTAGCCCTGGCTATCCTGAAACTTACCCTCACAGACTAGGCTGGCCTCAGCTCAAGAAAGCCGCCTGCCTCTGCCTCCCAAGTGCTGAGATTAACACGTGCGGTCACCACCCGACCATGTATTTTTTTTTTTTTTTTCTTTTAAAGATGAGTGAGTTGGAGGAATACTGAAAGATTCAGAAATATTTCCATATGGTACTGCTGTGTGAAAGCACAGTGCAGGAAAATAAAGACCATGCTGTCCCTAACAGAGCAACACTGTTCCCTGGAGCACTATATAACACGGAGAAAATACCCACGGCAAGATGTGGGAAGACACTGACGAGGGAGGGCGCTGCTTGCAGGTCAGGGAGGGAGGAAAGGGGAGAAAGAAGAGCCTAGAAGAAAGGGGGCGGGGTAGACTGAAAATACTCAAGAACTTAAAGTCAGCTCCTGAACACTTACCCTCCCCACTATCTTCGCTTCAGGAGCCTTCTGGCACACTAGATGTCACCTGACCTCTCTTTAACGGCTCGCTTACACAGACACTATCAATTAGCACCATCTTCCAGAAAAGGCAACTAAGGCCCAGAGTTCAGGCAGTGTGGAACTCAAGTATTACAAGAGATGGCTTTTCCTCAACTTCCCCTAAAATGATGCTCCTTGGAGCTCTGAGGACAGTGACCTGTTGCCATGGCAGCCCTCCACACTGCAACAGGCTCTGGAGGGGGAAGGGCACATGACTGTCATATGGTAACAGTGGGCCCCTGAGGTGCTTCAGAGCTTGGGGCTGCTGGAGAAGCCTGAGAGAGCCAGGACCTGGCTCCCTGGAGAGCCTCGGGGAAGCCTGCCTGGGATATTTTTACCGCATCCATCGCTGCTACCTGGAGCCAGAAACAGAGAACGTGTCAGTTACGACAGTCCGATTCCTCCAGCTCACTGGTTAATTAAAACCTGTGCAGCACAAAGCAAGAGTTATTGCCTGTTGAAGCAGAGGGAAGGATAAACCGTGGCTGCCTGCATCACTCTTGTTTCTCCTGCCCTCGTGCCACAGAAACCTGGAGCTATGTCACCTTTCCACGTGTACAGCAGAACATCCACAAATCCTCTCTTACTGAGATTACCCCACTGTTCTCTAACTCACTAGTACCACACTTTCTCTGTCATGCCATGTGCCCAAAAGGGTCACTGTTGGGTTCCAGGCTGTGAAGCCTGAAGGGGCTGAGGGCCAGAAAGCCAGCAGCTTGAGGCTGACAGACCCCAAGAACGGCTGCATGACCACAGAGAGACAGGTGCACAGGCCATGCCAACCACTGCCACGATTTCCTGGAAATGCTGGTGGCACTCTAGCCAACCCCAAGTGAGAGCAGCTAGCCACCCATTCGCCAGTGGGCCACCTAGCAGCATAAATTCATTTATAACTGAAGCTGCACCCACCCGCCACATGCCAGGCAAGGTTCTACATGGATCAAGGCCTTGCCTGTGCTCCCATGAAGCCAACAGTTGGGAAGCAGGTGGAAGAAAAATCCAGTGGAGGAGGAGGAGGCTCCAGGGTGACTGAGAGGAAGGTACCCTGGGTCAGGAACGTCTGAACAGAGACTGGAGGAAGGGGGGTGGCTTTGGAAGGTCAGTCCTGAGGATGGCTGTGTGACTGTGGGAAGGTAGGTGGACATGCCACCCCAACTTCATCCACAGGCAGAGGACACAGCCAGGGAGAGGCTAGAGCAGGGAGCAAGGGGCCTGAGCTGGAGTACCCCAGGTAACACAGGCCCAGGGTCAGAGGAGCTGAGGCGCTCGTTATGACAACCCAGTGAGTACACTTCCTATTTCCCTGAAAAGAGGAAACTGAGGTCCGGGGGGAACAGGATTCACAGAAGACCACATGGCATGCCTATCAGGCTGGGGCACCCGCAGCCCCTGGTGACAATCTGCAGACAGCAGGGGCTCAGCTAGAGTTATCTACTCTTTCCCTGGGAGTCCGTGGCCTCCATTTTCTTCTCACTTCAACGCTCGGCCTACCTCTCTTCAGGGTTAGGAACAGACAGGTAAACACTTCATGAGAGAAGAGGGGGTAAGAGAAAGAGAAAAAAATGTGAAAGCCCGCGTTCCCTCAAAGAAGAAACGGATTATTAACTTTCTCTGGAAGGTGCTACGGAAGTTAGGAGACATTGCTCACCTACCAGGTGTCCTGGAACACAGCTGGGATCACTTCAGGAAGGCTGGCCTCAGGTGCGGCTCCGGTCCCAGGTTTTCCCTAGGCAAAGGCCACCTGCCCTAGCTCCCTAGGTGGACCTGGGGTGGTGCCTCCTCCTGCACTGTGGGTGTCTGGAATGAGGAAATGGGAACCAGCCGTGCCAGCTTCTAACGACTTATTCAGCGGCCTCCAGGCCATGCCAGTTACCGGAGTTCCCCTGAGATGGCTGCTCTCTGCATACAGGCACATTCCCAAAGAGGCTGTTCAGTCAATATTCCCTTTGGGGAAGGGAAATAACAGGATTCCTTGCTCATCAGACACGTGGTCTTGGGTCTGAATGAATTTGGGAGAAAGCTCGAAGGTAACAAAGCCTGCCTGTTACAGGCCACCTGCTCAGTGCTGAGCCAGGGCTGGATCTGCGCCACAGCATCCCTGCCCTGAGCCCAGCAGCTTCATTCACAACCTTCCCACCCACAGGTGGGCCCCTCACCTCTGCCGCCAGTGCTGGCTGCACAGGCTGGAGGCTTAATGATTAAACTGTGTGGAAGACTCTTCCACCCAGCCTAGGAAGCACAGATCTGGGAGGGTGCTGCTCTAAACACTGAAGTCTCTTCAGGGCCTCATGGGTAGCCTTTATGTCAGAACTATGGCCATGCCTATTTTACAGATAGTGTTAAACAGTAGTCACAGGACGGAGGTCACATAGCAAGTGGAGGTTCAACCCAAGTAGTACAGCTCAGAGTCCAGCTTTTGACTGCTGTGCTAAGATGCCCTTGTGAAGAGACTAGTGTCCACCTTGGGATAGGAACAGGAGTCAGTGAGGTCATAGAGCTAGTCCATCAAAATGCTCAGGACCAGATGGAGCCCAATAACGCAGGACTACAATCTCAGCACTGGAGAAGCGGGTCAGGATTTCAAGGTCATTCAAAGCTGCATATTGAGTTCGGGACCAACCTGAGCTACATGAGTCTCAAAAACAAAACAAGAACAAAAACCAAAGAACAACCAAAACAGTTCCATAACTCTCAGTTGTGTTATCACAGGCTGCTCACACCTGAGCCTTCAACAGGACAAACACCTGGCTCACAGTTACAGAGCTTAACCTCCCGACACGAACGTCTGACGGAAATGCATAAAGACAGCCAGGTGTGATGCACCTGCCGGTAAGCCCACACTTGGGAGGCTGAGGCAAGAGGAACTGCTGCAAGTTCAAGGCCAGACTGGCTGTCAGCATTGGACCCTGTCTCAGAAGAGCCAAATTAAAACTCATCAAACTGCGGTAAACCAGAACCACGAAGCTCTTGCCTGCAGGGAGCTCTCAGTCACCTGAGAACAATCTGGCACAACAAAAGAAAGCAGCCAAAGGAAACTGCAACAAGCAGATCCCCATGCACTGAGGGGCCCTGGCTGTGAGTCAGGCATTAAGCACTTCACGTGATTTCACAAGCTTCCATCCCCCAAACCTACCTGCTCTATCCTGCAGACATGGAAAAGGAGGCCATGGGGCTTACCCAAGACCAATACAGGGCCCAGTAGGACCCAGGACTTGCACATAGGCTAAGTCACATTTCTCAGGTCCTCTGCAGTCTCCCATGCAAACCACTGTCCACAGGTAGATAGTCAGAGGAATATAGCTTTCATAGATAGTTGGTGACTGGGACAGAACTACTGAAGTTCACAATTTTGAGCTGGCAACCTGCACTTGACCTACAACCTCCACTCTGTCCACTCAACAGCCCTCCAGGGTCCTCAGAGTCCAGCCTCTGTGAGAAGCATCTTGCTCAGGAGTGGGAGGGATCAGAGTGAGTTCTTAAAAAGCATGCATGCAGCCGGGCAGTGGTGGCGCACACTTTTAATCCCAGCACTCGGGAGGCAGAGGCAGGAGGATTTCTGAGTTCGAGGCCAGCCTGGTCTACAGAGTCAGGACAGCCAGGGCTACACAAAGAAACCCTGTCTCGAAAAACCAAAAATAAAAGATAAAAAATAAAAAGCATGCCTGCACCTCCAGTGTTGTGGCCAACTTGGAAGTCCCTACATTTTCAGACAAAACGTTTGGCAGCTGACTTGACAAAGGGCTCCTAAGGTACAGGGGCTATGCCCAGGTTTTCAAAGTCGGACATGATTACAGAGCACACAGCTAAGTAGCTGAGTAATTACAAATCTTAGAAGTGCAACAAACAGCACAATGCAGGATGCTGTGGTTCTGCTGCTCCACACTTCCACAGCTGATCCTCGCACACTCTTGTGTGCTCAACAGTGCTGTGAGTTTACTCCCACAACCACTGGCCCTGGCCTCTGATTTGCCCAGACAGGGTTATGTGTCAGGTAATTTGTCCCAGTGCTACCACAAAAGACCTAAGAGGAATCAGGAGGCAAAGTATAAAAGCAAGGTTTCTTCTCTCTTAAAGGGACACACACAGTAGGAGGTGCCCTTAACTGCTGCTGGATAGGGTGTGCCAACTGGGGCCACACAGGGAGCCAGGGGTCATGAGAGGTGCACAGCCGAGGGCAGAGTGGCACAAAGGGCTGGGACTGGGTCCTTATCCATTTTGAAGAGCTACTGTCAACCCTTGCTGAGACCTGTGGGCTTCTTTGTTTATATAAATCTCATTTCCATACAGTTTTGTTAGGGCTTCCTATCAATGAGTCTCGAAATGTGATTCCTGGACGCAGAACCCGGTAGCTCCTAGACAAGTGTGCGAAGTGCAAATGTTCACTCCTGCTGGACCTAGAGCTTAGAGCCTTCAGGACAAGCCCAGCTTGTCTGTGATTCTGTGGGCCTGAGAACCCTGCAAGGGCACGCAAGGCTGAAAAGTTACTGACCCTACTAGCCCTTTGATCCCCCCAAGTGAGTTATTTAAATTCTACAAAGGGAATGAGTGGGTCAGCTGAAGGGGTCGCTAGGAGGCGTGGCTTAAGTTGGTTACCGCATGTGAAGTACCCAGCACCGAGTCTGGCACACATTAGACACCAAAACTTGTTTTTGCTACTGCTGCCACTACTGTCGTCATTACTGTCAGCAGCCAAAGACACACCAACTGAGGCAGCTTCGGGTCCAGGTCTCCCAAGGCTGGGCCCCTCCTCTTTTACAGTTATCTTACACCCAGGAGTCAGTCCTTTAGGGGATCCGAGTGTAGCAAGTGGGAGAGGCCAAGCGCTTTCTTCCTCCTCCACACCAAGACTCTTCCCAAGCCACTTCAGCCCACTGCAGCCCCAGCACATACCACTATGGGCACTCTAAACTCAGGCACCAAGATGAAAAGGCTGAAGACTGACCTACCAGGTCCCGTCCAGTGAAAAGGACTCTAGTCAGACTGCACCAGAGCCAAGCTTTGGAGCCAAAGCTGGGCAAGGGGTCTTACTCCAAGCTGTTATAGGCACTGTAGGGCCAGACAGTGAAAGCAAAGAATGAGACATAGGAGGTCTGATCTCTGGCCACCAACCCTTAGAGTGAAAAGGAGTGACCAAAGGCCTCTTGCTCAGAAAGGAAGCTGTTAGACCTAACTTCATACAGCCCAATGTTAAACCATTCTTAATCCACAGACAAGATCCACAGTCTGGTTATGGTCCAACCCAATACAAGTCAGGCAAGTTCAATACAATGTAAGGGACTGGAGGCTAGCCTGAGCCCACCTTGTCTTTCAGGAAGGGCCCAGGATGGCTAATGTGTTCCGGCCCACGGACCTGTGGCTACTACTCAATTATCAATACTATTTAACAATCAACGCTGCAGTGCTCAGTGTCACTGAACATTCGAATTTCTCTAGAGAAAGGGGGAGAACAGGCTCTTACCACTTCCATGCGTGTCTCCCCCACCTCCCTAAGTCAGTCTGCTGCACTTATGCCTCAGGAGCTCTGCCCCCCCCCCCCCCCACAGTGCCCGCCATGGCTGTCCACCGGCGATGCTGCCTAGAACTTCATATTCCCTCCTGCTTGACTTCCTCGCCATAGTGCTTGCTACCATCCGACACAGTACGCGGCTTCTTTACCTTGTTTTCTGTGTATTTTAAACGATATTTTCCACACGTATGGAAGTCAAGAGAAGAACTTGCAATTGCTCTCTCTTCTTTCTCGATGTGGGTTCTGGGGATCAAAATCAGGCTTTTATCCCCTGAGGTGTGTTACTGGCCCTTTTACTCTATTGTTTTTTGTTTCTTTAAAGTAGGTTTCATGTAGCCCAGGCTGGCCTCAAACTCAGGACACAGATGAAAATGGCCAACAACTGCTGAGCGCCAGCCTGTTTCCTTAGGCTGAAGCTACAGGTGTGTGCCGCTAGCTCAGCTTCACTATTGTTTCCTAATCTGACACTGAGTGGGCCCCAGAATGGTGAGAGAGGTGAGCGATGGAGCCTGCACTGCTAGCTAACCTTCATGTCTAGCACAATTCTCATGAGAGCACGATCAAGTCTAAAAACCAAAGCAAGGCAGGCAGAGCTCTGTGAGTTCAAGGCCAGCCTGGGCTACAAAGTGAGTTCCAGGACATCCAGGACTACATAGAGGAAACCTTATCCCTAAAAATCAACGAAGCTGGGGAGCCAGCCACCTTTAATCCCAGCACTGGGGAGGCGGAGGCAGGAGATCTCTGTGAGTTTGACGCCAGCCTGTTCTACAGAGTGAATTCCATGACAGCCAGGGCCTCAAAAACCCAAGACAAAAAACAAACAAAAAATTCAAATCTGGGGGACTGAGAGATGATTCACTGAAGGCACTTGTGCCAATCCTGGGTCGCACATGGTAAAAGGAGAAAAGTGATCGCCAAAAGAACTGATCTCCACATGTATACCATAGCACATGCCCCATGCCCCCACATAAAGCTTTAGAGAAAAACCTCAAAGCTCAACATTACAGCACATGCTTGTAGAGACAACACTTGAGAGACACAGGCAGAAGGATCACTAGGCCTTTGAGGTCAGCCTGGGCCACATGAAACCCTGTACTTAACTAGAAATAGTGCTGAGTAGATAAAGCTCAACAGAGAAAGCACTTGCTGGGCAAACATGAGGATGTCAGGTCCATCCCCAGAACCCACATAAGAAAAGTGAACTCCTGAATCCCAGCTGTGGAGATGCAGAGACAGAACTGACCCCAGGACTGATGGCCATCCAACCCTCACCTACTTGTGGATTCCTGGCCAGTGAGGGGTTGGGGAATGGGCTGTGCCTGAGGAATGAGAGCCACATGTCTTCACATGCAAGGGCTAACACTCACAACTGCACACCTAAGTACACACGAGAATAATAAATACGAAATGCATGGTGCCAGCATTTGGGTTTAGCCAACCCTCAGATCTGACACCGTGGGTCCACACACACATGCATGCCTCCATCCCGACAATGGGGAGCCTGGTTTGGAACAAGATTCCTTAGAGAAGAAAGCATCCTCAGCCAGAACAAAGGGTGCCAGCTCTTGGACAGAATCACACCAACTCTCTGTCACATCTGCCACCTCCCTAAGACCTGCAGGAAGCAAAGGGTCCAGCAGAAGCTCCCCTGCCCCCAACCCCCAAGGGTTTCTGCTCCTCTGCCTGATGCTTCTATAAAGAGATTTCATCATGGGCTGGAAAGTTACATGGGCAAAAGGCAAATGCTACAGGAGCTTCGGCACGGTGTGCCTGGGGGACACAAGCTGGTTGTAGCATTCCCACTGTTGGTCAGATATCAGGTTCCCAAGAAATGTCCCAAGCTGCCCTTCTTCATTCTTTGGTCAAAGCTAGAACTCTAACAGACATTTCCATGGCCCCCCACTGCAGCGCCTGCTGCCTGTAAACCAAAGGCTGGCTTCGGGGCCTTGTGGAGCCTTCACAAAGCCCAAGGCTAGAGCCTTGAGTGATGGATCAAGGGAGGATCTGAGACCTCCTGTTGAAACAGGTCTTGGGGGGTGGGGTGGGGGGAATGTAGGTGGAGCCTCACAGTCAGGTCCTGGAAGGAAACAGATTAGGGACCAAGGGCCCCAGGAGGAACTGCCACCATGGGCTCAACAGAAATGGGAAGCATGTGGCTGCTGGGGCTGGACAGGGGTGTTTGATGCTTTGAGAGCCCAGCCTCTTAATGACTTGCATAATGAGGAAGAAGAGGAGCAGAAGCAAATAATTTTATTAAGTAAGTGGACTGAGCAGAGGCAGGGAATTCCCCACACGTACTCTTGAGCCCGAACCACACCAATGCTGAGTGAAATCTCCTGTACTTGATTCTAACTTTTCTTGACGAGACACTTCAAACACGCAAGGGTAAAGGGAGGCTTTAATAAGCCTCCCCACCCAGATGCAACCGTTCCCAACTTATGGCCAATCTTGTTCCAGCTCTTACTCGCCCCCATGAGCCTGTCCGCCTCCACTTTCCACCCCCACCCCCACCAAACACTGCAAGGCACATGCTGGGCATCCCAACAATCCACTCACAGGAATCTCAGAATGTCCGTCCTAAAGATAAGGGCTGAGTCGGGGCCTAAGATCACATCTGAAAATTCACAATACTAGCAAATACTCAGGTGCATTTTGTCATTGTAATGGAGATGGGAGAATGGGTCTTGGGATCAGAGAAACCCCAGGCCCAGCGTGGCAGCCAACCTCATGGCCCAAAAGCACTTGGAAGTTACCACAGGAGTTCCCCAGAGGAGGTATGTGGGGTGAAGAGGCTGGGACTGGAGAGGGTGACCCACTGTGCACCCCATCTACCTATCTGTCATTTCATGGGCAGACCGAAGGTTACACAGGCTCTGGAAGAGTCATTAACTTGGGGACTAGCTCCTCTGAACCTCAATTTCCCCAGATAATAGATAGTGACTGTGCTATCCCATGGAATGGACCAAAGAATCTAAACTCTTACCCAGCAGAGCTCCCAGAACAGTGCTCTGTCATATGGTCAATTCAGTCAGCTTTACCCACCAGTCGTAGGTGGTGAGCACAAATCACCTTGGCAACATAACAAACTTGGAATCCACCTGTTCTGCTTGGCTGAGAGGTGTAGCTCCATCTTGCCCCTTCTTAGGTCTCCAGTAGTCCGTATATCTATCTAGAAATGAACTCAGACTGGACTATAGAAGGATTTCTGGTGGTTAGATAAAAGCCAGCATTCCTCAGGAACTTGGGAAACCGGTTCCTGTGTGCCAAAAAAAGTCATTTCCCTTACCTCTGGCAAAGGGACTACTAGAGGCTCCTATCAGCATATCAAGGCCCATGCTGCTTTCCAGGCACACTCAGCATCACAAGTACATTCAAACACACACTAGTCTCCTGGCCCTTCCTTACAACCCATGCTGATTTCTCTACCCCACAAACTCTCACTTGATCTCTCGCTGTCTTGCTATTCTCAAACCAGCCTCCCTCTCTCCCTCCCTCCCTCCCTCCCTCCCGTTCTTACTCTGCTCTGTTCTGTGCGGTCTCCTTTCTTCTCTCTGCCCTGGACTCTTTGCAAAAGCTGTGCCCCTGATACCCAACCTAGAGCATCTCTGACAGTAGACACGATGCCACAGCATCCCATACTGTCCCGCTGCTGTGTGAATGAGGTGTTAAACACAGCTAGCAGTACTTTGCCTAGCAAACAACCTGGAAAAGGAATGCTGTGTCCACGTCTCCCATTGACCTTTGCCTCGTAAAGAGGGCCTGCAATGAACAGTATCAGTCTACAGTGATCTCATTTGTTTTGGGGTTTTGTTTTGTTTTTCCAGACAGTGTAGCCCTGGCTGTCCTGGAACTCACTCTGAGGACCTGGCTGGCCTTGAACTCATGGAGATCCACCTGCCTCTGCCTCCCAAGTGCTAGGATGAAAGGTGTGGGGCCGCCACCACTGCCAGGCTTCAGTGATCTCATTTGTAAAATGAGTTCAATAGAGTTAATTACATCATTAGACTACTGGAACTGTGAAGTACTTAGCCAAGCACCTGGCAGCAAGTCCATGCTGCGTAAATGTTAGCAGCTCTTACTATTATTACTTTACAAACTTTAAAGCAGTGTGAGCTTGGAGAACAGAAATCCACCCTATCCAAATGACAACACTGCTTCTGTGGCAAGCTCATTCTAACCTCCTGGCTCTGCACTTGCTCTGCCTGGATCCCCCCCCCCAACTCCTGGCATAGATGATGCCTCTTGCTCATTCAGTCTTCCCTCTCGCAGCTCAGGAAGCCATCCCTGATCATCAGGGCTATGTATTAATCACCCCCTACCTACCACTCACTCACCCCTCCCCGCCAGCCACTCTGGCCTTTTACCCTCTCATTTCCCCCTGACTTAAAACCACCTGAAAGAAGGGTGGACGGGTTTGTTTCTTCAAACAAACAAACAAAACCCTGAAACGACCTGGTTTTACTGCCCATCTCCCCAGGTAGTCTGCAAGCCCTAAGAGAGCGGAGATTTTGTCTGAGCCAGGCCTAGTCTGTAATCACAGCACTTGGGAGGAGGACTAGAAGCCTGAGAGTTCAACGCCAGCCTGAGCTACACTGCAAGAGACAGAGATTAGACCCTGCCTGCTCATTCACTGTCAAGTCCTCCAGTGCCTAGAAGAAATCCTGGATCCTGGCACATGGAAGGTGTCCAATAAATTGGTCAACTTAATAAGATAAGAACAGTAACTCAAGCCTGACCCAGAGCTGACAGCAGCACATATATATATATATATATATATATATATATATACACACACACACATATATATACATATATACATATACACATATATACGTATATACACACACATATATACATATATATATCTCCATCCCTACTCTTTCTTTTCTAAGGAAGGGGTAGGGGAGGAGGAGGAGGAAAAGAGTTGATATAAGCACATATAGATAGATGTAAGTAAGCGCACGCACATACACACACACACACACACACACACACGCATACAGCCAAATTACCAAGGCCAAGGACATCTCCATTTTGTTCTCTTTGGTGCTCAGTCTAAATGAGCAGTTATCTCAAGAGAAATGAGACTGTGGTGTGGAAGGTGGTACTCCCTGTTTTCTTTCTAAACCTCCATAGTGCTTGGCATGTCACAGTGAGCTTACCTGTCTCACATACTCTGGTTTTTGAGACAGGGCATCTCATATAGCAGAGGCTAGCCTTGATCCTCCTGGCCAGCTCTACTGCCAAGTGTGCGTCAGCACGCCCACTTTGCATAAATTCAACCACACACACAGACAGGAGAGAGAGACAGACAGACAGACAGACAGACTGACTGACTGTGGTCATGATAAGCCTTAAAAAATAAAAATACAGATTAACCCGGCAGCTTCCCTCTCATTCTAGTAGCTGAAAACAAATGCCAGAGAAAATTATATTGTATTCTTTTATTAAAATGTAAGTACATTTAATTTAGCCTTCACAAGGTATGAAGCCTAAGCTTAAAAAGCATAGGCAAATACATTTTACAGCAGAAAAGGACAGCAACCGTGGCACATTCTCCATTCCAGTTTTGATTTACCGCTTAACAACTGCAACATCTAGACACCAGGCTCACAGTTAACTCTTAAACCACTCTACCAGAAAGGTCTAAAAAACATTTGCTGTTGTCACTACAAGGGAGATAACCCAGGATCTGTTTTAAGTCATTGCCTTAATACTGAAGATTCAAAAACAACAACAACAAAAACCAAAAACCAACCAAACAAAAACATAAATGTAATGGCCATCTTAAATTTGATTAAGACCAGTTTGCCGACCTCAAATGAAATCGCAAGCACACCCAGCAAGATCCTTCCCAGCCTCTGCCCTGATGGTGGTGGTGGTGTGTGTGTGTGTGTTGCCTTCCCACTTTGATATTCTCATGCACCGACAGAGTGCTGCTTTTCAGAAAGAAATTATCAACTCAGCTTGTCTTTGGCAGGTTAAATACCACAGAAATGAGTTGCCTGAAAGCCAGGCCTTCCTGACACATCTGTAGCCACAGCAGTCTGGCCAAATTCCCATTGTCTTCTCTGGAGCACATGGAGTGCATACTATATATGTGTACCCTATGTTCATGCTTGCTGGCTTAAAAGAAACAACTGGACCTTGTCAGGAAAGTTCTACCTCCACAGCTAGGTTCACACCTGAAATCCCAGTAGTTGCAGACCCAAGGATTAGACATTGAAAGTTATCCTTGGCTACATAGTGAACTTAAGGGCAACCTGGGTTACTGGAGACCCTGTCTTGAAACAGAAAAGGCACCTCAATGAAGTGATGCTTCTGTAACAGGGCAGCTCTGTTCTCCTCTCCAATCAACTGGATACGGGAAGGCTGAGGAAGACTTCTGATTACTGCCTTGGGCAACCAGGTCACTGTCAGCCAATGTGCTTCGACGGAGGCCACTGAATCGAGAAGGGGAAAGAGGAGGAAGTGTTCCGATTGGACAAGCTGAGTCTACAATGCCCAAGAACATCCATCAGGGGACATCAAGGAAACGTATTCCCATGCCAGGAGCCGGAAGTGAGGGGGCGAGAGTCTTTGAGACACAGAGTCCAGATCCACACTGGGGTCCAGGGTTTATAGCAGCTACAGTGTTTAACATGCACAAAGCCCTGGATTTCATCCTCAGTATCAAATAATAATAAATGCAGAACTGGAGTGAAATATACTGACGTGGAGGAAGAGGACTGTACAAGTACTGTCCTTTGGGTCCTTATACTAAAACATGTTTATACTAAAACAATTTAACCTTTGCTGAGTAAACTTTAAGGGTGGGGGAGGACGCTAACCTTGCACTCTGCCCTATAGGTAAAAACAGAATCAGAAATGGCTTCCTGCAGAAAAAGAGAGAGGTACATTCATCAAGTTCTTGGGGCCCTGTGCTATCCACAAAATATCTCCCGGAGTCAGAACAATCCTGGCATAGAAGTCCTATGACTACCATTTCACAGATGGGACACTGAGGCTGGGAGCGAACATGTGGGGGAGCTCAGGGCTGTCATGTCACAGCCCACAGTGAGGCAGCCTCTGGGCCAGATGGAGAACACTGAAGAACAATCATAATCCATACGAGCTGCTACTCAGTGAAGGATGGCTCAGCCTAGTGTTCAGCAAATCATCACACCCTTACAAAGGTAACACAGCTATTGTCCCATTTTTATAAACGAGAAACCTAAGTCTGGCAGAAGGGAAAGCCAATTGGACTCAATGTTAAATCTGATCAGAGCCCTACTCAGAGAGGGTCTCTAAGCTTCCCAGAAATGCTGAATAAATGGCAGCATTTACAGACTGCTATGTGCCAGCAGCTGTGCTAAGCAGTTTACACAGGGTGTTCTTATACATCTTTAAAACAATTCAATGAGGTGGCTTCCATTGAAATCTCCACTTTATATTTGGGCATAGAAAGGGAAACGAAGACACAGAGGGGTGAAGTTAGTTGCCCAAGGTCACATAGCTTGCTAGTGCACGGCAAAACCTAAATTTGAACGTGAGTCTCTCTGCTTCCCAAGCGAAAGCTCATATCAAAATGATGGCAGTTAACAGCAGCTACTCTGCATTGAGTGTTAACTATGGACTCGGGTCTTTACATGCACATGGTCAACTAATTGGCAATCTATAGTATCTTCACCTCATTTCTCCAGGAACTAACAATAACGCAAACCCGAAATAAGTATCTTCAATGTGAAACGCCTTATTCACCAGATCTCAACACCTCAGAACAATCACCAGCAAAAGACAATTCCTCCTTTCCTGTTTTACCAAAGGCAAAAACGAGGTTCGGCGCGGTTTTCCCAGACCGCAGCTCCAGAGTGGCAGAGCTGGGATGTGCACCCACGTCTCCCGGACTCCAAGCTCTTCCCCACCGTGCCCGGTTGCACGTCTGGAAAGTTGAGCCATGCGGGCACGAGTCCCGCCGGGTACGGAGGGCGTGAGTCCTGGCGCTGCCGCCCCCCACAGCCAATGCCCACACCCGGCCGTCCGCCTGGTCACCCCGCCTGCGCTGACCCTCCGAGCAGCTACCAAATCCCCACCACCCTTGCCGGAGACTGCTCCTGCAGCAGGAGCCACGTACCTAGGCGACCCGGCCGCACTCCCCGCGGGCTCCTCGACCGCGGCGTTCAGCACGGCGCGGCTCGCTAGAGACGCCGCCAGCTCCAGTGGCCCGAGTGACTTCCAGGCTGCCCACTTCCAAGCCGCTTCGCGCGAGGCCTCGTGGGAACTGTAGTTTCTCCCTAAGAAGCAGCGAGCTGAAGAGAGCCTGGCGCGCGGGGCCTACCGGGAGTCGTAGGCACGCCACCGCACCGCCTTCTGGGAATCGTAGTCTACTGGTCGCTTCGGTGCAGCTCCAGTCTCCAGAGAACTTCCGCAGCCCCGAGGGGTGCGAGGCAGGGAAGCGTGTCTTGTGTCGGTTCCAGCCCGGGAGCCTTGCTCTTCACCTTGTTCGACCGGTTTCTCCTTTCTCCTAGCCACGTCCGCCTTCTCCCTCTGCTCCGGGAACCTTTTGCTGTCCCTCTCCGCAGGGCGGGAGTCTACTACTCCGAGCCAGCGAGCCTGCGGAGGGGCGGGAAGACTGGAGCGGTGCGCTAGACCCCCTTCAGCGCTGGGCGGAGCGGGACGGCAGCGGCGCGCACGCGCGCACGCGCGCTCTCCGGCCGACTCGGCCCTGGATTGCTGGGGGTCCCCCTCGGGGCGGGGGTCGGAGGACTTCTTTTCCCAACCCCCTTTGGAACGCGTGCGCGTGCCACCGTGCACACGCGCTCGCTCTGTTTGCCGGGGTCAATCCGCCAGGTGCGGGGCTGCGGGACTAACCGTTCTCTTGGTGGGGTCCTCCCCCTTCGTTTTCAACGTAGCTTCCCAGGTCCCCTCTAGATCTGTTCGTCTATACAGGAGCTCCAGGGTGCCGCAGAGCTCGCTGTCCCTTGTCGGGAGTCCTGTCACAGGTAACAGGCGCGGCTCCTGCCCGAAGGAGGCGGACACACCTACCTCCCGCCCATGTGGATTCCCGGGAGTCGGAACGTAAGGACGCGGCTCCCCGTGTTCCTCTCGGCTCCAGACCAATCCCCGAGATGGGAGGCGCAGAATCACGTCCCGTAGGGGCTGCCTGGCAGGCCTTTTCTATTCATTCAGTAATGACATAGTCTGAGGGTAACTAGTGTTTGTTGACTGCCTACAGCCTGCAGAATGTCCAGATTTAATCCACTCGTAGAAATGAATGAAGATTCGACCTTTATAAAACAAAACGATGTTGCCACTCGCACTTCATAAGGAATTCTGAGGCAACTGACTAGAATTGCTCAGCCCTCTAAATCTCATGCATACACTTTCTGCTTAAGCCTGCTTCCTGGGAAGTTGTTCATTACCACATGACCAAGACGGAAAGCACATATTTCTTATTGAGACAGATCAGAGGCATTATTCACTTGTCCATTCATTCAGCAAAACATATATATCTAATCTAAGTCATTGTAATCACAAACAGTAATACCTAGCAAAAATACCTACACAGACTATTTTAGTTTGATTTTTGAGACTGGGTTTCCCCATGTAATTAGCTGACCTGGAACTTTTAATGTACACTAATCTGGCCTTGAACTCGCAAAGATTACCTGCCTCTGCCTCCAGGGGTTGGGATTGGAGGCATGCACTACTATGCCAGACCAACTTCAATTTTTACATAAAACCAGGCCTTGTAATCATAGCACTCACAAGGTTGAAGACAGGAGGGTTACTGCATAGTGAGTTCTGGGCCATTTTGGGCTACCAAGTTAGAACTTTGGTGGGCATAATTTTATATAAAGACTCCCGAAGCCTTCCTTTCCCGGAGACTCTATAGACTTAATGGTTGCTAGGGGAGAGACATTTTGTTCAGTGGTCTGGCCAATAGTAAGCCGATCATGCCCATGTGAATAAAACCTCAACTTTGATCTTGTAAGTAACTAACTAAACCAGCTGGTTCACATAAATAGATAAAATAAAGTTTACATACAACAATCAGGATTAATCTCCACAGGCATGGTGGCCCACGCCTTTAATCCCGGCACTTGGGAGCAGAGGCAATCAGGTCTCTGTGAGTTTGAGGCCAGCCTGGTCTACACAGTAAATTCCAGGACAGCCAAGGCTGTTAGAGAAACCCTATCTCAAAAAACCACCACCACCACTACCAACAAAACAAACAAAAAGATTAATCTCAGTAATGAGCTGTGATACCTTAAAATGTAAGTATGTTTTCTGTTTTAGTTTACAATTTAATTAAAAGTATGAGACACCAACAAAGGTAGTCAGTCATTTGTGGCATGGATTATTGTAACTAAAGATTGAAAACTTCCCAGTGTCTACTAACAAGCCAAATACACTGGTAGAGGGTCTGTAATTTACAGGGAATTTCACTTGGGAAGTGGAGGCAGGAGGATTGGGAGACCCTTGGCTATACTGCAAGGTTGACGCTAGCGTAGGCTACATGAGATACCCCCTCCCCCCACACAGGACCAATATCTATTAATAGGACTTTGGGTGAAGGATCAGTCATATACCCTGCAACTGGCAACTATTACATAATGAAGTATAGCCCTATATTAATGAGCTAATCTCTAGATAGAGTGAGAATGTATGTATGTATATTGTATACAGACATATGTAGAATATGTATTATACTTCTATATGTACAGAACGCCATTAGAGAGATATAGAAAGAACATAACCAGGTCACTGTTGTGAAGAGGAAACAGGACAGGTGGCCAACTGTGAGATGGTAACCTTTTGTTCATGTGGCCCTTGGTACCCCAGTATTCTTTCCATGTTCATCTTAAAAACTAAGGGGGAATAACAGCTGAATCATAGTACCATCCTAAGAACAAAATGGGGTCTAGGAAGATGGCTCAGAGGTCAAGAGCACATACTCTTGGACCTCTGATATGGGACCAGTCCCCAGAACCCATGTTAAACAGTTCATAGCTACCTGCAACTCAAGTTCCAGGGGATCTGACACCCTCTTCTGGCCACTTTCCAGGACACCTGCACTCATGTGCACATGACCTCCCCCTCCCCCCCAACACATACACAGAATTTTTAAAAAAATTTAAAACCGTATTATGTGAAATGCCTGGTCAGTACTTTATGGCCTTGTGCTGTTTGTATTTGTAGCTAGGTGCTATTATTCCCGGGATTCTGAGCTACCTCTCTTATTCACTGGAAACTAGTCCACCGTATGTTTGTCAGCCATAAAGAAAGTTAAGTTATTCTAGCCTATTGAATCTGCCCAAAGTCCAAGAGTCGTGCTCCCAGAACACCTTGGGGACAAATTTCAGCTCCTTAGCTGTAATGGCATTCAAAGAACAGAATAAGCCAAGTGACTTCTCTGGTTTTATTGTCAGCTAATGAGGTCCTTCTGGTTCCAGCTGGACTACCTGCATGCCTGTCCCCAAATGTGAGGCCTGCCTGGAAGGCAAGGCCTTTTAATTTATTCAAGATCCTATCTCAAAGCATGGGGCGCACATCACCCTCCTTTTGGGTGCTCCTTGTGAAATACATTCACAGTATTTTATGATACCAGATACAATAGCCAGCTCCCAGAGAGACTGAAGCAGAAGGACCACCTGATTCCAAAGCTCAAGACTAGCCTGAATACCCATGCTCAAATGCATATATGAGCGTGCACACATAGCAGCAAGCACACCATTGATACTACCAGTGGGATTTAAGTTTGAAACAGTTAAAGGCTGCAGAAAAAAAAATTAATAACCCATCACTCTAATTGTCCAATTGTTAATTTTGTGACCATTTGTTGATGTCTCCTTTTCCTGCTAAACTGTAAAGTCTATGAAGCAAGAAGTCTGTATCATAAGCTGTGAGATTCTATGAAGCCCTGAGGCATGCAGTGTGGTGGAGTAAAGTGCCCCCTGCAGGCAGGTCTCTCTTATAAGCCACCTGCTTTTCAGATACTGTCTGTATATTGGACCTAAGAAAAATAAAAACAGAACAAACAAAAAACTCCACAGACCTGGATTTTCTCTGCAGACAATAGGAAATAGTCCCAAATCCTTTGTCTCATAATCACTCTGGCTACAGACTGAGTGCTACCAATGAATCATTTCTGAGTTATCACACTGTCTGTCAATACCATTGGAACCAAGCCCTCCAGATCTCATTCCAGACTCATTTTTTAGGGATTAGCCCTGAGACTAAGGATGAAGTTGGGAAGGGCTTAGAGGAGAGGTTTCCTCTGGATTACCTGATAAACGAGCTCAGGGGAGGCCAGACAGAAAACACAAACCTTGGTGAAGACTCATTTGCAACCCCACCCCCAACCCCAGCAATGATAACTCAAAGGATCCCAACTGTGAATTTTTGTAGACTGGTGAAGAAAATGGAGACTCAGTGGTATACTTAGAACAATAGGAGCTACTAGCAGGGACTTCACATTTCCCACACGTGATATCATCTTTGGTTCTGGGGACTATGGAGGACCCAATGTGGTACGTTGTGGGTATGGGGCTGGCCTACTGGTGTGCAGTAATGAGCTAGCAGAACCTCCCTATCTCTGATATAGATGAGTTTAGAACTGTGAATTGGCCTTTACAT
The DNA here is from genome assembly GCA_019843965.1 of Rhynchomys soricoides. Classification (NCBI taxonomy): domain Eukaryota; kingdom Metazoa; phylum Chordata; class Mammalia; order Rodentia; family Muridae; genus Rhynchomys; species Rhynchomys soricoides. The sequence continues at coordinate 300,838 of JADRCH010000483.1, read as the reverse complement.
CTTGATTTGAGGGTTGGGGATAGGGTCACTCACATAATAGTCCTGGCTTGCATGCCGCTCTCTGTTTAACCCAGGATAGCCTAGACCCCAATCATTACCCTGTTCTGCCTCAGCCACCCACGTACTGGAATTACAGGTGGTCTTGAACACATCTCTTCTCCAAACATTTCCACCCACACTATATAAATGTTTTGCCTGCTGCTTCCTCTCTGCAAACATAGGGCCTAAGCTTAGCCATACTGGATGGGTGATTTTGCTGACTTTGCTTCAAAAGACCCAAGCCATTCCGACCATGAACTCCAACAGCTTTCTAAACAAATGGTCCTCATCTTTAGTGTACAAGAGATCAGCTAGAGAGCTTGTTAAAAGCCAGGTTACCATTGGGTCTTATATAGGAGTTTACAGTGCAGTAGGGCTAGGGTTGGGTCCATGAAAATTTGCCCTCCCTCCCTTCTCTTCTGTTCCCCCTTTTCTTCCTCACTTTTGGGGGGTTTGGGGTGCATTGAGATAGGGTATCTCTACACAGTCCTAGCTGTCGTGGAACTCACTATATAGAGGAGGAATTCAAAGATTTGCCTGCCTCTGTCCCCCAGAGTGCTGGGATTCTAGGTGCGTGCCACTGCCTCAGGCTAAAAAGGACTAGTACGAAGCAATCTAATAATTTCCTAAAACACTGCTGAGCAGCAGGCCTGGAACAACACCCTGGGAATCATTACTCTGAGACTGAGGGTTCCTTCCGGTGGCAGTCATGGTTGGCCTTCACTGCCCTCTGCTGGCCAGAGTATAAATTTAGTTGTGTTTATAGAGCAATTGGAAGTATCAAGAAGGGAAGGGGAAGAAAAGAAGAAAGCAAAAGGGAGGGGGAGGAGAGGAAGCGGGGACGAGCAGGAAGGGGAAGCAGAAAGGAGGGGATGAGGAAGGAAAAGAAATGGAAACCCGAGGCATCCTGGAGCCAATGGTCCTTGTCTGCTGCTTCAGGGTATACTTATCAAGGTTTTCTCAGGAATTCTGTCTGATCTTCTCAACAATGGATATATAATGCAGTATAAAGCAGGCAAGATTGGCATTTTCATCTTACAAATGAGGAAAAGCAGGTTTAGGGATGAAGGTCAGTGACAGAACTCTCTCTTAGCATGCATGAAGTCCAGGGTTCCATCCCTAGCATTGCATGAGCCAGGCATGACTGTAATCCCCAGCACTCAGGAGCTGTGACCAGAGGAACCAGGAGGTGAAGTCATCCTCTGCTATACAGGAAGTTCAAAGCCAGCCTAGGATACACAGGGTATCATAAAACAAAGGAAAACAAAACCCAAACCATGAGCCAAACTAAGCACCCCTCTTTTGGGTACCTGCAGGTCTGCAAGCAACAGTCCTAAGGAGGACCAGGGGAAAACCAGGCCAGGATGGCTTCCTCCAGGCTCATTCCCAAGTGGAATGATTTTTTTAAGCTTGTGAATGACACCATTCAAAAAAGCAAGGTAAGGCATGAGTTTTTAGGGCATTAACATATTATCGGTTGGCCTCTATCCATCTTATGGTAATAGGCACTTCACAAGAGCTCTATATAGTTCACAAAAGCAAGAAGGAGGACAGACCATTGTTGTCACCTCACCAGAAGGGGGCTGCCAATTTCCATATAATTGTACAGACCTAACAGTGAGGCAGTGATGGTGGTACATAGACATTTGGAAGTATTGTCAGAAGAACCACCCTGTGTGAAGAGAAATTTTCTGAAAAGGAAGAGTGTCTTAGTCACTGTCCTGTCGCTGTGAAGAGACAACATGACCAAGGCAACCCTTATAAAGGGAAGCATTTAATGTAGGGCTTGCTTACAGTTTCAGACGGTGAGCCTATCATCATCTTGGCAGGGGACATGCTGGAGAAGTAGCTGAGATCTACATCCTGATCCATAGGCAGCAGGCAGAGAGAGACTGGGCCTGGCATGGTCTTTTGAAACACTTCCTCCAAAACCGACACACCTCCTAATCCTTCCCAAACAGTGTAGCTGGTGACTAAGCATGCAAGTCTATGAACCTTTAGGGGCCAATCTCATTCAAAGCACCTCAGAGAGTAAGATACCAGCAGTATAGCCAGCCTTTTGGCTACTTTGTGGTTTCTTTTTTCTTTTACCCTTGTCTACCCCTCTTCTTCTACCCCTTTAACCCCCTAACACTAGGTAGGAGAGAAAGAAAGATAGAGGAGAGAAGAAATCCCCAAACATAGTCAGGCATAGAAAGGGGGCAATGATACTATTAAACTACTTTCTGCTGATTAGGGGTGTGGCGGTTTGAAAATGCTTGGCCCAGGGAGTGGCACTATTAGGAGGTGTGTCACTGTGGGGGTGGGCTTTGAGACCCTCCTCCTAGCCACGTGAGAGACAGTCTTCTCCTGGCTGAACTAAATGTAGGACTCTCAGGTCCTCCAGTGCCATGCCTGCCTGGACGCTGCCATGCTTCCTGTCTTGATGTTAATGGACTGAACTTCTGAACCTGTAAGCCAGACCCTATTAAATATTGTCCTTTAGAAGAGTTGCTTTGGTCATGGTGTCTGTTCACAGCAATAAAACCCTAACTAAGACAAGGGGCATTGGTCTCCTTGGGGCAAGTTTGATCTTCACCTGCAGGATATCTAATTTCTTCTTTTGGACTCTTCTTCTGTGACAGCTTGAAAACTGAACCCAACAGCATCCAACCACCAGCGGCCAACCAGCCTTTTCTGCTGGGGCTCTAGCATTTATATACCCTTGGAAAAGTTCCCAGATTCCAAACATCATACACTCACAGAAACTATCTGCAGCTGGCAAAACTATGCCCCTGCTAGAGCACGAGGCAAATCACAGTCACCTGCTGAGAAGCAGCACACCTGAGATTAAAACTAAAACATATTCTTATAATGTTTCTGTGTTTTTAAAGAAACCCAAATTCCCACTCTATAGCAAAGAGAACATTTGCTAACCTCAGCTTTGCTGTGGCTGGCTCTGTCCTGATGGACCTTAAGTACATGGTTCATATGTATGTCCTATCTCTGTGGAATAATAGTACGCTGTGGACATTCTGTTCCTTGGCTAGAAGAAGGTATTCTAAAAGTCTTATTTATGCTGGTGTTTGTTTTGATTTTCGAGACAGGGTTTCTCTGTGTAGCCCTGGCTGTCCTGGAACTGGCTCTGTGGACCAGGCTGAGTTTGAACTTACAGAGATTAAGGATTTATTTTTATCGTATATATTGTGTTTTGCCTGTGTGTGCACACAGTACCTGTGGCATGCAGAAGAGGGTGTTGGGTTCCCTGAAACTGGAGTTACAGGCCATTGTGAGTAAGCTACAGTGTAGGTGCTGGGAACTGAAACTAGGCTCTATGAAAGAGCAACCAATGTTCTTCACTGTTGAATCGTCTTTTTAGCCCCTTGTTGGTATAGTTTTGATCTTTAGTAATTCTAAGGTATGCTGATTTGGGGGTGACCTATTAGGTCTCTAAGGTAATAGACTTGTTTGGGTAACTTGTTAAATGAGTCCTTTCCGATCCAGATACCTTTTAGACATGGAGTTAGAGGTTGGTATGACTCACTACACCCTCAGAAGAGCATAGTTTTCTGCTGTCCTTATACCACATACTCTGGTCATCTGGAGCCCATACAGGTGTGGCCCCACTATGTGTCGGGGGTTTCTTACATGCTGGTAAAGTGTGTCATATGCTATGCACACTCGAGGGTAGCGGGAGTCGGGAGGGGAGGGGTATATTCGAGTTTTGCCTTCTGTCACTGCAATAAAACATTGACCAAAGGAAAGCTGGGGAAGGAAGGGTCATTTAGGGTCATTCTGTCTTACAGGGAGTCACCAAGGGAGCCAGGACAGGGGCTCAGGGTAGGCGACCGAAACAGGAACCAACCCACGGAGGAGTACTGGCCGGCTCCCTATGATTTGCTCACTTAGCTTTTCTCATACCACCCACCTGCCTAGGAATGTTGCCCCCCTCAGTGGGCCTGACCCTGATATTTTCAATTACCAATCAAGAAAATGCCCTCTAAACATGCCTACAGGCAAGCCTGACTGAAGCAATCCTTTGATTGAGCATCTCTCTTTCCTGGTGTGTAAAGTTGACAACCAAGATAAGCCATCACAGTATAATTTGGGAAAACTCCGAAATCCTCCCCACCCCCACCCCACCCTCACCCCCGATATATTAGTGCCCGAGCCTCAGTTTGTGCCACCTCTCTCCCCCAGAAACCCAAACTGGAAGAACAGAGTGATGTAATTGTGCTGAGTGACCGATCCCAAATATTGTTCAAAGAGTCTCGATACCCTCTTACTATGCCAACTGTATGCCATTACTTCATCGAGGCCCACTTCTTTGCCTCCCTGTCCTGGGTGTCATCCTACATAAAAGAAACACTGGTAAGTCCACTTTTCTTCTCTCTCTTAGTTCCTCCAAAGGCCACACCCTTGTAGCTCTGAACCCAGAGCCACCCTGGGAATGATTAGGATCCAGACTCAGGGTTTCCCTTCATACTTTGTCCATTCACATCCTTCACTCTGCGTAGGCTTCATGATCAGTGTTAAGTTGGTGACAGGATTCAAGCTTCCCTTCCTCTATCCTCTTTCCAACTCCCTAGGAGACAAAAGTCATCCCAGTCTCCTGATACCTCCTTAGCAAAACAAACAAGGAAACCTGACATGATGCCACACGCTTGTCATCCTGGCGCTCAGGAGCCCGAGATGTTCCTTTCATATCTGGAGGATCAGGAGTTCCAAGCCAGTTGGAGATACAAAGCAAGATCCTGTCAAAAATAAACAAATATCCGGGCGGTGGTGGCACACACCTTTGATCCCAGCACTCAGGAGCCAGGGGCAGGCAGACCTCTGAGTCCAAGGCCAGCCTGGTCTACAGAGTGAGTTCCAGGACAGCCAGGGCTACAAAGAAGAAACCCTGTCATAGAAAAACCCAAACAAACAAATAAACAAATAGAAGAAAAAGAAGAAGAGGAAGAAGAAGGAAAAAAAGAGGTCAACCAGGACCATATAGTAAATTCTAAGCTAGCCAGGGCTACATAGGGAGACCTTGTCAAGATGGAATTTTTTTTTTATTATTTAGTTTCTCGAGACAGGGTTTCTCTGTATAGCCCTGGCTGTCCTGTAACTCACTCTATAGACCAGGCTGACCTCGAACTCAGAAATCCACCTGCCTCTGCCACCCGAGTGCTGGGATTAAAGGCGTGTGCCACCACTGCCAGTCGCAGAAAAAAAAAATTTAAAAGCGGGGAGGAAGGAGAAGAGGGAAGAATAGAAGATGGCTGACTGGCTTTCTTCTCCTCTACTGTCTTTTACTGTCTTGCAGGCTGTAGTGTGGGTGAAGAACAAAACTGACGACATGGTTGAAAAGAGAACATTCCCGATGTTGGAGCGACTGCGGCCTATCCAGGCAGTGGTGCACACAGGCTCCTTTCATGTCATCGTGGCCTACTGTGGCGACATGATCCTGAGGCTCTTTGGGGATCATTTTAGGGCATTCAAGTCCATGTGCACTGTGCCCTGCCGCTTTGATATCAGCTGTCTCTGCTTCGATCCAGAAACAAAGATGCTTCTGTCCGGCATCCTGGGGGGAGTGGTCACCTGGACCATTGAACAAACTGGCAAGGGCCTCCACATGATGCAAATATCTCCCATTTCTGGCGAGGAGATGGTCCTAAACATTACCCTGAATGGCCCCAATGGCTGCCTCATGGCCCTGTGTGAAAATACGCTGAGAGTCCTTGAACGCCAGGGCCAGGGTCAACTGGGAGAGTCACAGAGGTTCGTAGCCACTAACTGCGGCTCTCCCATCACCTGCTGCTTCACTAGCTTTAAGGAGAACCTTCTCTATGCTGGGAACAAAGCTGGGGAGGTCTACGTGTGGACCCCCCTTCAAAGCCAGTCTCTGCACAGCTTCAGAGCCCATTCCAGGTTAGTGGTATGTATACAGAGCCGGTCAGAGGCCCACACCCTGCTGACTGCTGGCAAGGAAGGCATAATCAAGGAGTGGAACCTTACTTCAGGGAACCTGCTCCGGCACCTGGAGCTTGGCGAGGAGCTCTATGGCCTTCAGTTTATCGACAACACTACTTTCTTCTGCCAGACAACACATCAATTTTCCTTGCGCCGTCTGCCCGGCTTCTACAGCCTCTTCAATGTCTGCGGTTCCGTTCCCCAGCAGTTACGTCGAGTCCGCTATAGGCAGAGCTGCTGCCGGATCCTGTGTGCCACTGAGGATGGCCTGTTGCGCTTTGTGTCTCCTGTAACAGGGGATCTTCTGCTTATCACTTGGCCTTTCTCAGTCCTTGACCATGTTGTGGACTGGGCCTATGATCCAGGTAAAGAGGAGCTTTTTGTAGCGACAGGCACTTCAGAGGTGCTAGTGTTTGATACTAGCCGCAACCCATGCCCGGTCAAGTATCTCTTGTGCACCTCACGGGATACTCAGGACTTCGTCCAGTGCCTAGCTTATGGGAATTTCCATCTGGGTCGGGGACTGGAAGGATTGATATTCTCTGGGCATCAGAGCGGTATGATAAGAGTGCTTTCCCAGCACAGCTGTGCCAGAATTGAGAAAATTGTTCACTTTGGGGCCGTACTGGCTCTGTCGGTATTCCATGGGGGGCTTTTGACTGCCCCAGAAAACTCTTTGCTCTGTTCCTATGGGGTAGATGACTACATACAATTGTCAGAAGCTGTGTTGACTGGGACACGATTACAACTTAGGGCTCTGGCTTGCATTCTCAGCAGCTGCCCACTAAAACACCTGGTCCTCCTACCACGGGCTGTAGGTGCCATTACGGAGACCAACTGCCTACGGCTCTGGAAGTTCCATGATTTTATGGCCTTTGGGTCAAAGCAAGGCATCAAATTCATAGAGACACTGCCTCTGCACCAGTGTCCCATCACCTCCTTTGATGTCTGCTTGGGCTTGAGTATCTTTGTCACAGGCGGTTCTGATGGCACTGTCCGAATCTGGGATTTTCAGGGTAGACTTATAGCCATGCTGGACTCATCCCTGCACTTTGGCCCACTCTGCTTTGCCAATGACCGGGCTGATCTACTTGTGACTTTCAACCAGAGTATTTATCTGGTGTCCTGTTTACAGCTGCTCCCCCCATCCATACTTTCTCGCCTCGCCCTTCTGAGCATAACAGATGACATGGTAGAAGTCCCCCAACCTTTCATGCCAAGCTTCTTCTTTTCTTTTGAGACCTTATTTGTGCCTAAGTATAGCTACCAAGGTCAACGGAAACAGGACCTAGAAGGCCTGATAAGCATTCCCAATAAGCGAGCTATTGCCTTTGATCATAATGTACCACACGTCATAGAAGAAGAAGAAGACGGCAGCACCGTGTTACTGACTGCTCCCCGGTATATTTCTTTGGAGGAAACTGAGTCGTTGCATGTGTTTGACAAGCAACCCCAAACTCACTATGTGCTTCCTCCCCAGTTGCAGTTGACTGCCTGGGACGGACTGAACCCTTATCAGATACTTCGATGCTACTTCGGACACGGGAGGAAATGGCTTCTTGCTCCTGATTGCTACATCCCTAACTCAGTGATCCGTGCCCGTCTTTGGCCAGAGGGCAGTCCAATATTCCTCAAGTGCAGCCTACACCCACCACAGCGGGATCTGGAATGGGAGAAGGGTCAGCCATTCTTCTTCTGGCAGAGCAAGAGAAGAGCTATAAGTGAAGCAGGCCAAGCTCCACAGAAAGAGGATGAGGACTTCCTAGAAACAAGACTAACCAAGGACGTCACTTACAGTGTCCTCACAGATACAACAAACCGCAGCTGGCTGGGGAAGGAGATGAGCGAAGTGGCCATTAGTAGCCTGATCCAGGCAATCCTCAACATCATGGTCCATGCCAACCCACTGAAGTACCAGTGCTGTATTGGTGCGTTAGGACAAATCTTCGCCTCTTACCAGGTGTCTCCAGCTCTTCGCTCGGAGACAGCACACCGTCTGCTGGATGACACAACACATCCCAACGCACTCATCCGAGAACTAGCCTGGGAGGGGCTGAAGCGCCTAGGCATGATCACTCATCTCTTTGCCTTGCCTCTGGCACATGGATTGATGGACAAGGACCAAAGAGTGAGGAATAAAGCCATGACCATAATGCTCGATACTGGAGTCCATTCAAAGAGCTCGCTGTTAACCCTGATCCAGAAACAAGGCATTTTCCAGGAGTTGCAGTGAGTTGCTTGCACCTACCTCGATTCTTTGCCGCTAGCTTTAATCTTCTCCCCCCTCCAAGCTTTTCCTCCCCCCTATCTTTATTCCTGATCATTATCACTCCAGTCAGTCTTTCTTCTTTTTCACAGCCCCTTGTAATTCTTAAACTGCTGACCTCAGCTGCCCCTCTCTTGCTTCTCCATCACTTCACCTATCCCTCTCTGTCTCCTACCTTGTTGGAGTTCCCATTTCACCTGCACAGTGCATCCTCACCATTGCTCTCTCGGCTCCGGAATCCTATGCTGTCCTTCTCTGCCCCTCTGATAAACCCTGCATTTGTTCCACAGCAGCTCTCTTCTTCCTGTTCCCCAGTTGTGCCCAATTCAACGCAGTTCTCTCTCTCTCTCTCTCTCTCTCTCTCCTTGACTTTCACAGGCAAGAGATGATTGGGGAGGAGTCCCTGGACCATCTTCTGGGGCTCCGGCCCACAGACATTCAAACCCTCATTACTCAAATAGAGCTTCGATTAAATGATAACCTGTCAATGTCTAAAGGAGATAAGGTTGAGTTCTCTTTGGAAATCCCGGGGTCTTTTGCACCTACTCAGGCCATCTCCTTGATCCTATTTACCCCAGCTCCTGAAGTACAAGAAATCAAGCCTGCCAAAAGACAAAGACAGGTCCGGTCAGTGGGCAGAAAACGGGGTAAGTCTGAGGCAGCTGGGCCTATGGTTTGGATCCCTAAGAGAAAGGCTAGTTAGGGTGAGAGAGGGTCCTGAGGTACGAGGTAGAAAGACAAGTCAGAGAACTCTCCTAGGAGATGTCCATACAGACACTGGAAGACCTCAAGGTCCAACCCCACCCCACCTTGGATAAGTAGGCACAACTTGGGAACACACCTACCAAGAGAGAATGTCTTTTTAAAAACAAACAACAACAAAACCCAGGCACCAGTCCTCTCTGTACTCTTTTTTTTTTTTTTTTCCGAGACAGGGTTTCCGAGACAGTTCCAGCCCTGGCTGTCCTGGAACTCACTCTGTAGACCAGGCTGGCCTCGAACTCAGAAATCCACCTGCCTCTGCCTCCCGAGTGCTGGGATTAAAGGCGTGCGCCACCACTGCCCAGTTCCTCTCTTTACTCTTTATTAAAAGTTCCATTCACCTGTTGCACTTTCCTCATCTCCATATCTGGATTTTTTTTTTTTTTTTTTTTTTTTTACCCTGTAGCCCGGAAAATATTGCGAGGTCTCAGAAAGGTGAAAGAGGCAGCTAAACAGCAGAAACACGAGGAGATAATTGATCAGGGTGAGGCAGAAGCAGTCCAGGCAGACCTCAAAATAACCCAGTCTAGGACTTCAGCTGATAGCCTACTGAAGAGCCCCAAAGAGATTGAAATTTCAGAGAAAGATGTCTTGAAGGAACACATTTCTGTGGCCATGAGACTGAGGAAAAGGCTTCGCCCAAGAATCACAGACAAAAAAGACAAGAAAGCTCACAAAGTCTCCAAGTCCAGGAAGAAGAAGAAAGAGGTAGAAGCCATAGCTGTAGATGTGCCAGAGGAAATCTTACCTCCTGAAGTGGATGAACCTCCCCCTCCTCCTCCTCCACCACTACTGAGGAAGAGAATTAAAAGAATTTCTGGGCGGGGTGTTGGGGGAACTCCGGGTAGGATTCTCCCTCAAAACAGTGAATGGAGGGATGATCTCTGTCGGCTCACAAACTTGAGGATAGCTGATTCGCAAACATGGATGGTGGCTGATCTAAGTGCCGAGCTAGTGGCTACTGCTACTGAGGTCCTGGCAGGTAATTATCCAAGCTGGGAACTCTTTGAGGGAATATGCCCCTTATTGGAGGAAGAAGCTGAGGCTGAGGCCCAAGCTGAGGCTGAGGCTAGGGGAGAAGCCTGGGAAGAGGAAAAACCAGTTTCTATCTATGAAAAAGCAACTAGAAAGGGTATGGAAATCACAGGTCAGGAAGAGATGCCAGAGGCTGGAGAGGAAAGACTAGAAAAAGAAGAGGGGCCACAGGAGGCAGAGCAAGTGACTCAGGAAGAGGACAGAAAGAAGGAAGTTGCTTTCTTAGAACCAGAGGATATCCTCGAAGAGAGACAGAAACCCAGGAAGGGAAGGAGAGCTAGGAAAATGGCTAAGCTGGACAAAATGAAAGGGGGTAAAAGAATAGAAGAGACTGTCTTCAAAGAAGAGGTGGCTGTGACTCTGAAATCAGAGAAAATGGCCGAAGGAGAAGAAAGAGAAGGAAGAGAAAGAAAGGGAAGAAGAGAAACATGGGAGGAGGAGGAAGGAGCAGAGAAGGGGGAGGAGGAGGAGGAAGGAGCAGAGAAGGGGGAGGAGGAGGAAGAGGAAGGAGCAGAGAAGGGGGAGGAGGAGGAGAAGAAGAAGAAAGAGGAAGAGGAGCAAATGATTGAACCAAAAGAAACAATAATAGGGGCGGTTGAGAGAAAGCTGTCTTGGCTAGAGTGGAAGAGGTCTTGGGATGAATGGCAGAGAGCCCAGACTCAGAGGGCAGTGCTTTGGGAAGACTGGAAGAAAGAATGTGATAAGAAGTATTTTGAAGAACAGGAGAGACTCCGGGCCAAAGGAAAGCTGCTGCCAAGTGAGGAAGTAGAGGAACCGGAGAAGAAAGTGCTCAAATGGGATGAATGGAAAGAGGTCTGGGAAAATGTCATATCAAAGACTAAAACTGAGAAAGAATTGGATTTGGGGGAAGTGCCGCCCAAGGAAGTGGAGGAAGAGGAGGAAGAGGAGGAAGAGGAAGAGATAGGTGAAGAGGAAGAGGAAGAAGAAGAGGAAGAGATAGAGGAAGAAGAAGCAGAAGAGAGAAAGGTCCTCAGAAGAGAGAGGAAACAGATCCGACTGGCACAGAGACAAGCCAGGGCAGAGTGGAAACAAGCCCGAGCTGCAAGACGACTGGCAAGAGAGAAAAGGATGCTTGCAAACGAAGAGGAGAAACTTGCACAGGATGAGAAAAAGCTAGCCCAGGAGGAGAGAAAACTGGCCCAAGAATATGTGAAAAGGGCTACCAAGGGTGGAAAACTGGCCCACATGGAGAAGACCCTTGTTGAGAAAGAGAACTTTCTGGGCCAACAAGAGGAAATTCTAAGCCAAGAAGCAGAGCTACTGGCCCAGGAAAAAAAGAAACTGGCCAGAAAGCGGGAGAGAATGGCTCAGAAAGAAGAAAAAATCACCAAAAAAATAGACAAAGTAGGAGAAGTGAAAGCAGTGTTGGCCCAGAAAACACAAATCGTGATGGAAAAGGAGAAGAATCTGGACTTGGAGGAAAAGGAGCTGAAAGAGGAAGTCAAGAGCCTGGAATGGGACAGAAGGGAGCTAGCTCTGAAGGAAAACGAACTGTATGAGGAAATAGAAAAACTGGCTGAGAAAAGCAAAGTTCTGACTAAGGAGGAGAAGATGCTGGCCTCGGAGGAGAAGAATCTGTCCTTGGAGGAGGAGATGCTGGCCCGGGAGGAAGAGCAACAGATGGAGGAAGAGAAAAGACTTGCTTGGAAGGAGGACAGAACGCCAGAGGAAGTGAAGAGACTGCAAGAGAGGAGAGAGAAACTGAAGGAGAAGAAACAGAGACAGGCCCAGGAGAGGGAGACAATAGCCCAGAGAAAGACAGAACTCAGAGAAAAGAAGACAAGACTGGGCCAGGAGGAAGCAAGTCTGGACCAGGAGAAGCACATGCTGTCTCTGGAAAAAGAAAGACTGGCTGAAAGGCAAAAGTCTTCCCGTGATAAGGAAAACAAGCTCTTCAAGGGGAGGGAGCAATTACAGGACATAAAAGGCAAACTGGAGATATACAGGGAGAAGCTGATTAATTTAAGTAAGAAGCTGAAGGACGAGAAGGATATCTTTGTGGTGAAGAGAGAGAAGCTGGTTGCCACAGAGAAGAAAATGGAGCAGGCAGATATGCTTCTGGCAGAGAAGCAAGCGAAGTTGTCTGTGGAAAAAGTAAAGTTAGCTGACGAGATCATGGAAATAATCCAGAATAGCCAACTTAACAGAGATGAGACTGAGATTATTAAAGAAGGGGAGGAGCTGACCATCGAAATGAAAAGAGTGGCCAAGGAGAAGATGAAGCTGGTGGAAGAGTCAGAACAGCCCCCCACGACAGAGACCGAGGAAGCCATCTTGAGGAGGAGGAGGCTGGCCACACATGAGATAGATCTAATGAAGAAGAGAGTGTTGCTGGAGGAGAAGATTCTAGCATATGAAGACAGACTGTTGGCCACTGAGGAAAAAGATGCTGCCAGAGAGAATCTGGAGCTTATCAGAGAACAGAGGATACATGCCCAAGAAAAAAGGAAATTAGCCAACGCCACCAGCAAACTGTATAGTGAGAAGGGTATTTCCAAGGAGCCTGTAGAGACTAGAAAATCCTTGCAGGCTCTTCAAAATCTAGTCAGCAAAGCAAGGAAACTGACACAGAAAGAAACAAAGATGACAAAGATAAATCGGTCACTGTTAATTAAGGAGGCCAGGCTAAGTGTGGAAGAGGAGAGACTTGACCTTAAGGAGTTGGATGCTGTAGAAGAACAACCAGAGATAATCATGGAAGAGAGGAAGCTAGCTAAGATGCAAAGATGTCTGGCCAGGCAAATGAGAAAGGTGAGAATCCAAGAGCAGAGAATGGCTAAGGAAGAAAGGGAATTTGACTGGGCACCTCGGGTCTCAGAGAAGAAGGTGAAAGAGGAGGAGGAGGACCTTGAGACAGAGGAGGGAGCACTCTCCTTTAAAAGGCAGTGGATTAGGAGAAAAGCTTTCACAGGGCTTCTTCCTGGAACAGAAAAGTTTTACTACCTATTGGAACAAGTAGAACGTAAAGAGAACTTTTCTCAGGACATGGAAAGCCTGTTGGTTGAGGTAGACAAAGAGAGTTTGTCTGAGGAAGAAAGGGAGGAGGCTGAAGAAGAGGTGGAGGAGGAGGATGGAGAGAAGAAAGAGGAGGAGGGAGAGGAAGAGGAAGAGGAAAGGGAGGAGGGAGAGGAGGAGGGAGAGGAGGAGGACGAATGGGGAGAGGAGGAA
>JADRCH010000483.1:277195-287600 GCA_019843965.1 Rhynchomys soricoides | reverse complement strand
GGGGAGAGGAGGAATGGGGAGAGGAGGAATGGGGAGAGGAGGAATGGAAAGAAGAGAAAGAACAAGTAGAGGAAGAGGAAAGGGAGAAGAAAGACAAAGAGATAGAAGAATGGGAAGGAGAGAAGGAAATGGAGAAGGCAGAAAAAGAAAAGAAAAAGAAAGGAAAAGAAAGGAAAGAGAAAGAAAAAGAGAAGGAAAGAGAGGCAGGACAGGAAGAGGAGGAGGAAGAGGAGGAGGAGGAGGAGGAAGAGGAGGAAGAAGAGGAGGAGGAAGAAGAGGAGGAGGAGGAAGAGGAAGAGGAGGAGGAGGAAGAGGAGGAGGAGGAAGAAGAACGGAAAGAGGAGAAAGAACAAGTTGAGGAAGAGGAAAGGGAGAAGAAAGGGGAAGAGGAGATAGAAAAAAAAGAGGAAAAGATGGCAAAGGAGGTGCATGAAGAGGAAGAGGAAGAGGAAAAGGTAGAAGAGATTGAAGAACGCTCAAGTGAGGAGGAGGAGGAGGTGAAAAGTGTAGAGCACATGGAAGAGGAAGAGGAGAAACACCTACGGGAAGAAGAGGCAGTGTTAAAAAGAGAAAAGCCAAAGGCACCGGTAAAAAAAAAGCTGGTCCTGCAAAGGCGGGAAATGTTCCCTCAAGAAATCCCCCAGCTCAGAGGGAGCGCTATAAGCCTGGTAGCCCAGAGCAGCTCTCTTGGGAAATTGGCCCCAGTGTCTAAGGAGATGAAAAGCAAGAAGCCAGAAGCAAAACAGATATCTAGGGAAGAGGAGACCATAGTGTCTGAGATACCCCCGATGACACCCATGATATCCCTGAGGACAAAGGTAATGGATAAAGAGAGGGAGCTGATGGAGAAGTATAAACTGGAACCCCTGAGCCTTCTGGAGCTGATCTCAGAGTATGAGACAGCAGGCATGATCATGCCATTCACTTCTCAGATGGTTAGAAGGGCCATGGAAGCTCACAGACTCCATCTCAAAACGAAGTGGTTTCTGCAGCATCATCCTTCTTTGGCAAGAAAATCAATGAGGCCGTTGCGTCTCCCAGAGATCATGGCAGAGGAACCATATTCAGAGATAGGGGTATCAGACACTGAGTGGCTGCATGGAGTCCTGAAACAGATGGAGGCAGGAGAAGAACTTCCTAGATATCATTTCCACAGACTGTGCCAACTCCTCAAAGACCTTACTGAAACAGGAGACCTGCAGTGGCTGCACCTGGCAGTACTTGAAGCCATTGTGCACCGTCACAAGCAGATTGTGGACTCAAGATCTTCAAAACCTAGTAGAGAACCTATGAGCCCCAAACATCTGAAAGTGATTCCTCCCATAAAGGGAAGAGAACAGGATGGCTGGCTGAAACCTTCAGCTGTCCCCGTACCAGGGTCATTAGCTACCAAAAGGGTTACAGACCCAAAGGTTTTACACTGGCATCTTCTAGGAGAGCCATTCAGAAGTGCACGGCTGAAGGAGCTATCCAGTGCTCTGGATGAAATAGAGACACAGTCATTTGATCCTACCACAAGAGACATTTTGACCGATGCTCATCATTCTTCCATAAACAATCAGACCCTGGCACTGATGTTTCAAAAGGACTTTGGGGATCTTAAAAGTAAAAGCAGGTATCCCAAACTGCCTAAGTTAGAGAAAAAGCCTATCTCCAAAAAAAGGGAGGAGGTACCTCCATGGGAGACATTTGTGGCGCTCTACCATGTCTTGCGGATGCTACAGCAGCAGTGTGACAAAGACAGGGCTGCTTGGATGGAAAAGTTTTACCAGCTTATGGACCTATACCAGATTAAGTCACCCCGAATTCAGAGGTTACTGCTGGACCTGCTACTGACTGAGGAGCCCCAATCCCAAGAGTTCATCTCTAAAGAGACTGTGAAGGCCAAGGAGCTGGTGCCTGGGGAGCGGCTACTGTACTGCTTGGTTTGTGGTGGCTCCCACCCCCCACAAGCCCCTCTGGCATTCCAGAATGTCATACCCCTCCCTGAACAGAATAACGTGCATACCGTTAGCCCCAAAGGCATTACCAAGTACGGAATCCTTGAACTTGCCTGGAAGAGTCTGCCCCAAGCTGATATTCACCTCATCAGGAAAGAGTCCCATGTCATTGTTCCCACTCCCTAGCTTGGGACTGGCTAAAAGTCAGGAGTTTTCTCAGCTGGAGAAAGGCCTGGCCATCAGAAACTATACCTTCATCTCCAGGGCCTACACAGGTAGAGCCAGGTTAAAGTTGTTTGCTTGTTTATTGTGTTTGTTTTTTCCATACCCAGCTCTAGAAGCCAGTTTCTGTATGTGGAATAAACAGAAGGTACTCATTTGCAATAAACTTTGATGTGTCCCTTTAAGCCAGTGTTAAATGTGTTTCTCCCACATCACCAGGGATGACACATGGAGAAGCAGCCATGTGTCTGACAGCGGGACAACTTCCCCGAAGCCAGTTGGTGCATACCCTGTTAAAGGTGAGGAGGTCTAAGAGCCTCCCCTTCCTTCCTCCTCATCCACAGTTAATCCTAAATAAACAATAGAGAAAAAATATTTAGAAGACTCAGCATTTGCCCACTTAGTGTTTGGTGGCATGATGGAGGGCATGACTCTCTTCCCTGGGGATGGCTATGCTTGCTAATGACTTGAGACTTAAGTAGCAGATGTCTTAGGCTTTTGTTTTGTTGTTTTGGGGTCAGGATCTCACTAAGTAGCCAGGTGATCGGGCCTGACAGCAAGAAGTTTACACGCTGAGCCATCTTACTGGCTCCCTGAATAGATACTGTTTTACCCTGTCATTGCAATGAAAACGTCCTAAATCATCCCAAGTTAAGAGCCACCTGAGTATCTGTCATTAGATACAGCAGTTCCAATGAATGTGGGGACCCCAATGTCCCATGGCCCCAGCACTTGGGACACTGTGCACCCAGAAGCTATTGATATGTATTCTCCACAGATGAAATGAGCCAACTCAAGCCAAATTAAAGTATATAAAGGCAGGTTTATTGGGGTGACCTCTCAGGTGGGTTCACTGATCTCACAAGAGGTTAGGAAAGTAGCCACACAGACAAGGAGACAGAAAAGCAGGGTGCAGAGAGAGAAAACGCATGCACAAAGAGAGGGAGGAGGGAGGGAGGGAGGGAGGGAGGGAGGGAGAGAGAGAGAGAGGAGAAATCAAAATGTTGAGGTTATATAATGGAAGAGCCTCTGGGGGAGGAGAAGCCTAGCCCCTCTGCTGGAAAGTCCACGTTTGAGGGCAGGGTGTTATGTCAGTGTTGCCCTGTAACAGGCAGGGACTGAGAGATGGATGCTGGGAGAACCTGGAGGCCAGGTCCGCTTTGGTATGTTAAATAGGCACCTCAGCAGCTTGTCCTAGGTCTGAATTTCAACAGCTGATCTGTCCATATTTCTCTAACTCTGACTTTTAATCTAAAATCCTTGCCTCCACCCCTACCTCCATGAGGAATATAAACACATCTTGGTTTCCCCTTTACCAATTTAGTGCACAATGAAACTCCGTCTAACTGGGTATGTGTTTCAAAGGTGGTGAGTCCTATAAAGGACTCGTAACAGTGACTGAACAGTCACACTTCATTCCTTTGTTTCTAGTGGTTTTAATGAATGGATCCTGTGGTCCTCAGTGGCACCTTAGACGAATGTCTTAATTGAATGCTGAGGTTTCTGAACACTCTACAGGTGGTAAATGTTCTATCAAAACAGAATTAAATACTCACTGTGCAAGGTTGCTCACGCTTATAATCCTATCACTTGGGAGGCATAGGCAGTAGGATTTCCACAAATTCAAGGCTGGCCAGGGATACATAGTGAGTTCAAAACCAGCCAGGGTAATAGTGAGTTCAAGGCGGGCCAGGGTAACAAAGCCAGACTGTCTCTAAATAAGCACCTGTGGGAACAAACCTGGTGCAGTGGAAAGAAGCCCCACGTGTCTGTCCTGGCGCTGCGGCTCTGGGTGGGACAGGGGACACTTGGGAAGTGGCCTTCCCACACAGTCCAACGGGCAGGTGGAGGCTGTGGGAAGCCTTTGCGAGCCCTGCCCGTAGGTGAGGGAGGAGGTTATTCCTGGGGAACGAGCAGGAACTGTCTCCATGGGTTCTCTAGCCCGGGGCACCGCAGTCACTGCAGGGTGCTGAGGACAGGCTAGCTGGAGTGCAGCTGGGGTTCCTGCTGGGACCATATCTCGGAGGCTTGGGGAGCTGGGCTAGCTGCTCAGGCTTGGGTGAATGGGTACTGTTTGGGAGCACTGGGAAGCCATCGGCAAGAGATTAGACGTGGCTCCTTGATCGAGGGCCAGATCCCTTGCTTCCCATGGCGGGTCCAGATAGTCCATAATTCTAAGATGTTTATTTTCATCATGTGGAGAGTGGCGTGGATAGAATTGTACCCCTTCCCCTGTGGGAGAGTAGAGGCAGACACTGTAACTGGGAAGGGGCGTGGCTAAGCCTCTAGGTGTCTCATTAACATGGGGATGGCTTGGGGCTGCGTGGCCACGCCTCTACGTGAGGAGGGGTGGTACGTGACCGTGACCTGAGCCAAAAGCCTCCCCAGAGCGTTGGCAGAACGTTTCCAGTCCCTTTTGGATTCCGCTGGGTTACCCAGAGTTTACGCCTGTGCTCAATCGGGTGCCAGACTGCCTGTCACAGATTACTGCTCCACAAGTACTCAGGTCTAATGGTGCTGCAGTCCCATTACGTGAGGACAAGGGACTCAAAAAAAAAGGTTATTCTTGCTACACAAGGAATTTGAGACCAGTAGAAACCTCATAAGACATTGTTGCAGAAGACACACATATCACACACAGCGATAAAAATAATTGAAAAGACATTAGTAAAAGCTGGGCATGGTGGTGCATGGCTTTAATCCCAGCACTCGGGAGGCAGGCAGATCTCTGTGAGTTCAAGGCCAGCCTGGTCTACAAAGGTAGTTCCAGGATAGCCAGGCCTACACAGAGAAACCCTGTCTCAAAAAAAAAAAAAAAAAAAAAAAAAAAAGACATTAGTAAAACTGTAACAAACATAAAAACATTTAGGTATACATGTTAGTTCTGAGAATTAGCCGGTGCTGCTGACATGGAAAGCATGCATCCTACCACTAAAGCTGTGCATTTCTAGCTCTTATGTTACTGATTTTTAGGTTTTTATACGTACATCTGTTTTTGCGTTTATGTATTTATGTGAGCCTGGTGCCTGAGGAAGTCTCTAGACTCCCCAGAATTGGAATTACAGATAGTTGGTATGTGGCTGCTGGTCACAGAACCCAGGTCCTCTTCAAGAATAGCATGTGCTTGACAGATGTGGTGGCACACATCTTTAGTCCCAGCACTGGGGAGGCAGAGACAAGCAGATCTCTGAGTTCAATTCTAGCCTGGTCTACAGAGGGAGTTTTAGGATGGCCAGGGCTACACAGAGAAACCCTGTGTCGAAACAAAAAAAAAGAGAGAGAGAAACAAAACCAAAACAAACAAGAATTGTATGTGCTCCTAACTGTTGAGGTCTCTCTCCAGCCCCCAGTTAGTAATATTTAATAGATGCATCATAAAAGCAAAACAAGTATATAATTTGCAAATAAACATGCATATATTGGTATAAATTATAAAAGGTTTTATTGGTTCAATGTACAATGTTTTAAAAAATTGAGACCACTATTAAAATGAACACTTGAAGCCTGACAATCATGTTTCCCTAAAGAGAGAAAGCAAATAAAAGGAAAGTTGATCAAGAACCTTGCCAAGGTCTGAATTAATGCCAGAAAACGAATTCCCAGGGCTGGTAAGATGGCCCAATGGTTAGGAACACTTGCTGCTCTTGCAGAGGGCCCTAATTTGGTTCCTAGCACCCATGGAGTCACTGTAACTCCAGTTCCAAGTGATCCGACACCCCCTTCTGGCTTTCTTCAGCACTGCACACATGCAGCATACATGAAGGTAAAAACACATACATCAAGTATTTTTAAAGACATATTTTAGATAGTCCAAACAGATGATTTTTAATTGTGTGGTGGGGTCATGTGTACGCCATGGTGTGTGTGTGTGTGTGTGTGTGTGTGTGTGTGAGAGAGAGAGAGAGAGAGAGAGAGAGAGAGAGAGAGAACAACTCTGAGGAGTTGTTTTTCATCTCCTACCTGGCCAAGGCAGTCTTGTTATTTCTGTCACTGCACTGCATTGTGCCCCAGCGCTTCTGTCTTAGAATCTCATTGCAGAAGCACTGGGATTACAGATGCTTACCTCGTATCCATTTTTTTTTTCTTAAACACGGGTTCCAGGAATCCAATCAGGCTGCGCTTTTTTAACTACTAAGCTATCTCCCCCCCGCCCCGCCCCTAGGTAAGATTTAAAATAGGGAAATGGTTATAACTGGGCGTGGTGGCACACACCTCTTCTCCCAGCACTCGGGAGGCAGAGGCAGGCGGGCCTCTGAGTTCGAGGCCAGCCTGGTCTACAAAGCAAGTTCCAGGACAGCAGGACCTACACAGAGAAACCCTGTCTCAGAGAGAGAGAAGGAGAGAGGCGGAGAGACAGAGACAGAGAGAGACACAGAGGGGAGAGGGGAGAGGGAGGGGGAGGGATAGGGAGGAGGGTAGGAGAAACAGAACTGGAGGTGTGAGCCCTGCGGACACCAGGAGGCAGAGCTGTACAGCATACTGGACCTACTGGGACTCCTGAAACCCAGCTATACCCATTCCTGGTGCTGATGGGGTGGCCAGAATGGCTCCCGCTGTCAGAATCAGGCAGAATACATCTTTCTTCTTCCTGTTTTTCTAATTTCTCATCAGAGTCTCTTCCTCTGATGGATCCTAACAGGAAGGTAGCAGTCAAGGGATCATGGGTAACAGTCTATAGGTTCCCCCTCTCAGCTGCTGTAGAGGCCTGCTCATTTGAACATAACCGTAGCCATTTTGTATTTGGTCTCCATTTTGCTCATAAGGTGAAGTTCAGATTCTCAGGTAATCATCCCCCGATGGCACTGACAACTCCTCCCAAAAGGGCATAGCACTATGGTTGTAATTAACATGCTTTATTACCTCAATGCTCTGAAACTCCCCTGTTCACCACCCACCCACCACCCCTCCTACCTCACTCAGGACCAATGATCTGAAAAGCCAGCTGATAATAGTTTGTCTAGTTAGCCAAAATGTATTACTGCCTCCATCCTTGCCTTCTGAACTTCTGAACTTGGCCTTTCCTGAGAACAGACTGGTACCACAAATACGCTCCGAGTTCTTTTTTGTGGTCATGGTCGGTCGGTCTTGGGGCGTGCATTCAATAAACTCTTCTTGCTTAACTGAGAGCAATGTTTATACGGCTTGTGTGATGATTCCTGGACTTCAACAACTACTACACAAAGCAGTGGATCAAAGGGTCAGTTGGAGTCTGAGAAACATGAAATGATCAAATCATATCAATACTATTTTCAAATTCTACATCAATTTCTAGAGACAAACAGAGCCCTGACAAAGCAAGGTTTTGGGTCACAGTAGCTGCTCTATTTTATGGTTCACAGAGAGCTAATAGAGATGGTTTAACAGTTAAGAAATCCTGCTGCTTTTGTTTTGAGGATTGGAGTTTAGTTCCCAGAACCCATATGACAGCTCCCAACCATCTATAACTCCTGTTTCAGGGGAGCTGTCCCGTTCTTCTGGCCTTCACAGGTCCTGCACACATGTTGTGTATAGACATATGTGGAGGCAAAACACTCATACACATAAAATCTTTGTTGCTGTTGTTTTGAGACAGTGTTTCTATGTGTAGCCCTGGATATCCTGGAACTACCTTTGTAGACCAGGCTGGCCTTGAACTCACAGAGATCTGCCTGCCTCTGCCTCCCAAGTGCTGGGATTAAAGGGGAGCGTCACTGCCAAAAAAAAAAAAAATTCTTTAAAAAAAATCAGAAAGCATTTTAAAAGAAGATGAAATCTTAGTGACTATAAAGGTCAGATAGTTCAGTGACTGGGGCTGGCAAACAATTCTATTTCTAAATTTGTGGGCAAAGATGACAGTTCATTGTTCTGCAAACTATCTAAGATGTTGAACAGGGCAGATGGGTGTGTGGGTTTAAATCTGTACTTCCAGCTCTGGGAAGGCTGGGACAAAGGGAGTATTGTGAGATTGTGAGTTCAAGGCCAGTCTAGGTATCAGCCACCTCATAATTCATAGTGTTGTGGGATGTTTACTAGAGAAGACTGCTGGGTCAAACATGGGTTTAAGCCAATAGATAGTCTTATTAGCCAGCTGGGGACGACACTGGGTGTTTGAGTTTCCACAGTAGCACCAAGCCTTCCTCATACTGAGCTTTTTAGGCACAAAAACCATATCCCGAGTTAACAAGGACAGTTAGCCAGAAGCAGAACTACAGAAGCCAAAAAGCAAGGTTTGTGCAGCTAGAGAAAGTTCCCGAAACTATGGGCTTTGATGGAATAGGTCTTTGTTTTGGTTTTGGCATGTGATGCTGTCTATGTGCTGAGTTTTACCGTCTGAATGGCGCTTCTACATGGAGTCAGTTGTGCTAGGGTCTGGGCTCTGTTACATTCCTAACTAGTCTTAGTGAATGAGTCAAATCATGGACTCATCCAGTTCTAAAGAGGTGTAGTTGGTCCCAAGGACCATTAATTTTACTGAACTTGTACATAATTGGCCATATAATTTAAAGTGTGCTGGCCTGCCATTAATTCAATCAAAATGAGAATTAAAGGCCCAGCCACGGCAGTTACCCAGAGGGACAGAAACTGGTATTATCTGATTTATTTCTATGTTATTTCTTGCTTTTTTTTAACCATGGCAATTTTTTGATCAAATTTTCTTGATCAATTAGCATTGAAACAATAGGGGTTTTCAGTTTTGTTTTTCCAAGGCTATGCATAGTTTTCTTTATCTCATGAGAAGTCATTTCTGCAAGGGAATCTAGCTGTTGTTTTAATACCTCTAGGTGCCAATGAACCTATTTTGGCACACTTAATCAAACAATTAGCACATGTCCACTGAGTAGTCTCAGGGATTCAGTAACATTGCTGTTGTCCAGACGAGTTAACCCACAAGTTAGAACAACAGGCATCAGAATAAGAGAAGTTCCCAGATTAAGGGTTTTGGATATTAGACAAGTTTTAGACTCTGATAAGTCTCTAACGTTAATTTGGTCAGTCTAGTCACAATGAGTTTTGTCAGTGGGCTGACAGTCTGATTAGTTCCCATCCCTATGTAGTACAGGGATTGGCTGATTTGGGGCTAGGATTGATTAATTCTATCCCTAGGGTCTGTTTCTGTGGCATAGAGTTTGGTTCTCCAGAGTTTTCCTGGTTTTAAAAGCAAGAATTCTTTCTTAAAGGAAAATTTCAGAAGGTCTTAGTTTTATACATACATCTAGAGCGGGCAGGGGTCAAGATAAATGCGTGCTACTGGTCTGTGGTCACACTGGCTAATATCATCCCATATCTGTCCTCAGATTCCAGGTCTAGGCTTGAGGGTAGTGGGGACTGTAACATAACCCTGTATTCATAACAAACACAAGTCTCAGGATGGGAGACAGTCCATTTGTCAGCAGCCTCTATGGCTTTCCTTTTCTTGACCTGGATGTAGTGGATCCATGGTGTAATGCCAGCCACTTTCACAGCTATAGAAGTGGAGAGAATCACTGTGTAGAGTCCTTTTCAAGTGGGTTTCAGTGCCCCTTTGCCTACCTGCCTGACTCAGTATCACTGGAGTTGAACAAAGGGTGCAGGAGCCAGCCAGTTGGTCAATACAAAAACCATGACTGGGGGATTGAAGATGATTATGGGAAAGGCAGAAAGAAGATGCAAGAGACGGAGATGGGAGGGCTGTGGTCAGTACCACACCAGCAGCAGTGTATTTTCTCAGTGTCTTTTAAAGGCAATCAACAGAAAGCATGACCAATTCTAGGAAGATAAACAATGACCATAAATACTTACTTGTTGAGTTTATGGTACACAGTATCCTATGTTTGACTAGAGTTTATGGTACACAGTATCCTATGTTTGACTAGAGTTTATGGTACACAGTATCCTATGTTTGACTAAGATGTTTTCCTTCAGGCTAGGGTAGTCTCTCAAGGATGTATGCATAAGTGGAGGAACTTGGCAGAATATAATGTACATATAAACAAAACAAAAAAGTTCATTTAAAAAATATATCTCTATTTTTAAAATAAATAATTTTCTAAAGAATGTATTTGCTACTTTAGGTAAATTTAGCCTGTCCAAAAAGTCTTACTTCAATACATATACCTGAGCTCAGAACTAACAAAAAAGCTAGGCATGGTGGTGCAGGCTTGTGATTCCAGCACCTGGGAGGTAGATATAGGCTGATTTCTGGAGCTTCTTAGCAAAACGGAAGAGCTGAGAGATGTCTCTGGAGGTGTAGTTATTGAGTTTGTGTACGTGTTGTATGTATGTCT
>JADRCH010000483.1:238586-277185 GCA_019843965.1 Rhynchomys soricoides | reverse complement strand
CAGACTAAAAAGGAGTCCGGTGAGGCTGAAATCAAGAAGGAATCTCAAAGGCAGTGAAGTCAGATGAATATAACATGCCATGTTAAAAATTTCTGACTCAGAGACAGCATCTTCAGGACTCTATACAGACAGGAAAGTCTGAATCAAACACAAAGATAACCCTAAATTCAAAGAGGTGGCACAGGCTTGCCAGCTGTGGCAGTTTGGATAAGAATGGGCCCCAAAGGTTCAGAGATTTGAATTCTTAGGTCAACAGAAGTGACACTATTAGGTGTGGCCTCGTGGGAGTAGATATGGCTTGTTTGAGGAAGTATGTCACTGGGGGAGGGCTTTTCGGTTTCAGAAGCTCAAGCCAGAGTCGGGCAGTGGTGGTGCACACCTTTAATTCCAGCACTTGGGAGGCAGAGACAGGCCGATTTCTGAGTTCGAGGCCAGCCTGGTCTACAGAGTGAGTTCCAGGACAGCCAGGGCTACACAGAGAAACCCTGTCTCAAAAACCAAACAAACAAATAAAAGAAGCTCAAGCCAGGCCTTGAGGCTCATTCACTTTGCTGATCCTGATATAGAACTCTCAACTTCTCCAGCACCATGCTTGCCTGCATGCTGCTGCCCCACCCCTGTTCCCCCAACCCCCATGACAAACATGGACTAAACTTCCGAACTGGAAGCCAGCCCCAATTAAGTGCTTTCTTTTATTATTGCTGTGGTCATGGTGTCTTTTCACAAGAAATAGAACACTCACCAAGACACCAACAAAACAGAAACTTTTGGCATGCAGTATGTTAAAGTATTAAAGTGTGTTAAATCTACCTGGTTGGATTATTCTATTGTACTCAGACTGAAAACGTTAAGAGGCAAGTTCCTAGATAAAATGGTCTGTCTGTGGTAGCTGCCCACATTTCCTGCCACAATATAACGTTGTCCTGTTGACCATCTGTCTTGTTGATATGTCTCGGTAGCCTGAAGTATGGATTCAGCCCATTCCTGTCTACACAGAAACTTCATTTTATAGAAGTAACTTGGTAAGATTAAATTGCAAATGATGTACCTATCTCCATCAGGTCTTGAAGACTGTGGGAAGCTCTTAAGGCATGGTCCAGACTTCTGTCTACTTCAGAGAAGCCGTTGGAGGTTACATGGAGATACAACGGATTTGTGGCGTGGGTATGGGGACATCTGATGTTTCTCAAGAAGGGAATTTGGAATGCCAATGAATGGGGAACACAGAATGACTATAGTCTTTGATAATTTCTAGATAATAGGACAAAAGACGTTCCCACACCTCTATCAACACGATTGTGGTGTCAGCCTTGACTTCCGACATGAGACATCTAACTGTAATAGTCTCCTTTTCAGCTGCTGTGACTTTTTTTTATTTCAAAGGATGCATCTCTGTGTGGGCAGATATCCAAGGAGGCCAGAAGCATTGGATTCCCCTGGAGCTGCAGTTACAGGTAGACATGAACTGCCAAGACATGGGAGCTGGGAATTGGACTCAGATCCTCTGCAAGAGCCAGAATGCTCTTAACCACCAAGCAATTATTTTTTGACAAGGTCTTACTATGCAGCTATGAGTGGTCTGGAACTCATTTTGTAGACCAGGCTGGCCTCAAATGATAAGAGATCCACTTGCTCCTGCCTCCCAAATGCTGGGGTAAAGGTGAGCGTCACCTATCCAGCTCTATGGTGGCTTAGGTGTCACAGTACTATCTCTCCATCAGAAATTACTTGGGTGAAATCAAGAAGGAGCTGTTCTTCTGGTCACTTGAACCCTCTGACTACATTTCAGCTCTTCAGGAAGCTCTGACTTAGAAAACCTGAGAACCTTTGTTTAGTTTTATATCAATACACTTAATTTTGACCGGAGGGATTTTTACTAACCTTTGATTATACAAACTAAATTACATTCACATCATTTTTGTCTTTTACACATGAAATAAAATTTAAATTTAAAAATTGCCAGGTGCATACATTTTTAATCCCAGCACTGGGAGACAGACACAGGGGGATCTCACGTGAGTTTGAGGTCAGCCTGGTCTACAGAGTGAGTTCTAGGACCGCCAGGGCTATACACTGAGACCCTGTCTCCATAAAAACCCCCAAAACACACACACACATACACCAAAACAAAAACAAAACAAAAAACAGTGTTCTGTGGGTAAAATGCTTGCTATGCATGCATGAACAACTGAGTTCAGCTCCCCAACACATGTAAAAGACAAACATGGCAGCCTGTGCCTGTAACCCCAGTACTAGAAGTGGGGTGGTGGGGACAAGCCGATCCTCAGTGTTTTCTGGCCAGCTGACCGAGCCAAAACTATAAGCTCCAAGTTCAGTGAGAGAGCCTGTATCAAAAAATGAGGAGGACAGTGACAGAGAAAGACAGTTGAAGTTGATTTCTGTCCCCACCTGTTAAGACATGTGTGGGAAAACTGCTAATTAAGGTCGAAGTCTACCATTGACCAGATAGACTTCAGGGGCTTGGCACCATATGGAGGACTCCCTTCACTGGCAGGGCTTCTCTTTCTCTGATCTTGCCTGGGGAGTTCAACCACCCCCCCAACCTCTACCTGTAAAATGTCACATAGCCTTGGTTAAGATCACAGGTTCAACTTCCTTTCTCCTGATAAGAACCCATTCAGTTCGCACCTGAGATTCCTGAAATGCTTCTTCATGCTAATGGGACATTTTGGTACCCTAAGTCTTCAGCTGATGACCTTTGCTCATCCCCCAAAACTGCAGAAGGCTCGAATCACCCCAAGTAAAGTTGACCTATCTCCCTGCAGCTGGTCCATGTGTGTCTTCTTCATACATACTCACAGGGCTTCCTTTGCCCTCATGGACCAATATTGGCCAATGATCCCCGAGGGCAGGGAAGGTCACAGTCATGGTGGCACCTGTCTTTATTCCCAACACTTTAGAGAAAAAGGTAGACGGATCCCTGAGTTTGAGGCCAGTCTGGTCTACAGAGTGAATTCCAGGGCATCCAGGGCTACACAGAGAGACCGTGTCTCAAAAAACAAATAAAAATTATTATTTTAAATTAAGTATAAGTGTGTGCACATGAGTACAGGTATCCACACAGGTTCTGACCTGGAACTAGAGTTACAGGTGGTTTCAAGCCATCTAATGTGGTTTCTGGGAATTGAGATCAGGTCTTCTGCAGTTACAGTACATGCTCTTAACAGCTAAGAAATCTCTCCAGCTCCAGGATCTCACTTTTAACCCTGACTGGCCTAGAACTCACTATATAGACCAGACTGGGCTTGAACTTGTGGTGATCCTCTTCTGTAAAACTCCTGACCCTTGGTCAGTGAAACTTACTTTGAGACGCAGGTCAATGCAAAAGCAGGAGGTTTATTTTCCCTGCACATTGGAGTCGACCTTCAATCAGTCCCTCAAGGGGAGTGACTAGAAGGTGACCCCGAATGGCTATTACAAGCAGTTTTTATACTTTTTAGGGGCACAGGTTACACCAGCAAGGTTACAGTTCAGACTTATTGGCTAAGCATATTGACCTTTAATTCTATTGGCTAGCAAGCATGACACGAATTTGAACTCTACCTGGGACTTCCCAGAGGGTCAGGTGACTATCAGTCAGTACATTCTGAGCATTTTTCACTCAAGAATGTTCCTGTGGGTGAAGAATGGAACTTGGCCTAACCTTGACCCCAGGTAGAGGGGGAAGCTGTAAGGAGGGTGTGGGCCTGGAAAAGCCCTTAGGGTCCCTCATTCTCCCCTTTTTCTTGTACAAGCTCCAATCCTGGAGCTACACTCAGGGGTCTTGGGTAACTAACTCATATTCTTCAGGTCCTGTCCTCAGGGTCTCATATTGTTGGTGCAGGACCATCAGCTGCACTGCTCCTAGTCTCTCTTTTATGAAGGCTGTAAGCTTGTTCATTATGCAGGGTCAAAAGGTCAACAATAGCAGGAGAACAATTAGGGGTCCTAACAAGGTGGATATGAGGGTGGTTAACCAAGGGGAGGAGTTAAACCAAGACTCGAACCAGCCCTGACTCTGTTCTCTTTCTCTCTTCTCTTGGCTAGCCCTTCTCTTACCTTGGCCAGGATCTTTAACTTCCCCCTCCCCGAATGGTCTCCAGTATGTGCTTCCCAATGTTTCACATAGCACAGAAAAAGTGGTCCCCCTCCACTGATGGGCCTGCTGCTGGCTTCTCCCATCTCGGGGGCACACATACTTGGGGGTTTCTCGAAGGACACTCCTCAACTTCGGGTGTCCACACCCTAAGCCCCACCCTCCAAGGCTGCTTCTGGGACACGGTTTAAATTTGCAAGTCCCTTGTCCCCACATTTGGGTAATCTTCCCCATGTCTCTAGGGTGGGGATATCCCAGGAGTCAAGGCCCACTGCTAACTTACAGAGATCAAATACAAGGTCCTGCCATCCGGTATAAGGAGGGTGTTTCTCTGTAGTGGACCAAGCTACATCCCCAGCGCCTGAGCATACTTGCCAAGTCACTTTGGTAGGGTTGTGGGGGATGCTGAGGCTCAGCTAGGGAAGGAAGATACACCATAGCCGTCTCATGGTTTCTCTGGCCTTGCAGAAGGGCGGGTGATCTTGAGCTTGAGGGGGTTGCTTTGGTGTCTGGCTGCTATCCAGTTGGTGTCAGGTGCAGGTGCTGGTCTGATGTGAGTTACATGAACCCAGGCAGTTACTCTATCCTCTTTAACGGAGGTTGGAGTGGTCAACAACACCAGGAATGGCCCTTTCCACTTTGCTTCCAAGTTTCCAGCATGATGTCTAACATATACCCAATCTCCAACCTCTGGGGTACCTGTGTTATACAGGACACTAAGTTTAGGCCACAATTCCTGGTGGCTGATCTGGAAAACTTGCAATTGAGCCATAAGATCCTTGTGAGCCTGAAAAGACACTCTGGGGGTGTGTGTGTCAAGAGCAGGGATCAAGGGAATGGGGATCCCATACAGGATCGCAAAAGGGGTGAGGTTAAAATGGTAGGGGATGCTCCAGGCTCAGAACAGGGCCAGGGGAAGGAGCACCACCCAGTCAGCAACAGTCTCCAAGGACAATTTAGTTAAGGTCTCTTTTAGGGTTCTGTTCACTCTCTCTGCTTGCTCTGAGCTCTAGGGATGGTACGCACAATGCAGCTTCCAATTAGTCCCCAACATCTCTGCCAATCCCTGACTTACCTTAGAGACAAAAGCAGGACCATTGTCTGATCCAATTACCTTGGGCACTCCGAACCTCGGGAAAATTTCCTCTAATATCTTCTTGGCTACCATGGTAGCTGTTTTCTGCTTGGTGGGGAAAGCCTCAACCCATCCAGAGAAAATACCCCAAAACACTAGAAGGTATTTGTAATATTATTTTTCTGGCTTAACTTCTGTAAAATCAACCTCCCAAATATACTTCAGGCCGTTTTCCCCTAGGTGTTTTGCCCTGTTTACTCTTGGCTGCATAAGCATTCACTTGCTGGCATAACTTATATTGTTCTACTATCTCTCTGGCCCAGAACCTGAGTCTTATTATATATACTCTAGGTCCCTTAACTGCTTGGACAAGCTTTTTATCCCCTAACTGAGTCCATCTGTGCATTTGGCCTAGTAAGTCTTTTGCTTGCTTTCTGGGGAGAATAGTTTTTTTTCCTTGTGTGTGACATTGCCCTTCTTTCTCTAGGTAATAGTTGGTAGGGTGGCTACAATCTGAGTCCTTTCTTCTTCCATATATTTTAAGTGAGGCCATCCCTTAGTCCAGTCCCATTTCCCAGCAGGTGTTTCTTGCAGGCCCATAACCAGGATAGGATCCTGCATAGCCACTTCTCGAGCCACTTGATCTGCCTGGTTACTGCCCCAGGCCACTGAGTCTCTTCCCTTCTGATGTCCTTGGCAATGAATAATACTCACAGTTGCCAGCTTCATCAGGGCATCTGAGAGATCCAAGATTTCCTGCTTGTTTTTTATTTCTTTTCCCTCTGATGTGAGCAGTCCTCTCTCTCTTGGTATATAGCCCCATGGACATGGGCTATGGCAAAAGCATACCTGCTATCCGTGCAGATGTTAATTTTCTTGCTGGCCCCAAGTTCCATGGCTTTGGTGAGGGCAATTAGCTCCGATTTCTGTGTCGACATGCCAAGGGGTAGAGGTTCAGCCCATGCTGGCCTCGAACTCATGATCCTTCTGTCTCTGCCTCCTTCAGCAAATTCTACCAGCGTGTGTCACCACAACTGGTGGCAGAGGTTCAGCCCAGATGACATTTATACTGTCCACCACAGCAGCACCTGCACGTCTCTGGCCTTTATGGAGAAAACTGTTCCTGTCTGTAAACTGTGTAGCTTCAGCTCCCAGCAGGGGTCAGTTGGAGATGGGCTCTCCTTTTGAGCCAGTTAGTTGTGGCCCATTGGGTAGGAAGTGTATCTGGGCTCCCATCTTGGAGTAAGTCTTGCCCCGACAGAGGATAGGTACAGTCTGGGATGACCATAAATGAGTGGGGTATCTGGCCCATCCTTCTGTCCACTATTCTTCGGGTAGTCCATGAATACATTTTGGTGCCAGTGGCTCCTTGAACCCAAGATTTTTTCTTAGAAACGGGGCCAATTGCTTGGAGGATGACCAAGTGTTGATCCCCAGTGTCCACCAAGAATTGGGTTGGTTTCCCCTCTATTTACAAGGTTACCCTGAGCTTGGGGAGGGGTCCAAACCCTGTCCTCCCTAGTGGTTGTCTTCCCCCAGGGCTAACACCTTTGCCATTTGGGGCACTCTTCCCAAGGCCTGGGGTTTCCCGCCCCCGGCTTCTGTTTGTTGGGGTACTCTCGTGCCCAGTGACCCCTCTGCTTGCAATGTGCACACTGGTCCTTTTCAAGGGGTTTTCTGTCTCTC
Organism: Rhynchomys soricoides; assembly: GCA_019843965.1. Taxonomy (NCBI): domain Eukaryota; kingdom Metazoa; phylum Chordata; class Mammalia; order Rodentia; family Muridae; genus Rhynchomys; species Rhynchomys soricoides. The sequence goes on along the minus strand of JADRCH010000483.1, from coordinate 270,328 downwards.
TTTGGTTGGAGTCCCTCTCCTCTGCTCTCCCTGACTACTGTAGCCGAGATTCTCTGTAAATTCCTTTCCTGTCATCTTACTTTTTTTTTTTTATCTCAAGGCCTTTCGTCCTCTTCATTTCTTTCTCTGCTCCTTCTCCTTCTCTTTCTCCCTGTTATGGCAGACTTTCTCAGCCACCTACCCTAAGTCCCTCAACGACTTATCCTGTAGCCTCTCCTGCCTCTGAAGCTTTCTCCTGATATCGCTACTAGCCTGGTCTATAAAAGCCATAGTCACAGTAGCTTTGTGCTCCTCGCTGCTGGGGTCATAGGGTGTATACTGACGGAATGCCTCCATGAGCTGCTCTACAAAGGGTGACTCGTCTGGTCCCTCCTTAACCTCACATATCTTGGTCAAATTGGTGGATCATTATGTAGCCCCCTTGAGACTTGAGACTGGCAGTAGACCTTCAGGTGCCCCTTCTGCCATATTAAAGTCTTGGTCAGGTCTAGTCAGGAGAACCCACTGTCTATGACAGCCTGGTCAATCGATGGTGCCCTAGTGTCTGAGGCACCATCTTTCTTTCTGGCTTCCTGCATTATCCTCTCTCGATCTTTGGTCATGAAGAGCACTCTAATGAGTTATTGGATATCATCCCAGGTGGGCTGATGAGTAAATAAAACAGTCTCAAAGAGATTAGTCAGACCCTTGGGGTTACTAGGGGGGGGGTGTTGGGCCTTCCAGTTGAACAAGTAGGCTGAAGAAAAGGGTCAATATTGCATGGCCTGATTGCCATCCTCATCTGTGGGCCCATGGGCTTGGAGGGTGTGCTGGCTGGTCTTGTGTGTCAACTTGACACAAGCTGGAGTTATCACAGAGAAAGGAGCTTCAGTTGAGAAAATACCTCCATGAGATCCAGTGGTAAGGCATTTTCTCAATTAGTGATCAAGGTGGGAGGGCCCATTGTGGATGGTACCATCTGTGGGCTGGTAGTCTTGGGATCTATAAGAGAGCAAGCTAAGCAAGCCAGTAAGAAACATCCCTCCATGGCCTCTGCATCAGCTCCTGCTTCCTGACCTGCTTGAGTTCCAGTCCTGACTTCCTTTGGTGATGAACAGCAGCATGGAAGTGTAAGTTAAATAAACCCATTCCTCCCCAACTTGCATCTTGGTCATGATGTTTGTACAGGAATAGAACCCCTGACTAAGACAAATTGGTACCAACATAGTGGGGTATTCCTGTGACAACCTGACCATGTTTGGGGAGGACTGTGGAAGGACTTTGGAACTTTGGGCTAGAAGATCCATTTGGTGTTAAGAGCTCTGTGGGATGTTGTGTAGGAGCTTGGAAGATAATGTTGAGAACAGTGCAGAAGATGGAGGCCTGGCTTGTGAAATTTCAGAGGGAAGATTAAAGACTCTTATCAGGGCCATTGCTATTTTGACTGTGAAGATTCTGTGGTTTTGGTTAGCTGGGGCTGAAGAATCCGCTGTGATTAACAAGATACCAGAACTACTAAAGCAAAACTGTTGCATTGCTGGGACTATTGATGCTGGATAGCTGGAGCTAAGAAATTATCAGTGATTAAGAAGAGACCAGCATCATTGAGGTGAAACCTTCTGGGAAATGTTTTCTGAGTGCACAGAGGCTGTGTTCCAGAGATAACCAAGGTTGTACCTTGTGCTGTGGCTGGACATGGTAATGTATAAGAGTCACCCAGGTGGTACTGGTTTTGAAGGCATGAAGGGGTCATGAAGAGCAGCTGAGGCTCAACACTGTGAGAGGCCATGGAAGGTCATTGGTGAAGGTGCAGCCTTAGTTGTAAAATTGATGGCCCAGGACTGAAGGGGTCATGCAAAGGAGTTGAGGTTTGGCACCATGAAGAGAGCCTATGAGAGGCTATTGGTGAAGCCTAGTTACAGTGGAAGACAGCAGTGTTTTGAAGATGCCAGTACCATGAGATGACCACCAAGAACAGCAGCAGGGGAGTACAGGCATCTGGAGCCTAAAAGACAAGGTGTGTGCTACAAAGGGCAGAGCTGGAGAAGTGACTCAAGCCCTTGGAGGAATTCAGAAGATCATGAGTGGATCCAAGACATTGGACGGTTGGAGTTTGATTTTGCTTTTGACTGTGACTGTGCCCTGATATTTTTCCCTCTTGAAGAAAGAAGGTATTTTAGAGACCACAGTTAAGAGACTTTGAATTTTTAAAGACCTTGAATTTTAAAAGATATTGGATATTTTAAAGGGATTGAACTTTTAATATGCAAGAGTATGGGACTTTTAAAGTTATTTAGATCTTGGGGATAAATAAAGTAAGGGTTGAGGCTTAATGGTGACGTGTTTGTGTGTCAAGTTGACAAGGGTTCAATTGTACTGACTGGTTTTGCATGTCAACTTGACACAAGCTGTAGTTATCACAGAGAAAGGAGCTTCAGTTGAGAAAATGTTTCCATGGGATCCAGGTGTAAGGCATTTTCTCAATTAGTGATCAAGGGGGGAGGGCCCCTTGTGGGTGGTACCATCCCTGGGCTGGCAGTCTTGGGCTCTATAAGAAAGCAGGCTAAACAAGCCAGTAAGAAACACCCCTCCATGGCCTCTGCATCAGCTCCTGCTTCCTGACCAGCTTGATTTCCAGGTCTGCCTTCCTTTGGTGATGAACATCGATGTGGAAATGTAAGCTGAATAAACCCTTTCCTCCCCAACTTGCTTCCTTGTCATGATGTTTGTTCAGGAATAGAAACCCTGACTAAGACAGAGGGGGAGGGCCACTGTTGTATCTGGTAAAATGGTCCTTTTGCTCCGATTCCCCATGGCCACCCTCCCCACCCTCTCTGCTTGCTGGGGCCAGAGGAGAGGAGGGTTAAAGGGACTTTGTGTGAGGGCTCAAGGGAGATCTCTGAGGAGGGGCCGATCCTTGAGGAGGGGTTGTTCGAACTTGGGCCATGGTAAGGGGGTGGAGGATCCATCAGCAGCAGATCTGCTGTGGAAGGGTCCTGGAGGATGTTCTTTACAGACTCATTGGTCTCTACAGGGTTCATCTCCTTCATGGCCAGGACCTTTAAGAGTCTCAGAGACAAAAAAGCTTTTATCCAAGAGGAGGGGTCCTCCATTAGATCCTTCCAAGTAACTATATAGGGCACTTGGTCTGAGTGCCTGAGGGATCCTGGCCTAAAGACTCTTCTATTGCTTTGAACACCTAAAAGTCGAAGGTCCCTACGGGTGGCCACCCTACTCCAAAGGTAGGCCACTGGGAGAAGCAGAGAGGAACTAACTTGCCCTTCTTTACTGACGAGTTTTCTCCTCTTTCCCTAGCTTCCCTCCAGTGGTTAACTAGGATGTTTAACGGGGTAGATTCAGTCTGTCCATGCCCAAAAATAACATCAGTCCAAGTCTAAGAACACAGAGAATGATGATCAACACAGAGACAGTTTGCCCTTGCCACAGGCGCAGTAATCAGGTTATAGCAAGACTTAGTCGGCTCCTGCTGACACTGTCTTGCCATTTCCAAAAGGAGCATCTGCCTACTGCAATTGACCGACACTGTGCTCATGAGCCAAAAGTGAAAGCAAAAGACTGAGAGACAAACACAAACACTTATGAGTAGGCACCTGTTGCTGAGTTCAGTCTTTTTCCCTCTGATCAGTCTAGTCAGTGGTTGCTTGGGAGGGTCTCCTTGAATTCCGGATGAGCCCCCAAATGTAAGACCCCACCCCCACCCCTTTGTCAGTGGTACTTACTTCCAGATACCCTGAGTAAGACACCGAGATGCAGATCAATGCAAAAGCAAGAGGTTTATTTTCCAGTGGGGTTGACCTTCAATCAGTCCCTCAAGGGGAGTGACTAGAAGGTGACCCTGAACAGCTATTACAAGCAGTTTTTATACATTTTTAGGGGCACAGGTCACATCAACAAGGTTACAGTTCAAACTTATTGGCTAAGCATATTGACCTTTAATTCTATTGGCTAGCAAGCATGACACACATTTGAACTCTACCTGGGACTTCCCAGAGGGTCAGGTGACTATCAGTCAGTACATTCTGAGCATTTTTCACTCAAGAATGTTCCTGTGGGTGAAGAATGGAACTTGGCCTAACCTTGACCCCAGGTAGAGGGGGAAGCTGTAAGGAGGGTGTGGGCCTGGAAAAAGCCCTTAGGGTCCCTCACTTCTGCCTGCAAGTATTGGGACTGTAGGCTAGGCATGTCCACATCTAGTCTGATGACCATCCTTTATTTGGTGGGTATACATGTTCACATGCACATGTGTGGAAGACAGAGAGGAATGTTGGGTGTTGTCTTAGTCACTGGCTTATAGCTGTAAAGAGCTACCATGACCAAGGCAAGTTTTAGAAAAGAAAGCATTTAACTAGGGGCTTGCTTACAGTTTCAGAAGATTAGTCTGTTATCGTGGAGATCATGGTGGCACACATGCAGGCATGGCCCTGGAACTCAGAACTTTATATCCTGATCCACAGGCATCAGAGAGACACAAATTGTGCCTAGTATGAGCTTTTGAAACCTCAACACAGTGACATGTTGTGGTAAATCTCTAACCACAATAAGGCCATGCAAGGAAAATGCAACTCAGTTGTATATTTATAAACTGCATGCCTATATCGGGCACATATGCCTCTACACCACTTTCTTCCCCAGCTATGAAATCCCTGCTCCTTGCAGTTTCCCCAGGCCATGTGCTTCCACTCCATCTTCTTTCTGACAACTCTCCCTCTGATATCCTACCTTCGCTGTCTCCTCTAACTCCTCCTCCTCTCCTCCTCTTCCTGTCTTGCCCAGAAAACCTGCCTCCTTATTTTCTCCCAGTGATTGGCTATTATTAGCCATTCAGATAATTAAGGGAAATTCCTCTACAGTGACATACTTCAACAAGGCCACACCTCCTAATCCTTCTAATTCTTTCAAACAGTTCCACTCCCTGATGACTAAGCATTATAATATATGAGTCTATAGGGGCCTCATTCAAACCACTACTCAATTTTCAGCTGCTCTCTGCCATACGTTTTGTATTTATTTAATAATTTTTGGTTGTGAGCCTAACCTTTAATGGCCGAGCCATCTTTCCAACCCATTAATTTTATTTGGAGTGTGTGTGTGTGTGTGTGTTTGTGTGTGTGTGTGTGTGTGTGAGAGAGAGAGAGAGAGAGAGAGCGTATGCGTATGCATGTGCACATGTATGCAGAGGTCAAAGGATAATCTGCATATGTAGGCTCCAGGGATTGAACTCAGGATGTCAGGCTTGGCTGCAAAGCCCCTTCACTCACTGAGCCATGCTGTTGTACTGTCACCTTATTTGTCATTAATTCTTTATTTACTTTACATCACAATCACAGCCCCCTCCCTCCTTTCCTCCCAGTTCCACCCTTACAAATCTCTTCCCCCATCACTCTCTCCCCTTCTCCTCAGAGAAACCCCTTCAGATACCACCCCTTCCTGGGACATCCAGTCCCAGCAGGACTAAATGCATCTCCTTCCACTGAGCACAACAAAACAGTTCAGTTAGGGGAAAGGGCTCCAATGGCAGGCAACAGAGTCAGAGGCACCCCCCACCCCCGCTCCTCTGTTAGGGGACCCACACGAAGACCAAGCTGCACATCAGCTACAACTGTGTAGGGGGCCTAGGTCCATGCTCTTTGGTTTGTGGTTGAGTCTCTGGGAGCCCCCATGGGCCAGGTTAGTTGACTTTGTAGGTCTTCTTGTGGCCTTCACCTTATTTTTTGAGGCAGTATCTCTCATTGAACCTGGAGGAGCTGGCTGATGGAACCAGGCTGGCTGGTTAGCAAGGAGCAGGGATCTTCCTACCTCTGCCTCACCAGTCTGGGATTACAGGAGCATACAATGTCCTCCATCTTTCTGGTGTGTAATCTAGACGATCAAACTCAGATCTTCAAGCTCATGCAGAAAGCATCTTACCAACTGGGTCATCTCCCCCCCCCCCCCCGGCCCCCAGTGCCTATTCTTATGTGGCTGATGAGGACACCACCTGAATTGTGGTATAACAACCACTGTGAATAACTGCCCCAAAGCCTCACCCACGGGCAGGGCCTGGCCTGAACTGTGGACAAACAGTAGACAACTAGAGAATTGATTGCCACATGTTGCTTTAGACAAGGTGAGCTCAGTTTCTCCCATGTTCCTCCTCCACAGGAAAAGTCTTTTTATTTTCTGGGCCTGATGGCCAAAAACTGCCTCTGTCCTCAGTGCCATAGAGATGCAGGAGCTTGGGGCAACTTTATGGGTAATGGAAAATGGACTAGTCTCTATCGTTTCAATTTATCCTTCTTCAAGTTCTCTGATTGCACTGACGGCTACTTGTAGCTTCCAGGCAACTAGTTCCGTTCTTCAAGGTAATTCACAGCTGTGTTAGTTCATTGGTTGGCTCATCAGTTAAAATTGTTAGGTCTCTGGTTTAAAAGGGGCAGACAGGTTTGCTTTACTAAGAGGCTTCAAATTAAAATATAAACAGGTTTCTGATGTGTTGGGGATTGGTTCTAATGCTTTGTCTTAATTTGGCTCCCAAAAGCCACACTTCCAGATGCTGAGGGTCCCTGCCCCCAGCTGGCTTTGATTGCCATACAGCCAATGGCTGGCAGGGTTATGGAAGCGGGGCTTTTAGATTGCATGGACAAGGGAGGGAGGGGGAAGAAGAGCAGAGAGAATCACCATGATGGGGGAAGTAGATCAGACTTAAGGTCCCACCAAAATGTAAGAATCAGGATAAGTGGCCACAGCGGCCACTCCCCTGACTGGGTCTGGGGCAGCAGAGATAAAGTAAAGATTTAGAAAATGTTAACTAAGGATTATCAGAGGGGAGTGTGTGCTAGCCACGGGGAGGTTCAGGAAATTCTCAGCCATTGAGCTAGTTAGGCATATTAAAAATTAAGCTGACGTGTGTGTGTGTGTGTGTGTGTGTGTGTGTGTGTCTTTCATTCATGAATCCAGAGAGCTCTAGCTAGAAGCTTGGTCATCTGACGGGTGCCCTAGGAGGTTTAACTATTCATTGCTACACAGATGTAGCTTTTTTACTGTTCCTTTACTTAAACTTGCTTTGCAATAACTGCTCTCAGTAATAACTAATCGTGTCTCTGGTAAATGATGAAAAGGAAAAGGTTCAAAGTCTATTCGAGTTCTGGGCATTCTGAGGTGCACAAAGGTCTGAGGATGTCAAAGCTTAGGTGCATTCTGAGGGGTTGAAAATCATCTAAGGTGTACACATGCAAGCTGTAGTGGTAAGAGAAAGCATCTGAAAAACTGGAAGATGTCTCAGGCTCCCCCCCCAACCTTCCTCAGCGGAGTTCTGAGAAGCAAATGGAGCCCTGGCAGTTTACAATTCAGTCACAAGCTCAAGACTTTAAATTCTCTTTGGCTGTCTTCTGAGTGACGGGAAGGTGCTTCTAATCATGCTAATAACCCCTCTGTTCAATCTGCATATCGATCCTCTGGACTGAGAAGGGAACGGTCTGTGCCTTTTGACCCAAACCTATATTTTTACCAGCCCTCAAAGGCACAAATCTACTTCTGTTGTCTTACAGACACCTGTTAAAATACGGATTTCAACCAAGAGTCCTAGGACTTGGATCTGTCTGCCACAGATCAAATGGACTCCAGATAAATACACTTGCATGTCCTTAAAAACAGGATTTTCTCCTTGGCCTTGGGATTTCTTAACTTCCGTGTCTAGTTTATATTTGTCCAAGCAGATTTTCACCCGGAAGACATCCAGGGACCACCTGAGGACTGCAAACTGCTGACTTATGACTTGCTGAAAGCTGATAATTAACCATCTCAATGGATATGTTGGTTCCCTGTCTTTCAGCTGGACCACCTACTCAGATGCTTCTGATAAATGCCTCAATTGTCCTGCCTTTGACTAGCCTTTCAGCCTTCTTGGGCCCCTTTGTTCTAACGCCATCAGGAGGCAGTCGGAGAAAAATAAGATACACCCGTTACAACACCTGTAAGGGTAATGAGACGCTAAGTCAAAAAGGCCCGTGTTTTTTGCCAATAACATATGATTCTTAGGTCCTAATTGACCCCTTGGCCAATGACTAAGACCTTGGGAAAAAGAACTGATGAATCAATGCTGTGATCAGTTACTAACCAGAGGGGGATGAGAGGACCGAGTTAGCCAGAACCAGGCTGACTCCTTCACAGGCTGCAAACTGGCAGTTTGGGAGACTAGGCCTAAGTTTCTGTATCCCAGAAATGAGAACCTGGATCCAGGAACCTGTGGTCAGACAACCACACTTGAGGGCAACCAGTGTGAGGACACCTTGTCATCTGGCCTGAGGAACGAACAGGTAGCTAGAATGAGCCTCTTGGGAAGTCTCCATAACCATAAGCAATTGTAGAATCAGTCAGACCCCCAGAGACAGAGCTAACCAATCCAAAGGGCACATACCCCTCCCTACAATTTCCCTAACTGACAACAAAAGCTGGGCCTGAGAATCCACCAGAGGTCTCCATTCCCAAATGGGGAGGAGACTCCTGCCTGCAGGAAATTTAGCTGAACAAAACGCTCTTTGCCTTTGCATACCGTTTGAGACTGGAGTACCATTCTTTGGTGATTCTTGGATCCTAACACTGAGTGAGATATGAAGGGATCCTATACGCGACAGCATCTTTCCCAATATGTGCCATGGCTCAGCACTTCACTTTTAACTGCCTCTTTTTTCCTTATGCTCTGTGGAATGACCATAGGGTCCTGTTGACTTACATCCTCATCCAGTAATTCTTAAAATTGTCAAACAAGAGCCTGAGGTATAGCTCTGAAGTACAATAGTTGCCTAGAAGGAGCAACGTCCTGGGTTCAATCCCCAGCATCACCACAAAAAAAAAATCAACAAATATTATTTTCGTCTGTAGCTATACCATGGTTGTCCAATGCACACTGTGGTGGTCTTTCCAAAAGTAAACAGCTGCCTTTGACTCTCATGTTCCATTAGATAACCCCGATAAATCAACTGACTCACCAAAGTCTACTTGATTGGAACCATTTCTTTGATCTGCTGTTGGTAGCCTGATGTGAGCAGATGTTTGGTTCTTAAACCAAAATGGTGGAAGTGCCTCCATTAGACTGGCCTGTAATTTCTCTTGAGTAATGATAGATGTGGGAAGGTCCAGACCACTGTGGGTGGTGCCACCTCTGGGCAGTTGGTCCTGGGTTGAGCAAGCCAGTCATCCTCCATGCTCTCTGCTTTAGTTCTTGCCTTCAGGTTCCTGCCCTGAGTTCCTGTCTTCCCTTCCTTTCATGACAGACTGTAAAATCTACAATCCAGAGGTCCTGAGTTCAATTCCCAGCAACCACATGGTGGCTCACAACCATCTGCAATGGAGATCCGATGCCCTCTTCTGGTGTGTCTGAAGACAGCGACAGTGTACTCACATATATGAGATAAATTAAAACAAAAACAAGGTAAGGAAATATACCCATCTGCAATCCAGAAGACATGTTTGGACTTTGGTTAAATGTGACAACCATGGGTATAGGACTTGCAAGAATGGGCGAGATAACCAAGGGAAACGAATATGGGAAGAACAGGATTGAAGACTGAGCGTTCACCTGTTGAGAAGTCAGACAGAATTGAAGGAAACAGGACACAAGCCAGAAAAGGAACAAGTAAAGCGATTCAAAGAAAATCAAGAAGTCAGACATGGTGGTGCACACCTCTAAAGTCCTAGCACCTGGGAGGCAAAGACCGGAGATCTCTTGAGTTTGAGGTCACCTTGGTATAGATAGCCAGTTCCAGAACAAACAAAAAGAAAATGAAATCAAGAAAATCTATGAAAGAATAGGGCAGAGTGATTGTGTCAATGGTTCCTAGCAGGCTGAGCTAACAATCCGAAGTCAACCATTACATTTAGCATGGTGAGGGCAGGCATGTGTGGTAGGCAGAGGCTAGCAGATGTCTGTGAGTTCCAGGCCAGCCTGGTCTACAGAGTGAATTCCAGGACAGCTAAGACCACATACAGAAACCCTTAGTTTTAAAGATATACAGATGAGCCGGGCAGAGGTGGCGCACTCCTTTAATCCCAGTACTTGGGAAGCAGAGGCAGGTGGATTTCTGAGTTTGAGGCCAGCCTGGGCTACAGAGTGAGTTCCAGGACAGCCAGGGCTACACAGAGAAACCCTGTCTCCAAAACAAAACAAAACAAACAAAAAAAAGATATACAGATGATTGGTGCTCTAAAGTCTGAGGTTGGGTTCGGCTGAGATCCAGACAAAAGCAATTTAAGGCGTAATATAACTGTTTTCAGTTCTAGACATGATAGTTGGCAATATGAAAGGAACTTAAAAAACTGCCATACTAGGGGAACTGTTCAAGCTAGTACCTATCTGAGGGGGGTGTGTGTGTGTCCATATTGTCCTCAACTCAAGACAAGATAGGAAGTTTATTTTTAAGATAGGTTCTCACTAGGCCAGGCTAGCCTCAAAAACAAAGAACTGCCTGCCTCTGCCTCCTGAGTGCTGGGATTAAAAGCATGTGCCACCTCACCTAGGAGGGTGGGAACTTTAATACCATCCCCTGTCATGATCTGTCACCAAGGAACACTGCCTAAAGTAATCAGTAAAGGGGGAAACCGCAGAACCTGGGAGCCTTCAAACCTGAAAGAAGTTTCCCCAACATAGTGAAATCTACTCTTGCATCACAGAACACTTACACGTAGTTCCAAGGTTCCAGGGTGCGGTTCCCAGGCCAGAGACTGAAGGACAGACAGTCTCACAAGAGGATCCTGAGGGGGTGTGGAGGTTCCATGAGCTCCCAACCTGCTGCTGGGCCACAGAAACATCTAAAGGGCTTAGAATAGCTCCGCCTCGTGGCACTTTTGCGAGCATCCGAGTCTCTCCCCTGCGTGTCTTTCTTGGACTAACCCACCCTCGTGCTACGCGCATGCGTGGTAGATGGGGCTCGCCGACTTTCCAGCTATTATGTAGTAGTCCGTCCACTCAAGCTGGCCAGAATAAGGTTTTGCAGAACATGGGAGAATAATATGGTAGACAGGATTGATTTGGGCTAGCCTCTCACCCGTCACTGCTACAACCCAATCGCCTTGGAACACTGGCTTACTCCAGCCCTGGGTCCCAAGGCCAGAAGTTGGAGGGCCGTGATGTGAACCCGAGGGCTCCCTCTTATTTACCTTACAGAGGCCTCACTGTCCTACCCATTTAGGCTTTTGAACTGGGTGGAACGTGGTACCGTCGTCCATTTAGGCTTTTGAACTGGGTGGAACGTGGTACCGTCGTCTCTATAATAGGTTTGCCTGTGTTCCTTTGAGCATGGTTCCCATGCTAACACCAATAAAGGGTGGCATAGAAACCCCTGATAATCACAAAGAGCCCCTCCCATACACGTGGGTGGCTGATGCAAGGTCTCTGTCATAAAGGCCTGCGTTACCCAGGCACATCCATGCATATCCAGTGACTCTGCTATGCCTGGAGTCTGTCTCTCTGGCCCTGCCTCATACTATTTGTGTATCTGGGCTTTACTTTTCTGGAGAAGGAACGATACTAGGTTGAAACAGAGTTAGCAAGTAAAAGCGTAGGACAACCAATTAAAATTTAATCTCAGGACAAGGAAAAATACGCAGTTGTGGATATTTTTTGTTTATCTGGTTAGCTCAGGTTATTTTCCTTTGGGTCCCAGTTTTGTTTTGTTTTTGAGTCTCACGTATCTGCAGTTGGTCTAGAACTTCCTCACCTCCCGGGTGCTGGGACTACTGCTGTACACGACCATGCTGGGTTTTATGTGGTACTTGGATCAAATCCTAGGCTTCAACCATGCTGGGCAAGCATTCTACCAACTAAGCTATATCCCCAGCCCCAAACCCGTGATTTCTTTTTAGTACAAGTTGTGTCCTAGTATCCAAAATTTGAAGTTATTTTGCAGTCCTACCTTAAGGCAGTTAGATGCTGGGCAGACAAGCCTCTACAACAGCATCAGAGGCATGTAAACGAAATAAAATTTAATCATGCCCAGTTCTTGTCCCACCTTCAACACGTCTGCCATCACAGGCTCAGGACTAGAGAAATCCAGGGCTGCGAATGTCCCCTCCATTCTGCTGCAACACAACAGTGACTCCTTAAACCCGTTGTCCCTTTCCCTGTCACCCTATGCCTCCCAGCACTGACACATTCCTTGGGGAGTTTCAGGTTCTTGGGGAAGTTGAAGCATCAGTGAACACTTGTGGGTTGGGGGAGGGGGCTTGGAGAGCCCAGTGCATTATGATGTTGGAGCTGGTGACTCGCTTTCTATGGAAACCCGTCAGTGGACTTTGTCTCTTGAATTAAGGGTATGTAGTCCTCTTGGGTAGTGAAGGTCTGGGGGGGATGGAAACTGGATGGGAAGCCTATGGTATTGGATGATATTAGAAACAGGGGTCCCCAGTTGGCAGGACGTGTGATAAGTGGTATTGGTCCCTCTGAGACTGTTAAGACATCTGCTATCTGTAAGATAGGACTGTTGGGTCTGGGATAATCCAAAGGAGAAAGGTCAGGGGAGCACCAGAATCTGGGGCTATAAATGTGAATCTGTGGGGCTCAGCTTCTGTTTCATCTCTCATTCAATCTCGATCTCAGTGTGACCCTTCCCAGTAACAGAGCCCTGGTTTTATAATTCCTTTAAAAAATTTTTATTGTAAAGCCTTTTGATTCTCATTCTCTGACTGTGGTTCTCCAGTTGCTTTAGTTGAGAAAAATAAACAGTTCTTGCCAGATGTGGTGGCTCACACATCTGATCTCAGCACGCAGGAACCAGAGGCAGGTAGATCTCTGGGAATTTAAGGTTCCAGTCCAGCCAGGGCTACATAGCAAGACCATGGCTTGGGGAGGAGGATGAAGAAAATTCAGGTCCTGGATTTGTTTTTTGTCATTGTTGTTTTGAGACAGGGTTGTAGAGAGAACATCTTGTGTATTTCATGGATGCATCACATGTCAATTAAAAAGCCTATGGCCTGTGGCTTAGGCAGGAAATAGAGGTGAGTGGGACATCTGGGAGGCAGAGAGGATTCTGGGATAGAGCCAAGTAGGCAGATTTTCTGGGAAGATGTGACAAGATGGATGCATGGTACCTGAGCATAGGTAACCAACCACATAGCAGAAAGTAGGGCAAAATAAATGGGTTGTTTTAAGTTAGATCTAGCCAGAGAAGAGCCTATCTGTATGGCCGACGTATTTGTAAATATACTTTGAGTCTGAGTCTAATTTCTGGGAGCATGAGTCTGGGAGACAGAACCAGGCCTAACTTCTACACAGGATTTCTCTATGTAGCCCTGGCTGTTCTGGAACTCACTATGTAGACTAGGTTGACCTCACAGAAATCTACCTGCCTCTGTCTACCAAGTAATGAAATTAAAACCATGTGTCACAAATCTCAGCCTCACTTGCAACTTTTTTCTTTTTCTAAAAAAAAGATTTATTTTATGTGAGTGCACTCCCTGCATGTACACCTGTATGCCAGAAGAGGGCATCAGATCCCATTGTAGATAGTGGTGAACCATAATATGGTTGCTGGGAATTGAATTCAGGACCTCTGAAGGAGCAGCCAGTGCTCTTAACCTCTGAGCCATCTCTCCAGCCTGCTTACTTGCAACTATTGAAGAGAGCCCAGGTTGGATTCCCAGAACCCACATGGCAGTTCCATGGAATCTGACCCCCCTCTTCTGACCTCTCACAGGTACCAGGCATGCAAGTGGTGCACATACATACATGCAGGCAAAATGGTCACACACATAAATCTAAAAAAAGTTTTCCTCCTTGATAAACACTTGTTTCCCCCTTTGTAACTTGCTGTTCTTCCGTCTTCTTGGTTCCCTTGGTTTCCAGTCTAATATCAGTCAGATGGTAAGGTTCAAATATTCTGCCTCCTCTTTCCCAGGTTCTGTACTTCAAGATGAATAGGAAGAGCTGGAAGGTTACTAAGTCTTTGCCATCACCTAGACTTATTCCTGAGTGGAAGAATTTGAAACCCATCATCCACGATATCTTGACGGAGAGTGAGGTGAATTGTGTGAAGCTATGTATGTGGTGGGCCTGGGTGATTGATCTCTCCCTGCCCTGGGAGGATGGGGCACGAGGAGGACATGAATGGCTTTGGAGAAGTCCTGTTTTATAGCCAAACAACATTCTCTTCTACGTTGGAACAATAGCATTAAGGGGCTGGAAAGATGTCCCAGCAGTTAAGAACATGTTCTGCTCTTCCTGAAGATTGGAGCTCATTTCCCAGAACCCACACCAAATGGCTCACAATTACCTGCAATTCCAGCTCAAAGAGGCCCAACACTTCTGGTACACACATGTACCTATGCACACACAGAGAGGCAGTATAATCTACTGGAGTGCAGTCTTGACCTTCTTCAATGGATGAATAACTGCTTCATATGTGAAGCTACCCACAATACATGTGGCACACACACACACACACACACACACACACGTAATTTTGTTATTCAAGAGAGGGTTTCTTTGTGTAGCCCTGGCTGTCCTGGAACTCACTCTGCAGACCAGGCTAACCTCAAGGTCACAGAGGCACCTGCCTCTGCCTCCTGACTGCTGGATTAAAGGCATGGACCAACATGTCCATACACATCACTTAAACGATTTAATAAAAATAGATCTTTTGAAAAGCTGAGCTCATTAAACTGGGCATGGTAGGACTTACCTGTGATCCCATTACTTGGGAGGCTGGTGCAAGATGGTTACAAGTTCCAGAATAACCTGGGCTCCACAGTGAGACACTGCTTCAAAACAGCCAGACAGGGCTGGAGAGGTGGCTCAGTGGGCAAGAGTATTTGCTATCCTTCTAGAGAACCCAAGTTTGGATTTCAGTGCCCAGATGGTTCACAACTGTGTGTAACTCCAGCTCCAGAGGATTACGCCCTCTTCTGGCCTTTCTGGGTACTGCACACAGGTGTTGCACATGCATACAGGCAGACAAAACCCCACGTGTATGAAATAAAAATAAATATTTTTAAAGTAAGAAGAGGGTTCAGCTGAACCATAGTGCACTTATCTCGAATTTACTGTTGAGTGGCTAGAGATGGGGACTCAGTGGTAAAACCCTTGTCTAGAATGCAAGAAGCCCTAGATCCAGCCCTTAGTATTGAAAATCAAATGCAAACAAAACCATGAAAAGATTCAACCAGCTGTTCTCAACTAATCCCTCAGTGTGTCTTCAGTGAGCAAGCGCCAGCTCATTCTTCTTACCTCTTGATGCTCTTTTTTTTTTTTTTTTTTTCAGATTCGTGAAGTCAGAAAAAATGTGTCTCTCCTGAGTGACTTGCCCCGGATTCTATACCACGAGTCTTACAATTTACAGAAAACGCCTTTCATGAGCTTCTACTCACTGGATGCCAACTATGTTGTTGCCTTTAACTGGGTGGAACACCACAAGAGACAGACACACGTAAAGTTACTTCATTTCTGTCTCTCCTTTTATAATGCAACACATGGGTTTCAGAATGAGATTCTGAATAAATTCATGTTATAGATTCATCCATCCATCCATCCATCCATCCATTCATTGAGACAGGGTGTTCCTATGTTTCTTAGGGTGGCTTCAGACTTACTATAGAGTACAAGCTGTCCACCCTAGCATCCTGGGTGCTGAGATAACACACCAGAAAATTGGTTCATTTTAATACCTGGCTCCATGTTCCAGATTGACCTAGATTATTGAACCTTTTACACTGATAAGTATCAGGCCCAAAGAATACATATTCATTATAAAGTAGACTGAAGGCCAACAAAAAAGGTCTTGTATCCAGGACTTCTATCATAAATCCAGTACCTAGTACTATGAAGCCCCTAAAGCCAAGTCCTTCTTTTGTCTACAAGAGGAGACAGCCAGGCTTTTTCTTATAGCATAATCTCAGGAGATGCTCTGCTCCATGACCAGATCTGTTGTTTTCCATTCTCTCTTAGGTAGTACTATGGATACAGGAAAAAGATATAGAAGAGGAAAGGAAGGTCACAAAGATGAAATTTCCATTGAAGGATGAAGTGCCGTCCATCAAGTCAATGGTCCACGTGGCATCTTATTGCCTGTTAATAGCTTATTGTGATGATATGCGTCTGCGGCTCTTTGGAGACCACCACCAGACATTCGTAGCTCTGAGCACAGTGCCCTGTCATTTCTCCATCAGCTGTCTCTGCTATGACTCAGAAACTGAGGTGCTCTTTTCTGGTACTTTGGGAGCTGTGGTTACCTGGTTCATTGTAGCAAATGGCAAGGGCCTCCAGATGGCTCAAAAAGTGGCCCTGAATGGTTATGAGCTTGTACAGGACTTGTACATGAGCACATGCATGGGCTCCCTGGTAGTTTTGTGTGAGAGTGTGGTGAGGGTTTTTACCCACAAGGGTCAAGGCCAGCTTAAAGAAGTGAAGACATTCACTCTCCTATTCAGTGGCTTCTCCCTTACCTGCTCCTGTAGCTGTGTACCACAGAACACCTTCTATGCTGGAAACCAGAGTGGAGAGGTCCATGCTTGGGATTTAAATAACAGTAAGTTCCTCAACAGCTTCATGGCCCACTCCTCATCTGTGATATCCATCCATAGTCGGCCTGAGACCTACACCTTGCTCACAGCAGGCAGCGATGGTACCTTGAAGGAGTGGAACCTTACCTCTGGGAACTTGCTGAGGCAGCTGAATGTTGGCACAGATCTGCAGCAGCTGCAATTTATTGATAACAGCATGTTTTTCTGCCAGAGCACATCTAGTTTCTCCTTGTACTTACTGCCCCACTTTTACAGTCTCTTCAACATCTGCGGCTCTGCCCCCCAGAAGATACAACGGGTCTTCTGTGGCAATAACTGTACTCGTATCCTGTGTGCCACAGAGGATGGTTTACTACGCTTCCTATCTCCAGTAACAGGGGACCTCCTCATTGTAACCTGGCCCCTGCTTGCCATGGATAAGGCTGTGGCTTGGGCTTATCACTCAGAGAGAGAGGAGCTCTTTGTGGCGATCGGCAGCTCGGAGCTGCTAGTGTTTGATGCCACACGTTCCCCATGTCCGGCCAAATACCTCCTGTGCAGTTCAGAAAATCAAAAAGACAAAATAAAATGCCTGGCATATGGGGGGTCTCATTTGGTCAACAGTAAAAAGGGGCTGATGTTCTGTGGGCACGAAAGCGGCATTGTGAGAATCCTATCCCAAGACTGTTCTACCCGGACAGAGAAGACTATTCACTCCGGGGCAGTGTTGGCATTATGTACACCAGAGGGCTTTGAAGAAAGCTCCTTGGTGTGTTCCTATGGTAAGGACAACTACATACACCTCACAAAGGCAGTGCCCTCAGAGAAGAGAATGGTCCTGCAGCCCATGACTGCAATTGTCTGTGCTTGTCCCTTAAAACACGTGGTACTCTTGCCGGGTTCTGTGGGTGCCATCACTGAGCACTCCTGCTGGTTTCTCTGGAACTATGAAGATTTTGAAAAAGCAGCATCGCAGCCTAATGTTATGGTGAGACAAACAAACTCCCTGCATGAATGTGCGATCACTTCATTTGACATCTGCCTCTCCCTGAAACTCTTTGTCACAGGAGCCACGGATGGATCAGTCCGGGTCTGGGACTTCCGTGGGAAACTCATAACTCAGTTTGAATCTGAAATTCATTTTAGTTCACCCTGCTTTGCCAATAATCGAGGTGACCTGCTCTTGACTTTCAACCAAAGCATCTACATAGTATCCTGCCTAAAGCTGCTCCCTCCCACCTACCTGTTGAACCTAAGCAATTTAACCTTTGAAGAAGAAATGCTAGAAACCCCAAGGCCCTTCCTTCCCAGTTTCTTCTTTCTGTTTGAATTGATATTTGTACCCAAATTCATGTACATGGAACAAAGTGTTCAAGAACTCCAGGGGCTAGAGACCCTTATCAACATACGGGCCATCGCTTTTGATGACATTGTGCCCCACGTTGTAGAGGAGGGCAGACATACATCCTCCATGTCTCAAGAGAGACCTGAGTTGTACTTTGAGCAGGAAAAATATGTTGGTTTCTCCACTTCTTTCTCCAAGCTGAAGTACCCTGATGCTGCCCCTGCTCAGTTACAGGTGCCTGGCTGGGACGGGCTGAACCCCTACTGTATGTTCCAAAGCTTCTTTGGCAAAGGGCAGAAATGGCCCTTTGCTCCAGATTGCTACATCCCTAACTCAGTGATCCGTGCCCGCCTTTGGCCTGATGGTACCCCAGTTTTCTTGCGCTACGATCTGTGCTTATCCTATGAAGAGATAGCCGAGGATGTACCTGAACCATTAAGAGTCCACCCAGTGCCATCCCTGAGTCCAGACGACATGGAAGTGCAAAGTAGAAAACTGAAGGATATATACCAGGAACAGAAAAGAGAATCCTATGGTATCCTCGAAAGGATGTCAAATAAAAGCTGGATGGGGAAAAAATTTAGTGATGGGATTATAGAAAATTTGGTAGAGACCATTCTCAACCTCACAGTTTTCTGTTCTACGGAAAAATATAAGAAATATTTCAATGCTCTGGCAGAGATTTTTTCCACTCACCAAGTCCCTTCAAGGATTCGTATTGAGACAGCCTGCCGCCTGCTCAAAGATACAACACACTACAATGCTAGCATCCGGGAGTTGGCCTGGGAAATGCTAGAGAGGCTAGGCTTCATAAGCCAGGTTTTTACTGTTCCCCTCATCATGGGGTTGATGGACAGTGAGAACACTGTGCGGGCCAAGGTAGTAAAACTTTTGTCCAAATACACAGGCATCCAAAGCAAGGCTATGCTGTTACACCAGCTAAGACAACCGCATGTCTACCGTGAATTACAGTAAGTTGGGTGGTGAGCCTCCCTTTTTACAATTTCTCTTGAGCTTCTGCTCTTTACCCCCTTTCTCAACTTTAATTTTTTGCCATGCCCCCTCTGCTCTGCAATTCTATTTTCCCTCAGTGATGTCCTGGACTACTTCTAACTACTGCTGACTAATTTTCCCATCACTTTCTCACTTCTTTAAGATTTTCAAAGCAGCACCCAGTACAGTGATGTAAACCTGTAATCCCAACACTCAGGAAGATAAGGCAGGAGGATCATGAGCTTTAGACCATGTCTCAAAAACAAAACAAGCAAACAACAACAACAAAAACCACAAAACAAACAAACAACATTAACAAAACAAAGATTTTTCAGGATTTAAGGCCAAATATCTTCCAATCAAAAAAGTAACCCACATCACTGTGACTATCCTACCTCGTCATTCTTTCTTTTATAAGTTTTTCTTCTTTTCTTTAAAAGATTTATTTATTTTACATATGTGAGTACACTCTCACTCTCTTCAGACACACCAGAAGAAGACATCGGATCCCCATTATAGATGGTGGTGAGCCACCATGTGGTTGCTGGAAACTGTTCTGGAAGAGCAGTCAGTGCTCTTAACCACTGATCTCTCCAGCTTATTTTTTCTAATGTTAAACACAATGTTATTACACAAATGTCACACAATTGGAGACTTCTTTACTTTGTACATAATTATTCTTCCTTCTGACAGAAAGGCTGCTTGAAACCTCCTTATCTGGTGACATCCTGACCTTAACAGATAGTGGGAGTACTCTCATGATTTAAGCTGGAAGCAGGACACTGGCTGTCATGCCCAGTAACAGGAATGTGTGCAAATGTGTTTATTCAGAAGCACAGGACAAATTATCTGTAGGCATGGATGACGATGCCAGTAAACATTATATAATATGCTATATAATATCTTGTAAACTGAAAACATGGATGGTTCTAGTGACCAGCTACTCCCTTTCCCCCTCGTTTTCTTTAATGACCTCTCTGAAGTTGTTGGAGAGGAAGGCTGCCTGTCACAGGTCGTTGAGGAGGGCAAAGCTCTATTCTGGGAGTTAGAACACATCACCCCTCACACTCACGCCACCCGTTCCAGGGTCCTTTTCTTCTTTAGGAATTTCTGTTACTACAGAATCTGTCACCCATGTGCATCCAGGAAAGCAGCTCTTGCAGTCTCTGTTGGATCAGTGATTCCCCTTTTCAGCCAACTCACAAAATCACCAAGCATTGCATCATAGGCAAGTTCTCCATAAACAATTCATTAGGTTTGCAAGACAAAAGAACTTTTACCCGTTGAGCCATCTGGTCTTTTATATTTGGTTTTAAACAATTTTTTTTTGTTATTTGTGTGTGTGTGTGTGTGTGTGTGTGTGTGTGTGTGGTGTGATGTGTGCAGGGCCTGTGGAGGCAAGAAGAGAGTGTCAAATACCCTGAACCTAGAGTTACCACCAACTTGGATACTGAAAATCAAACTCAGGTCCTCTGCAAGAGCCATCTCTCCAGCTCACTTAGATTTGCCTTTTGAAAACATAGTCTCAAGTTCTATGGAGATAGCTTAGCAGTCAGGGACACACATTACTCTTGCAGAGGATCCAAGTCCAGTTCTTAACATGCACACCAGTTGGCTCACAACATTCTAGAGCTCCAGCTCCAGAGGACCCAACGCTTCTGATCTCCTCGGACACTTGTACTCATTTGCCCATACTCACACACAGATACACAAACACGCACACACATAATGCAAAACAATAGAACATAGGGCCTGGGAAGATGGCTCAGCAGTTCAGAGCACTGGCTGCTCTTCCAAAAGACCTGGGTTCGATTCCCAGCAACCACATCCAGGGGATTCATCACCCTTACACTGACATGCATGCAGGCAAAACACCAAGGCATAGAAAACATAAAAAAATAAATGAATGAATGAATGAATGAATGAAGGTACAGTTTAGCCTGGCAGTGGTAATGCACGCCTTTCATCCCAACACCTGGGAGGCAGAGGCAGGTGGCTCTCTGAGAGCTTGAACCCAGACTGGTCTACAGAGCTCTACATGAGTTTTATAGGGCTTCATAGTGAGATCCTGCCTCAATAAATGTCAGTTTTTCTCATACGATGGATTTTGATCGTATTTCCCCTCCCCCAACTCATCTCAGATCCTCCCCACCTCCTATCTCCCTATCCACATTCTTTCTCTCTCTTAAAAAAAAAAAGACAAAAAAAAAAAACAGACAACAAAAATCAAAACAAGCAAAAAGCCCAATAAGACAAAAAAAAAAAAAAAAAAAAAAAGAAAGAGAACAACAAAGCCTCCGCCAAATAAACAAAAAAAAATCATGTAGTTTTATGTTGTCCAACTACTCCTGGACATGGTGGCTTGCTCTGCAATGTGTTTGATATACCCAGTGACACTCAAGTGGAGGAGACTGATTTTTCCTCTCCTAGCAGGTATCAGTTGAAATAGCTTCTTGATTAGGGGTGGGAGCCTCATGTCCATTTCTTCCCTTAGTGCTGGGATCCATCTGGCTTGCACCCATGGAGGTCTGTGCATGCTGCACAGTATCTGTGAATTCATTTGTGTATTCCAATGTGTTGTGTCTGGAAGGCACTGTTTCCTTGGAGGCGTTCATCATCTCTGGCTCTTTTACAGTCTTTTTGCCTCCTCTTCCACATAGATCCCTGAGCCTTAGCCTTGAGGGAGGGGTTTGATGAAGATATCCCATTTAGAACTGAGTGCACCAAAGTCTCTTCATTTCTGCATATTGTCCAGTTGTGGATCTCTGTGTTAATTTCCATCTACAGCAAGAAGAATGTTCTCTTGATGAGGGTTGAGGGAGACATGGATCTGTGCACATAACAATATGTCATTAGGAGTCATTTTATTGCTATGTTCCTTTACCAGAATAATTAGTAGTAGGTTTTTCTCTAGGCCCGTGACCTACTTAGTCTCAGGTTCTTGGCTGCTTTAACATCAAGTATCAGTCTCATCTCATGAAGCAAGCCTTAAATCCAATCGGGAAGTGGTTGGTTACTCCCACAATATTTTGCCACTAATGCCACACAGTGTCTTGCAGATAGATCCCTGTTGAAGGTCACAGGGTTTGTAGCTGGGTGATACTGATGATTGTTGTTCTCTGGTAGCATGCAGAGTTCCTTCTAGGACCATGAGTGCTAGTCAGTAGGGATAGAGCTTCTAGTTGGGCACCAGTTCTCCTTCTCCATGTTCTATTCATGTGTTTCTTCAGCAGTAGAGCTTTACCATCAGGTTGTAGAGAGCAACCAATAGCCTTGGCAATATATTATGTTTGGGGAGATCCATGGGGTCCCTTTGGCCAATGACTCAACAAGATATAACACATTCCTGGCACTGGAGGTTTGACTAGAAGGCATGTCTGGCTGGGATACCCTCTCCTTCATTATATGATGACTCCATTTAAATTTCTTTCATATATGTATATATTTTAAGATGTTTCTATAATAGCTGGTTTCTCACCAATTTTTTCAATGGCAAATTGAAGCCTTAGGCCGGTGGCTCTCAACCTTCCTAATGCTGTGGCCCTTTAATACAAATTCCTGGCATGTTGACCCCCAACCATAACATTATCTTATTGCTACTTCATAATTGTAACTTTGCTACTGTTACAAATCACAAAATAAATATCTGATATGCAGGCTATCTGATATGCAGGATATCTAATATGCAACCCCAAAGGGGTCAGGTCTCACAGGTTGAGACCACTGTCCTAGAGGAGTAGAAGGAAGGACTGTGTAGGAAGAGTAAACATTGAGAAAAAACAAAGATTAGCAGAGACACTCCCCTCCTGTCCCCAGGATTAATATCCCAGAAGCATTGCTGCTGGCCTGCTCTATCATCACCAGGACAAAGGTCGATGCTTCTGAGTCTAGAATATGCAGGGGAAAAGCTATTTTGTATGGGCTAGAGAATGATTCACAGTCGCTATTCTTTTGATTTTAAATGATTGGGTTTAAGTAACTAGTCTGTAAAGGTAAAAGAATAAATCACAAATAGCAGGTAGAGTCAGTGGACATATATTAAAGCACCATCAAATTGGGTGCTACAAAGCAGCCAACAGCAACCACTGAAGTAGCCTGAGTGGGGAAATAGCTTATAAATGTCCTTCAGAAATCCACTGGAGAAGCTCTGCCGAGGCAGTCAGCTGGAGCTCTGGACTGAGAGTCCTAGGCAGTGCAGAGTCCCCTCAGGTATGGCTTCCAAGTCAATGAACAAATCGCAGCAGATAGGTGACATCATTCACTTGGACACTACCCCCATTTAGCAGAAACCGACCAAGGAAGCCTTGAAGCAGTTATGTTGGAGTCAGGACTTTCACAGCCCAGAGCCTTCTCTCCAGAGTGGAGCTTCAGTTCCCTTCTCACCATGGGCATTTTGTCTGTTGGAGTAAATACTAGCCTTGGTTGGAAACAGTTCACCTTCCAGCTGTTCTCAAGGGCATGAAGCTGTTAATACCGTTGGCTGCTTGTTTTTCTGTTCTGTCACAGAACTGGTGTGGGGGCAGTGATCTCACTCAGGATGTAGCGTTCTGGAGTCTGACATTAGGAGCCATTCTTGCTTCCAGAACCAGCTTTTAAGTGAATTTAAAAAGCACATGGCAATTCACCAATAAAAAATACATTACAAGATCTAATGATGTCTCCTGCCTGGTGCCTAAAAGAGCAAATGGTGCCATTCATAATGTCACCCAGGCAAAACCAGAATATGTCTATAACTTCTTCCTCATCTGGCTTTTTTTTTTTTTTTGAGACAGGGTTTCTCTGTGTAGCCTTGGCTGTCCTGGAACTCACTCTGTAGACCAGGCTGGCCTTGAACTCAGAAATCCGCCTGCCTCTGCCTCCCAAGTGCTGGGATTAAAGGTGTGCGCCACCACTGCCGGCTTTTGTTTAGTTTTGTTTGTTTTATTTGCTTGGTGGTTTTGTTTTGTTCTCTGAGACAGTATCTCCCACCACAAAGCCTACACTGGCCTGGAACTCTGTATGCAGCCCAAGCTAGCCTTGAACTTGTGATTGACTGCCTCAGTCCCCCAAGTTATAGGGGTAAAGTCACCATGTCTATTTCTGATTTGAGTTTTCAGAAAAGGGCTGCTCCTCAAAGATCTGGAATTCTGATTTGAAGCCCAGAAGGGGAAATGGTGAGCATATCTCATACACAGCCAGTATGGGCAGAATCATGATGCTCTTTTTTTAGTTTAGATTTATTTCATTTAATGTATATGAGTGTTTTCTGGCATTTCAGTATGTACACCATGTGTGTCAGCATGTAGGGGTGTGTAAAAGTAATTTTAAAAAATGATAATTTTTCTCTATCCTGGTTAGCTCCCAAATGAATAAAAGACAGAGACTATAAGATTTATTTGATTAGCTTTACAGCACAATAACTGAGCAGTCATTGATCTATTCTAATCTAGGCTACTCTGGCTACCTCTCAGCCAAAATCTCCATATATTTGCATTTTTATTATTGATCTGCCTTTCTCTGCTTCAGGTTTATTCTCCCATGATGTCTCTCTGAACCCTTTTCTTGTGCCTACTCCTCTCTTCCTCCTCCTCCTGCTCTCTCTCTCTCTCCTTCCTTCCCTCCCTCCCTCCCTCCATCCCTCCCTCCCTCCCTCCATCCCTCCATCCCTTGGCTGGTGGAAGTCCAGCCCTAGTCTCCCTTCTGTCCAGCCACTCATTGGCTGATCAGCTTTTATTGACAGATGAGATAATAAGTGGGGAGCGATGCTTATACAAACTGGGGACCAGGAGATTCTTAGGATAAACATTACCATGCCATATCCAGATTGCAGCTAGATATGGGGCAGAGAAACCAGCGTTTGAATAAATAGGAGGATAACGTCACACAGTGCACAAAACATTGCACCTACGGGGGTGTGTACATTTGGTGCCCATGGAAGTCAAAACAAGGTTAACTGAACTGAAGTTACAGGCAGTTGTGAATCACCACAGGGGATCTGGAAACCAAACCCAGGTCCCTGACAAAAGCAATAAGTGTCCTTAACTGCTGAGCTATCTCTCCAGTGCCAGCTTGTAACTCTCTTCTTATCAGGAAACAGTTTACATAGCAAGCCTCAGACATTTATAGGTCATGGAACCAGATATGACAAGTTAGACCAGGTTTTTGCGTTTAGATGTTAATCAGATCAGAAACTTTGAATGCAAGGAAAGGGTCTTTAAACACCTAGAAGTGCTAACTAAAAATTTGAATATATACATATTTTCCTAGACCTCTTTTCTCAACTTCTGAGTTAGAAAAATAATGCTGAATCTATTGCAGGCAAGGACATGAGTGCCAATAGATTTCAGAGGTAGGACATTGGAGAGTGTGCAAAGCCAACACTGGGAAGTTAGAACACACATCACCACAGAGAAAACCCTGCAGTGTTCAAGGTCTTACACCGTACAGAAGTAGGAGGGATCTGTGTGATTCCCTGAAACTGTAGTTCAATTCTTTAAAACGAGGCTCCAAGAACTCCCAATTTCAAGTGCATCCTGAAGGGAAGTTTCTGGTTTATTTAAAAATTCAGTTGTCCATCGTGATAATGTTCTGGAAGCTGTCTTAAGAGAGATCATGTGGTGTGTTGCAGAAAACAGACCCTTGAGAGGATGTGTGATGTTTAGAAAGAAGACAAATAGAACCCTACAGATAGTGAGAGGACATTTTTGTATTGCAATGCCTTTCTGGTCTTTGCTGACCATGCAACACTTTGATGGCCCTTACTGGCCTTTGCTGGCTGCGCAATGCTTCATTGGACTTTACTTCATAGAGAGACACACTCCAAAGAACTTCTTGTGGTATTCCAGCTGTTTTGGGCCACTTCAGCTGACTCATGCTGATTCAGTGGAGCCTTCCAGTTTCTGCTGGATTATGCCACCTGTACTAATTCATGTTTGGTGTTTGCTATTGAATTGAACTGCCAGTATCCTGACAATGAAAATTGGAATTGCCCTAAGGAACTACATCTAAACAGGTTCACTACACCCTCTTCCTATTAACCTTCTTCCCACCTACATCTGGTTGGTGGGATAGAAAGGAGGTTGAAGCATTCAAGAACCCTAGATAAAGTAGGTTTAGAAAAATCTAAGCCTAAAGCATCCTGTGGTCTATTGCTTCAAGTGTCTTAGGGAGCTTTGGACATGTGTTTCCATTACTTGGTTGCCAATATTAACCCCTCAACTTCAAAGATATGACCACATTGATGACTCCTTCATGATGCCTCAAACTCACAGAGATCCTGCCTCTGCCTCCCCAGTGCTGGGACTAAAGGTGTGTGCTAGGGCCAGTGCCACCACCAGCCTTACACCTCCTTTTTAATTTTGTCCAATCCATTGCTCAGAACTGTCTTTCTTTCTTCATTACTTTTATAGTCAAGAAGTGGAGGATGATTTTTCTCTAAGTCATGTACTGAAGGTTCAAGATGATGACTTGCAGGACCTGTGTGGGTGCATAAAGGAGCGGCTAAATGAAGACCTAAGCTTGTCAAACAGAGCCGGCTCCCTTCGCTTTTCTATTGATTTGGAGAAGGACCTGGAGATGGTTGACCAGAAAACATTTATACCTGTGTCAGGCTCTAAAATGATTGATGGGCTGAAGAAAAGAAAGAAACACATTCAAATCAAGACCAGAAAGATTGGTATTTATAGGGGTGATCATGGGGGTGATGGGTGGGACTTATTTGAGGCTATAAAAAGGCAAAGGGACATAAAAAGCAGCCCAGCAAAGTGGGAAGGTCTGGCTCCCAGAAAGCAGTCTTCCCAAGAAATTTCCCCAGAAACAAATGCCAAGGTCAAAGCATGGATAAAAGCATTTATAAACTCTAAAGCCCCAGTCCCTTTGCCTTAGTAGCTCTACTTACAGTTCAGTAAAACTAGCTATCACAGAAAGCCTCACAATCTCCACATTTTCTCAATATTTTTCTCCAAATATCCCACAGTTAGAAGAACCCTGAAGATATCCAAGAGAAGCAAAAAGGCAGAATTGCAAAAGGAGCCTTTAGAGACAGCAGTTGAACCAAGAAGGGGTAGGCAAATCATGCAAGTGGACACCAAGGATAGTTTCTTAATGCCAGAGCTGCCTCTTGGCTCTGACAAAACCAAGGAAGACACCCAGGAAGCAACAGAAGTCAAAGAGGCATTAGTAGACAAAGGGGCCTTGGGAGTCAAAAGAGCCTTGGGAGTCAAAGGGGTCTTGGGAGTCAAAGCGGCCTTAGGATTCAAAGGGGCCTTGGGAGTCAAAGGGGCCTTGGGAGTCAAAGCGGCCTTGGAAGTCAAAGGGGGCTTGGGAGCTGAAGAAGCCTTGGGAGTTGAAGAGGCCTTGGGATCCAAAGAGGCTTTAGGAGCCAAAGAGGCCTTGGGAACTGAAGAGGTCTTGGGAGCTGAAGAGGCCTTGGAAATTGAAGAGGCCTTGGAAGTTGAAGAGGCCTTGGCAGCCCCGGAAGCCATGGACGAGGAAGTGGCCCTTAAGCCAAAAAAACAGACTCACTTAAAAAAGCCTTGGAAAACGGCAAAAAAAAAAAAAGCACAACAGAAGTCAAAAGAGGATATTTCAGAGACGTCTGCTAAAGCACTTAAAGAAACCCAAAAGAAATTACCACTCCCTGCTGAGCTAGAAGAAGGCAAGGAGCCTAGACCTGTAAAGCCAAGTCGTGGTTTAGCAGGGATTCCTGGGCGTGTGGTCTCTCACCAAGACAAGTCTTGGCGAGAGGATATTTGCCACCTTGTCACTTCAAGAATAGCGAGTTCTCATCCAGGGATGGAAAGGGACCTGGGTAAAGAACTGGAGGATTTGGCTGATATGGTACTCACTGACCAACCCAGCTGGGATCTCTTCACAGACCTGTGTCCCTGGAGAAGAATCTCATATACACTACCATCAAAACCCAAGGCAGCTGTGCAGGAACAACATGTCAGTGAAAGAAGGGTGCCTAAAACAGCCATCAAGGGGGAAATAACCACAGCTGCAGACCAAGAGGGAATAAGCATTTGGAAGAAACACAGTATTTCTCCAAAAGACAAGACAAAGAGGACAGATTTCTTAGATGGTCACGAGATCTTAGAGAGAAAGAAACCTACAATGACAGCAAGAAAACAGGGCAAAATAAAACAGGAAATAATTGAAGACAAAAAGAAGTTAACAAAACTTGAAGAGAGAAAGAGATTGATAAAGCTCAAGGAAATAAAGGAGAAGGGAAAGTTAATCACAGAGGAAAAGAAACCAACCAGTCCAGAGGAGAAGGAGACGTTTATCACAGAGGAAGAGAAATCAATGCAACCAGAGAAGCAAACAAAGGAGAAGAGAAAAAAATTAATCACAGAGGAAGAGAAATCAACCAGTCCAAAGGAGGAACCAGAGGAGGAATCAGAGGAGGAACCAGAGGAGGAACCAGAGGAGGAACCAGAGGAGGAACCAGAGGAGGAACCAGAGGAGGAATCAGAGGAGGAACCAGAGGAGGAACCAGAGGAGGAATCAGAGGAGGAAACAAAGAAGGAAACAAAGGAGAAGAGGAAGTTAATCACATCAGAAAGGAAACTAACCCTCCCAGAGGAGGAAACAGAGAAGGAGAAGGGGAAATTAATCACTTTGGAAGAGGAATCAACCAGATCAGAGGAGGAACCAGAGAAGGAGAAGAGGAAGTTAATCACCCCAGAAATGAAACCAACTCGCCCAGAGGAGGAAACAAAGAAGGAGAAGGGGAAGTTAATCCCATCAGAGAGGAAACCAACCCACCCAGAGGAGGAAACAAAGAAGAAGAGGAAGTTAATCAGAGCAAAAATGAAACCAACCCTCCCAGAGGAGGAAACAAAGAAGGAGAAGGGGAAGTTAATCCCATCAGAGAGGAAACCAACCCACCCAGAGGAGGAAACAAAGAAGGAAAAGAAGTCAATCATATCAGAAAAGAAACCAACCCATCCAGAGGAGGAAACAAAGAAGAAGAGGAAGTTAATCAGAGCAAAAATGAAACCAACCCTCCCAGAGGAGGAAACAAAGAAGGAGAAGGGGAAGTTAATCCCATCAGAGAGGAAACCAACACACCCAGAGGAGGAAACAAAGAAGGGGAAGTTAATCCAATCAGAAAGGAAACCCACCCGCCCAGAGGAGACACTGACACATTACAAAGAAAGGTCTGATGCCCCACAAAAGCTGTTAACTATGTTTAAGCAGATGCCACTTAAACAAGAAAGGGGATTAATTAGAAAAGAGGAGAAACAGCTTAGTAAAGAAAAGAAGAGAGAACTGATGATGGATGAAAAGAAATCAACCCACCCAGAAAAGACAGTAGAATGGGAAGAAACAATACAAGCAGCCTCCCCAGAGGAATTAACTACAGAAGGTGGGAAGACAGCTCCAGAAGAAAGGAAACTGCAGAGACAAGAGAAGAAACCACATAGAGAAAAAAGGAAAACAATCACCGAAGAAGGGAGATCAACCCTTGAAAAGAGAAAGGGAGAATTGGAAAAGCCAATGGAAGCTCACAAGGAGGACATGAGGGACAGGCAGCACAAGACACTGTCCCCAGTGAGGAAGAAGGAAAAGGGAAAGAGGAAGCTGGGAAGGGACAAGGGGGAATTGGTTAGGGAAGGAAAGGAACTGATTTGGGATATAGAGGGAAATGTTGGGGAATGGGGTAAACAGACCCAGAAAAAGAGGCCACAAAGCTGGGGATCCGAGAGAACTGAGGTGGAGGAGAAGGAGAAGGAAGACTACTGGAAGCTGCATATGCAGGACTATTCTCTGAAAGAGATGCCATCTGAGGTAGAGAGTGAGGAAATACTGGAAACAAAGAGCTTGACAAAACAAGATGATATACTGGCTCAAAAGAAAGACTGGTCTGCAGAAGAAAAGGAGAAAAAGGATAGATTTGTCAGGGCAAAGGGTGAACAACAGCAGGAAGACTGGCAAGAGCCAGAGCTGTGGCAAGAGCAGAAAGAGGAAGAGAAAGTCAAGGAAGAAAGAAATTTAGCTCAGGAAAGCAAGAAACTGGATCTAGAGGAAAAGGAACAGATTGAGAAAACGAGGGAACTGTTCCCAAAAGTTAGACCCAGAGGGAAACAGGGAGGAAAAGCTCAACCAAAAAGGAGAAAAGATTGGAAAGGGGTACAGATGATTGACGAAGAGAGGAGAGCATCCTGGGGAATAGAGAAAATGAAGCTAGCAAGGGAAGAAGAGAGCAGGGAAGAAAGTGAAGCAAAGGGGGAGGAGGAGAGGGAGAAGAGGAAGGAGAAGGAAATGAGGAGACAGAAACAAGCAGCTGAGGAAGAAAAGAGATGGAGTTCAGAGGAAGAACAACCAGCCATTCCCAAAGTAAAACTGTATCAGAGAATGGAGGTCGAGCCAGAGAAAACAAAAATTCGGCCAAGAGAGAAACCAACACTAGTTTCAGAAGAGGAGATAATACAGGAGCCATGGGCTGCAGGAAAAAAGAAACACCCAAAGAAAATGGAAGCATTGATTGTAAAAAACAAGGAAGTATTTGAGGGAAGAATAGAAAGGCCAATTGTACAAGATAAGAAAGGGAGATTACTGAGAAAGAAAGAGGGAAGTCCGGTCCAGGAGGAGGAGAAAGAGATCAAACAGAGAGAGCAGTTGGTTCAGGAAGGAGAGAAAGTGACGTTTATGAAAGTGGGTCATCTGAGAGCCAAGGAAAGACTGGGGTTAGGAAAGGGAAAGACAGAACTAGCCCAAATAGAAGAACAAAGCAAGAAAAAGCAAGATAAATTGTTCCAGCAAGAGAAATTATCCAGTAGGATCAAACAGAAGCATGTTGCTCAGTACTGGAGAAAACCCAGAGAGGAAAGAAAGCCAGCAGTTAAAGAACAGGCCATGGAAAGCAAAGTTCATCTTAAAGAGAGAGAAGCTAGGACCAAGGACACGCTGGAGGCAACTGGGAAGCAAATGTTGAGGGTCCTGGCTGGGATACTTAGAGAAAGAGAACTGAGTTCAATGCCTTCAGAGAAGACGGATATTCCAGAAGAAGAGAGGCTATCCATTATGAGAATTTATGACCATGAAGGGGAAGTGCTTAAGAAAAGGGGGTTGAAAACTGAAGAAGAGAGAGAGCAGACTGAGGAAGAAGGTGATGTGGTGACCGAGGAAGGCCAGTTAGAGGAGGACTACAGGCTGTTAGAGAAATATGAGGAGGTTTTCCTGGATAGAGCCCAGGTAGAGACACTGCTGAAAAGCTTCCAGGAGACAGAGCTCCTAGAGCAAAATCAACTGGTAGAGCTTCTTAAACACCTCCAAGTGAGCAAGCCGGAAAAGATCCAGCTGAAGAGGCTGCTAGAGAATATCAGAGAATTGGTTGAGGAGGAAATGGAGGAAGGCTTAACTTACCCAGAAGGAGCAGGGATGCCTAAGGAGGAGGAGAAAAAGGAGAGCCCAGAGGAAGAGGAGGAGGCCGTGCCCAAGAAAAAGAGGAGGTACCTGAAGGGAAAGGTCAGCTTTGGTCAAGAGGACTTACAGAAACTGACTGAGGACCAGAGGAAAAGGAGGCTGACCCTCAAAAGGAAATGGGAAAAGAGGTTGGTTGGGAAGAAAAAGAAGGTGGGTGCACAGGAAGGCCTGAGTAAAAAGAAGAAGGAGGAGCGATTTATCCAAGAAAAGTTGGGGCTCCCTGGAGAGGTGGAGAAGGCCAGGGAACCAGAGAAAGGGATTCTCAGTGAAGAAGAAGAAAGCCTGGGCCAGAAAAGCCTGAGAGAGGCTATCCAAAGTGGGAAAATCCTGAGCAAGAAAAGCCAGAAAAAGAAAATGCCAATTGAGGAAAGGCTAAGGGATGAGGAATGGAGTCTTGGTGAAGGGCAGAGCCCAAGAGAGCTGTTGAGTCTCAGTGAATACGGGAGTCTCAGTGAATACGTGGGTCTCAGTGAAGACAAGAGTCTCAGTGGAGAGGAACTGAGTCTCAGTGGAGAGGAACTGAGTC
>JADRCH010000483.1:204749-238408 GCA_019843965.1 Rhynchomys soricoides | reverse complement strand
GGAAGGAGGAAGAGGAGGGGAGGATGAAGGAAGGGGAGGGCTGGAAGAAGAAAGAGGAGGGGAGGATGAA
The DNA here is from genome assembly GCA_019843965.1 of Rhynchomys soricoides. Lineage (NCBI taxonomy): Eukaryota > Metazoa > Chordata > Mammalia > Rodentia > Muridae > Rhynchomys > Rhynchomys soricoides. Next base: position 238,338 of record JADRCH010000483.1, on the reverse strand, counting down.
GGAAGGGGAGGGCTGGAAGGAGGAGGAGGAGGGGAGGATGAAGGAAGGGGAGGGCTGGAAGAAGGAAGAGGAGGGGAGGGAGATGACGAAAAAGAGGACATTTAAAGAGATGATGCTTTTAGAGAAGGAAAAAGTGATGAAATCAGGTGTAGTTTTCTCCAAAAAACCAATAGAAGTTGAGAATCTTGATGAGGAAAAGGAGGTTGTCACTGGATGGAAAAAACTTCTAAGAGACGAGGGCTTGCTTGACGAGGAGAGAGATTCTGGATTCATGGACCAAAGTCACTTAATAGCACCCCACATGTCCCCACAGGGGAAATTAGGACTATTTCTAAAAGAGTTGAAAAAAAGATGGGAGAATAGATTTCTTGAAGCAGACTCCAGGGCCAGTTCACAGAGAAGACAAAAGACTGGAATTTTGGAGGAAGACAGGAAGCATTTTTCACAAGCTACAGGAACTGGCTTAAAGACTCAGATCCCAGAGTGGCCTCATAGACCACAGCTAGAATTACCCATTATCCTACAGCCACAAAAGCCTAAAGGTGACAAGTCGAATTGGATCTTTCAGAATCAAGACATTCCACTGGAGAAAACTAGGGGTCATGCTGTACCCCTAACCCCTGCCTCTTCCCCTAAAAGGTCAACTGAAAGATTTCCAAGCCCATTATATACAGACACACATATCTCAGACAAGGATTGGATTAGTAACACCCTCAGAAGGCTGGAAGCAGGCGAACAAGTTTCCAAGGAGAGTTACCATCAACTGCACCAGTACCTTGGAGACTTCTTTTCACGTAGCTACTGGGAAAGGAAGCAAATTTCCACACTGAAGGCCATTGTTCAGCACCTACAGCCGAGCCTAGACTTAAGTCAAACCCCACGGCCCAGAAAAGACATTTTTAGTCCGACACACTTAAAAGTGATCCCTACAATGAAAAGAAAAGAGGGGTGGCAAACATTACCCTCTGTCCCTGAACTGAAGATAATTTCAGATACCCAAGCTCAGAAACAAGAAGCCTTCAGCTGGGATCATTTGGTCAAGCCATACAAGGAAAAGTCGGCTCAGCAGCTCTCAACTGCCATCAAGAACACAGAGCACCTTTATCCAACCGAAAGGGATGTTCCCAGAGATGACTATCCCATTGTGGATAGACAGTCCCTGGCCTTGATGTTCAAGGACCTCCCAGGCTTGAGGGAGAAGGTAGAGATCCCCTTTGTGGATAGAAAGTCCCTGGCCTTGATGTTCAAAGACTTCCCAGACTCAAGAAAGAGGGTAGAGATCCCCACATTTTCCACGGGAAGGAAGACAGTGCCTAAACCTGGACTATTGTTACCACTGACCACCAGTAGGACTACAGACTCAAAGGCAGTAAATTGGCAACTCTTCAATGAGCCACATAGAAGAGCCCGTAGGCAGCAGTTATTGGATTCTATCAAAGAGACTGAGATGCAACAGTTTTACCCCGTCCAAAGAGACATTCTCACGGGGGCCCATGCATCTGTAGACAGACAAACTTTGGCACTGGTGTTTCAAAATGAGCTCAAGGCTTTAAAGAAGAAAAGCAGGTACCCCAAACTGGCCAAATTGAAGAAGACAATGGCAATCTCAGAAGAGAGAGAATCACTACCTTCATGGGATACATTTGTGGCACTCTACCATGTTTTGCAGATGCTACAGCAGCGATATGCCAAAGACAGGGATACTTGGATGGAAAACTTTTACCAGCTCATGGACATATACCAGATTAAGTCACCCCGAATCCAGAGGTTACTGCTGAAACTGCTACTGAGCCAAGAGCCTCAACCCCAAGAGTTTGTCTCTAAAGAGGCTGTGAAGGCCATGAAGTTAGTGCCTGGGGAGCGGCTGTTTTATGGTCTGGTTTGTGGTGGCTCCCACACCCCTGATTATTCCCTTAAGTTCTGGAATGTAATACCCCTCTCTGGGCAGAACAGAGTGGATACTGTCCAATCTGTGGGTATTGCCCAATATGGGTTTCTAGAACTTGCCTGGAAAAGTTTACCACAAGTCAATCTAGAGTTGGTCAAGAAGCTGTCCAGCTCTGCTCCTCATACTCACTGATGGGACCAGCTATTAGGACTCTGAAATTCTGGAAATGATTTAAACAGATTTTAAACCACCTGACTTGTTTCCTACATCAAGAAGGGGGCTATCCAAGGACCCATCTCCATTCAGCTGCTGTGCACTAAATAAAATACCATTCTTCATTCATAACAAATACTGTTTCTTTTTCTTCAAGCCTAGAATCTCCAGAAAAGTGGCCAGAGGTAAAGGTTACCCTTTATGTTAGGGGAGCAATTGTTTTTCAGTTAATGAAGCACATACATTCCTCTGTGGGCAGGAGTCAATATCTGTTTCCTTTAAATCTTTCCTAGAATGCCTTCCCCCTTTTGATTAATATTTACTATACTCAGAAGGCTATGGGAAATTTATCTATGTAGTATGAATAGAGAACTCAGGCAGCTGATTACTTTTGTCTCTTTATAAACTTCCATCTTAACTGACTTTATAAACACCTCTAAGCCCTGCTGACTTTGTCTGTAATAGGATGGGGGTGCTATAGAGTGAAATAGTTTAATGGTTAATTTTTACTCGTGTGTTTGGGTACCCATGGAAGAAAGGGTGGCAAATCCCCTGGAGCTAGAGATACAGGTGGATCTGACTGCTGGAACCAAAATTAAGTGCTCTGCAAGGGTCATCTCTCCAGCCCCAAAACAGGTTTCAAGAAGCCTCTTGACAGAATCTGTAGCTTAGTCCCTTTTCTAGCAGCCATCTAGCCTCTACTCTTTGTTTTGCCTTACCCCAAGAAAAAAGATGATATTAAGGTTTACCTTAGAGATGCACAGCACAGTTCCTATAATATAGTTTTTTGTTATATTTTTTTCTTGACACAAATGTAGTGGTAGTTTTGGTTGTCAGGTTGCATGCTTGTACCCTCCCAGAAGCAATTTGGATTTGTGAATGAAAGACACACACACACACACACACACACACACACACACACGCATGCTAATTTTTGACATATCATGACTACCTAAAAGGCTGGGTACTCTTAAACCTTACCCTGCTTGCAAACACTCCCCTCCAGTCCTCCTGAGACTCCTAACCCTTCCCATTACCCCAGGCCCAACTGGTGACGTGGTCAGTGGCCACATACACAAATTCTCACATGGCTGGTTGGCTTTCTCCCCTGCAGCTCCTATCCTTCTCCCCCCACCCCTGAGTCATGGCAATTCTCCTCCTTCCTTCCAGTTCCTAGCCTGTGAAAATCCAAAGGTCCTGCCTCAGTCTACCTGCCCAGCCATTGGCTATTGGATCTTTATTGATCAATCAAAAAGCAGTTGGGGACAAGGACTTTCAGCATTTGGACATGCAGAGTCCTGGTTTTGGGGGCTGGATTAATTCAAAACATTAAAACCAATCCCTGACACATGAGGCATAGAGAGACTGACAATGTAGTTAAAACTGGCCCTGAACTCATGGCAGTCACTGCTTCTGCCTCTGAAATTCTGGAATTACAGATGTGCACTACATCTGGACATCTTTTGATTTTCTGTGCTTAATTTCAAAAAGGGAAATCATCTGCCTTTCTATTTTAAGAGCTATTCGCATAACATATTAAGTATTTGTTGCCAGGTTCCACCTAGGAGAAGCTAAAAGCTAGCAGGCAATCTTCCTGAAATGGTTTCACTATGGACTGTAAAATTATGATGGATTCTCTTCTTTAGGCAAGGCCAATGAGATTTACATTTGAGGAAAAAGTTCTGCTATTAATATACCTTTCCTATTATTATTGAATATATATAACAATCACTAGGTACTAGCCCACCTTTTTGAGCAGATTTCTGCAGAACAATGAAGATGTATTGTCTTGTGGTGATGCTATATAGACCAATAAATTATTTCTTTTTTTTTTAAATTGGATATTTTCTTTATTTAAATTTCAAATGTTATCCCCTTTGCTGGTTTCCTCCCTCCCAGAAACCCCCTATCCCAACCCCCTTCCCCTGTTTCTATGAGAGTGTTCCTTCACCTACCCACCCACTCCTGCCTCTCCACCCTTGATTCCCCTACACTGGGGCATCTATTGAGCCTTCATAGGACCAAGGGCCTCTCCTCCCATTGATGCCTAACAAGGCCATCCTCTGCTACATATGCAACTGGAGCCATGTGTACTCCTTGGTTATTGGCTTAGTCCCTGGGAGCTCTGGGGGGTCTGGTTGGTTGATATTATTGTTCTTCCTATGGGGTTACAAACCCCTTCAGCTCCTTCAGTCCTTTCTTTAACTCCTCCATTGGGGGCCCCATACTCAGTCCAATGATTGGCTGAGAGCATTCACCTCTGTATTTGTAAGGTTCTGGCAGGGCCTCTCAGGAGACAGCTATATCAGGCTCCTTTTGGCAAGCATTTCTTGGCATCCACAATAGTGTCTCGGTTTGGTGACTGTATATGAGATAGATCCTAGGTTAGACAGTCTCTGGATGGCCTTTCCTTCAGTCTCTGCTCTACACTTTGTCTCCACATTTGCTCCCATGAGTATTTTGTTCCCCTTTCTAAGAAGGACCAAAGCACCCACACTTCGGTCTTCCTTCTTCTTGAGCTTCATGTGGTCTGTGAATTGTATCTTGTGTATTCAGAACTTTTGGGCCAACATCCACTCATCAGTGAGTGCACGCCATGTGTGTTCTTTTGTGATTGGGTTACCTCACTCAGGATGATATTTTCTAGTTCTATCCATTTGCCTAAGAATTTCATGAAATCATTGTTTTTAATAGCTGAGTAGTACTCCATTGTGTAAATGTACCACATTTTCTGTATCCATTCCTCTGTTGAAGGACATCTGGGTTCTTTCCAGCTTCTAGCTATTATAAATAAGACTGCTATGAACACAGCGGAGCATGTGTCCCTATATTTTGGAGAATCTTTTGGGAATATACCCAGGAGTGGTATAGCTGGGTCCTCAGATAATACTATGTCCAATTTTCTGAGGAACCACTGGACAGATTTCCAGAGTCATTGTACAAGCTTGCACTCCTACCAACAATGAAGAGTGTTCCTCTTTCTCCACATCCTCGCTAGCATCTGCTGTCACCTGAGTTTTTGATCTTAGCCATTCTGACTGGTGTGAAGTGGAATCTCAGGGTTGTTTTGATTTGCATTTCTCTGATGACTAAGGATGTTGAACATTTCTTTAGGTGCTTCTCGGCCATTCTATATTCCTCAGTTGAAAATTCTTTGCTTATCAATGTACCCCATTTTTTAATAGGGTTATTTGATTCTCTGGAGTCTAATTTCTTGAGTTCTTTGCATATGTTGGATATTAGCCCTCTATCAGAGGTAAGATTGGTAAAGATCTTTTCCCAATCTGTTGGTTGCTGTTTTGTCATATTGACAGTGTCCTTTGCCTTACAGAACCTTTGCAATTTTATGAGGTCCCATTTGTTGATTCTTGATCTTAGAGGGTAATGGCTACTCCAGCTTGTTTCTTGGAGCCATTTGCTTGGAAAATTGTTTTCCAAGCAAATTATTATTTACTCTGAGGTAGTGTCTGTCTTTGTTACTGAGGTGCGTTTCCTGTATGCAATATGCTGGGTCCTGTTTACATATCCAACCTGTTAGTCTATGCCTTTTTATTGGGAAATTGAGTCCATTGATGCTAAGAGATATTAAGGAAAAGGGATGGTTACTTCCTGTTATTTTTGTTGTTAGAGGTTGGAATTATGTTTGTGTGGCTATCTTCTTTTGGGTTCGGGTTGAAAGATTACTTTTTTGCTTTTTCTAGGGTGTAGTTTCCCTCCTGTGTTGGTGTTTTCCATCTATTATCCTCTATAGGGCTGGATTTGTGGAAAGATATTGTGTCAATTTGGTTTTGTCATGGAATATCTTGTTTTCTCCATCTATGGTAATTGAGAGTTTTGCTGGGTATAGTAGCCTGGGCTGGTACTTGTGTTCTCTTAGGGTCTGTATGAGATCTGCCCAGGATCTTCTAGCTTTCATAGTCTCTGATGATAAGCCTGGTGTAATTCTGATAGGTCTGCCTTTATATGTTACTTGACCTTTTTCCCTTACTGCTTTTAATATTCTTTCTTTGTTTAGTGTATTTGGTGTTTTGATTATTATATGACAGGAGGAATTTCTTTTCTGGTACAGTTTATTTGGATTTCTGTAGGCTTCTTGTATGTTCATGGGCATCTCTTTCTTTAGGTTGAGGAAGTTTTCTTCTATAATTTTGTTGAAGATATTTACTGGCCATTTAAGTTAGGAATCTTCACTCTCTTCTATACCTATTATCCTTAGGTTTTGTCTTCTCATTGTGTCCTGGATGTCCTAAATGATTTCTTAATTCTTAATGATGATCCTATAAGAATTCCTAAAATTATATTAGTAATTATTAAGATCTTTTATAAATGGACTATTAAGTCCTTTCTGATGTCAAAACTGTAAATGAGAACTCTGCCAGTTTTCACGCATCATGAGTTGATTGCTTTTGAGATAGAAAGCAGGCATCTACAACTTAGAGTACATTCCAAGAGGTTGTAAAACATTTTTTAAATTATTTATTTTATGTATGTGAGTACACTGTTGCTGTTTTCAGACACACCAGAAGAGGGCATCGGATCCCATTACAGATGGTTGTGAGCCACCATGTAGTTGCTGGGAATTGAACTCAGGACCTCTGGAAGAACAGTTAGTGCTCTTTACTGTGGAGCCATCTCTCCAGCCCAGCTGTAAAACAACCAAAGGTCATAAAAAGGGAACTAATGATTTACTATAGGTGCAAGGACAGAAAATTTAAAAATTGAATAGATTTATCTATACAAAACTTCACTGATAACTTAGTTATGGTCTTTAACTCTCCATGAACCTGTAGAGCTAATGACAGATGATGAATGTTTGGCCAGATAATTACTCCTAATGGATATGCATGTGAACATTCTCTGTTGTAAACTTCTTATTCAATTTATGATTTGAATTTATGTGTAAACTTGTGGTGAATTTTTTACCATGTGATCATGTATTCTGAAAGATGTATAAGTGCTGAGAACAAAGGGAAGAAGAAGAACCTTTTAGGAAGAAGAACATTCTTAGAGAGAACTTAGAAATACAGGCTAAAATCACTTTTCAAAGTGTCCCTTTTTCTTCCTGTGATTTCAACCGGTAGGCTAGAGTTACAGGAGATAGAACAAGGGCTACTTTATTTAATACTCCCACCCCACCCCACCCTGCCCTTAAGCTACAGGTATTAATTGCCTAAGCCAGAAGTTTTTAACCCTCAGAATGAGGACTTCTAAAAAGTGATCAGCAAGCATTCAGTATAGTTAGAGAGCTAGAATGTCTTGAGACCTTCAGTCTTTAAAGCTACACCTGAATCTGACTCTGTGTCCCATGTCAGTCCATTCCAGGTCAGGCAGGCTCCCAGCAATTTGTAATTCATATAACTACTAGCTGGGAAATTTTAAGTGGAATAGTTTTATTTAAGTCTTATCTAATGATATATCATACTATACATATTGCTTTTAAAGATTTAGTGTTACTTTCTGGGCATGAGGATTTGCCTGCATGTATGTATATGCAACCATGTGTGCTTGGTACCAGCAGACATCACATGTCACATGTCAGATTATCTGGAACTGAAATTATGGATGGTTATAAGCTACCATATGTGTGCTGGAAATCAAATCCAGGTCCTCTATAAGTATCATGAATATTCTTAACCCCTGAGGCATATCTCTAGTTCCATGACTGTATTTTTACCATACATCCTAACCTGTCACATGAGGTCAGGTGAAGAATTTTATACTTACACCATGATGTTGGTGCTCAAAATGTTTCAAATATGGGGGGCTGGAAAGATTGCTCAGTGATTAAGAATACTTGCTATTCTTGTGGAAGACCTAGGTTTGATTCCCAGGAACCACATGACAGCTAACAACCATCTGTAATTCCAGTTCCAGGAGACCCAATACCTCTTCTAACCTACTCAGGCCTACTCATGTGGTGCACAAACAAAAGCAGGTAAAACATCTATATATATAAAATAAAAAATAAATATATTTTTAGTTTTAGATTTTGATCTAGCTGTATCAGTTTTGAGTACACCGACATTTAAGTAACTACACAACAAAGATGCCAGTGCATGTTCATCTAGTGTAGCACTGTTCATGATAACCAGGATGTAGAATTCACCTAGGCATCTTGTCTACCAATGAATGGATAAAGAAAGCATAGCATCTAAATGAAATGGAGTTTTATTCAACTGTAAAGAAAAAAATAATTTTCATGGTCAGTACTGAAGCTCATAATGTTAAATGAAACAAGCCAGATTCAGAAAGACTGTCGGGGTCCATGAGTTGCCCCAGAAACCACACAAACACGGATCTCAGTCAGATAGTGATGGTTTATTGAATGCATACCCTAATATTGATTGATCAAGGACATAGCTCAGAATTATCTGAGGCTATGACAATGAACATTTCTCAGTGTTGGAAACACACACACACACACACACACACACAAAACCACAATGAGCTCATATGCAGGTGCTGGAACTGCTGCCCAGAGGTCAGCTCTGATTCAAGCCATTTTAGACATAACAGTTCATATTGACCTTTAATTTGATGGGCCCTACATAAACTTGTGGAATTTCTTAAGATTAACAAAGAACATAACAGGGTATGTGATCAGCATGACCTTCTTCTGAGTAAAGTTACTTTTCTGTGTTATGACTGGCAGACATATCCTATTTAAACCATAACAATGACCCACTCACAAAGAAATTATTTGAAATCTGGGATGTAGAGCATTTAGTGATACGTATCCTGTGCTCTTTAAAACTATAAACAATGAGCCTGGGGATGGCTGAGTCATCAATGTGGTTGCTGTACAATCAGAGGACCTGAATTTCTTCTCTCAGAACACAGATAAACAAGTTGGGTGTTGAGCATATCCCCAGTGCTTGGGAGGAAGAGACAAGAGGATCCATGGGGCTTACTGGCACCCACTCTTGTCAAATCAGAAAATTTCAAGTTCTTTAAGAAGCTTTGTCTTTAAAATAAAGGAGCTAGAGAGGTAGTTCAGCAGTTAAACACACACGTTTTTCTTCCAGAGAACCTGGGTTCAATTCCCAGGACCCATATGGTGGCTCACAATCATTGTAACTCCAGTCCTATGTGATCCAGTACCCACTTCTGGGCACTTGGGCACTGCCCACATGAGGTGCACAGGCATGCAGTCAGAATAGCCATGTAACTTTATGTTTTTCTCAACCTTACTTTTAATAATGGTTCTCAAATGCTTTAACTTCCCTTCTAGCCCACCACTCACCAGAGGCAGTGGGAAAGGAAGGTTATTAGGATCCGGGAAAAGTGGACCTGTTTAGAAATTTTCTTTGGAGCAAATCCCATCTGTGAGAAGATTCACTTGTAATCTGCATCTTGAGGTGGTAACAGCCATCTTTCATCTGGACTACACCTTCTGCTGGCACGTGGAACAAGGAAGCTTGACCTCTTTGCCTGCTTGCTCTTGCCCTCTCTAGCAAATCCATTCCTTCATTGGCATTAGAGCCCACTTCTTTGAAATTTTGGCATATACTATCTACCTTCTGTTGGTAGACAGCCATTGTTAAGCTGTTCTAATAATCATATATATTGATTAGAATATATTTTTCCAGATACAGTATTTCCAATTTGCTAACACTTACAGTTACTGAAGCCTCTCCTGGAAGTTTGATGAGTACAGAAAGCCCATGGTGTGAACTATTTTACAAAAAAGATAAATGTATTTATGCTGAATCACTAATTGTGGGAGGCAATAGGTTTGGTGACCCTGTACATAAAACTTTTGACAATTTGTGGAAAATGATGCATCTTGTTAGTCACTCCTAGCATTTCTGGATAAACTGACAAAGGAAAAGTATTAGTTCTGTGATAAAACTAACCAGCTTCTAGCATCTCAGAATACGGGGAAGACAACGGTGAGCTCAGTGATAAAACTGACTGCCTCCAGACGTGCATAAACAGTGTAATGTTTTCTGAGTGTGCTCTGGAGGAGAATCTTCTCTACAAAAGCCACAGAGCTCAAGTTACAGAAAATCAAGCCAAAGCCCTCATTATAAGGTTGGCAGGATCATAGTGAAAATTCAAGTCCTGGTTAAAGTAGGGGCATTAATTGGTAAAGAATGGGGTGGAGATGGGAAGGGCTGAGGTGAAGCTGAGAACCTGCACCCTCAATTAGGTACTCCCACCTAACCCTCTGAAATACTGCCCTTCCCACCTTTGACTGAGGAAATTAATCTTTCATTGTCTGCTAGACCATCAGTGAGTTTCCACAGACAGATGCCAGATGTGACAATACTGATGTCCCTCGGGGCTTATCAATAGTTGCTTCTAGATCAAAACCCAGACTGAAGGCAAAACAGGCTCCTAGACAGAAGGTAGGAAATATAATCCATGGGGAGTGAACTATTCTGCTAAAGAGCTTAATGAGTTTTCTAATTCAGTCCAGCAGAAGTCTGGGGAATATGTGTTAGAATGGAGTATACAGGTATGGGAAATTGGAGGAAGGAACATACTGAGTTCATTGATTTCAGCCCTCTGAGTGGAGACTCAAGGTTTAATATGAAAGCTTGCACAGTTATTTTTAAAAAAAAAAGTCAAAAGCTTGAATGGTTGGCTGAGGCATTTGTCAAGATGGCCTACTGTAAAGGAGTTGGAGATGACTGATATCCCTTGGCCTAGTGTTGATGAAGGGATTTTAAGGCTCAGGGAAATTGCAATGCTAGAGTGGATATGCTGTGTAAACCTAATCTTCCACCATGGGAAGGCCCTTCATGAATCCTGTAAGACACAAAATGGTGAGAGAGATACCAGCAGATTTGAAGAGCTTTATTGTTGCCCTTTTCCTTCTGCCAGACCTTAGGGTTGGAGACATTGCTGCTTAGTTGGATAATTTAAATGCAATGGACTTAATTGAATCCCATGGTAGCGGGGGGGGGGGGAGGTGGCACAGCACTGAATCACCAAAGGCAAGATGATTGTATTTATTACAGTGGGCAACTCAAACAAAGCAATGTCCGTAAGGGTCAGCACAGGTAAAGTGGATTTAATGGTGTCTAACTTGTATGACCCTTTGGTGCTGGCTATTTAACAGTGGTATTTTCAGGCCTGAAATAGATAAGAAACATATTGTGTTTTTGTTTGATCTGTGTTAGTAGACAAATTCTCAAATACCTTGGGGAAAACAGGCTACACTGGATCATACCAAAAAGAATCTTGGCCTGTGAACCAATTTCTAGACTTGAGCCTGTTTCCAGACCCAGATCCTCTTGAAGGAAGGAATGGCTAGGTTCCCCTGAGGAAGGATGGCAATACAATACTTAAGAGTTTTAGTTAGCTTTTCTCCAGTCGTCCCATAGAGGGACCTATGACCTTTTACTTAGTAACTTCTCTCTACGATCTTTGAAGAATCTTTTACTTCTGATCTTCCATTTCCTTAGTCTGGAAAGTGGAGATGACCATTGACCCTACTGATGCCCCTACTGATCAGAGCTATTGTGAAGATCATATGAAGCTTTTCAATTAAGACACTTAAAAAAGGTGTCTGGAACACAGCCCATTCACACTAGCTTCATTTCTCATATGAAGCATTGGCTCTAGGAAATGGGGAGGTACACACTTACTCCCTCACTCCCGCTTGTGACACTGGGGCCACCTTCAATGTTCCTCTCAGATGCCTTCCACCTTGCTTAGCATGTGCCATGGGAGATATGTTACTAAGTGTTCTAGCTTCATTTCTGTATTTTTGTTGGGTTATGTGGGGGTCCTACATCCAGGAATCAAGTCACTGGGGGAGGCAGGATACAGGAAGTTTGACAGAGCTCACCCTACGCCACCACTGGGTGGGTGTCAAGCTGTGAGAAGCTGCAGGACACCACCTGGGGATGGGGGAGCAAGGCCTGAAGTCCTGGAGACTACATGAAGCCGGCTCGGGGGGTCTCAGGCCTGCAACAAGGCTAACATTCTCAGGTTCTTGGGCATCCCAGGCTCCGCTGGATGTTGTGGAAGAGCTGAGAATAAAGTGGGAGCCTGAAGGTTGGATCTAGCCTGGGGCAAAGGAGGGAAGGTGGGGAGGAGCCCAGCTGGGTCCTGCCAGGGACTAAGTCCTTCAGAGGGCAGCTTGGCTTGGTGGGGACTGTGGCTGGGAGTGCTGAGAGGCCTTCTGTGGGAGACTAGATGTGACTCTTTAGATGAAGGCCTGTTTCACTGTTCCCCAGTGGATCCCATGAAAAGAGACAGTCTGAGGTTTTAAGGCATTTATTGTCATGGCAGAGAGTGTCAATGAGTAAAACTGTACCCCACTTTCTCAGGGTGGGCCTGAGGCTAAATACCTTTTGCAGGGAGAAGTGTCTGGGAAGGGGAGTTTATTGTCTAAGCCTCTATGTACCTCATTAAAATGGAGATGTCTTGAGGCTACGTGACCATGTGTTCTCTACCTGTGGAGGAGCTTGGGGAGTTGCTCTTACATGACTGATGGCTACAGACCTATGGAGAGCTGTGGCCTCATGTTAGGAGCCTGAGGCCGAGGAACATGGCAAACCACCTACCATCCCTTGCACTGTTATCCCCTGCTGAGGACCACCTACTGGGTCACTGGGATTTTAAACCTTAGCTCAACCAGGAACCAGGCTGCCTTTCATGGTCCCACACATTTCTATGCCTAGTACTCAGCTAGCTTTCCCTACTCTGACACAATCCAGGGTCCCAAGCTAGGGAGGGGTGCTCCTCAAAGATTTCTGGGAAGAGGCACCTCTAGAATTTACAAAACCTACTTTACTAAGGGTTCTTAAACACACTTTAACCTCCCTTCTCACCCACCACACATCAGAGGTAATGGAAAGGTGGCTGTTGCCTTGGCAACAGATGTGCAGGTTGCACTGTCACCTAGGTGTGATGTCACTGTTTTCAGAGGTCCTGATGCTAACATACCTCCCTTCTTATTATAGAGAGAAAAAAAGGGGGGGGGAGGGGAAGCTGATGGTGAAAAGGGAATCTGGGTGTCCTGTCTCTTAAGCTGCTTCCTGCTGTGTAGGGCGTCATCAATTTTGGGGTGTAGCTGACTTTCACCATCGGGTTCCACCTGGTAAACGTTTGCATCAGGTTCCTCTGTGAACAGCGGCTCTTCTGTGGGCAGCGGATGGTAATCCTGTAGCAGGAACTGATTAATAGTTTGGTTAGAAATGTTTTTGTATTTGTCATTGAAAGAATGTAAAAACAAGATTAATGGGGCAGGGAGTGAATAACAACACCAGGAAGATGACTAGAAAGGGCATTATGAAAGGGAGTATCCACTTCCATATAGGGTTTTTGAAAATCCCAGAACTGGAGGTCTCATGTTTCCTGAAATTCTGTATGTCTGACTTTAGCTCCTGGGTTTTATTTCTCACTATCCTGAATTGGTTGACATAGAAACAACATTCCTCTTGGAGGAACAGGCAAAGACCACCTTCTTTAACTGTCAGGACATCTAGGCCCCATTGGTTCTGAAGCACCACAGCTGCCAAAGACTTGATCTGTTTCTGGATAGTAAGTACAGTTTCTGTCATTTCTTAAAGATTGCTTTTAAACTGGGAAGTGAATGTATCATATTGGGTCATGGAAGTCGTTATCCCTGCAACTCCAGTACCAACACCTATGGCTATTCCCATATTGACCAAGAGTGGCACAACCTGAACTGCTCTCTTATGTTGGGCAGCTATCATATCTACAACTGGGATTGGCAGGGGCTCATTTCCCTGGATTCCTCCCAGTTCAGGGAAAAGGAGTACCAACGTGCAAACTCCTGACCAGCTAGCTGGTGGGTAGGCGATGATATATCTGAGTGCCCCAAAGAATTGACGTGTTCTGGACTGCAGGGCATTGTGGCAGAGATGATATATCAAGGGTTATGTTTCTATTGCAGTCTAGGGAGCTTAGCGTTCCTACAGAACGTGTTCTGGAGGTCTTAAAACAATTCGCCATGCCAAAGAGAGGAATAGAGGTTAGGTATGGAGTCATGGCAACATCGGAGTCAGGACAGCTGACAAAAGGCGAGGTAAGGTTACTTGGCAGTATCACCTGAGAGGCTGTAAGAGGCAATTGTGAGTTAATTCCAGGGAGAATGAATAGCCAGCAATCTTTAAAGTGACCAGGCCTGGTGACATTAAGGAGTTGGTGCGCAGAGGTCTGAAGCAAAAGGCGAAATGACAAGTTAGTGCCATTTATGAGGGGCGATGTCAAAGAGGTAAGGACCTCGGAGGAGTGTTTGATTACTTCCCCTACTTTTCTAATGTCTAGGGGTTGGGCAATTGAGACATATTTTCTCTGGATACAGATGGTACTTACTGGGGACCCGGGTTGATTTTTACGGTAGAACTTACCAGCAACTCCTGTCTCCCACCTGGAGTCCCATGGGTCTTGTACGTAGAAAAAGAGTGTCTTGCAGTGTTGATAGAAGTGATTGGTCCATGGTCCTAGCATATGTATCTGACAAGACCAATATGGACAGCCCCCATATTCGTCTGGCCATTTTCTACAATAATCTTTTGTCTGGTCAAAGAGAAAGCAAGCATAGAGATCATAATATTTAGATGGAATAACAGATACAGGGATGATAGCAATTTGGATCAGTTTCTGACATTTGGCTATGGAGCCGTTTCCAGACCCTATTTATAAAGACTGTTTGTTATCTGTGGGGGTTTCTTGAACTTCAAATCTCCAGATGTAAGGGTTACCCTGGATAGAAATGAACATCAGGAAGAAGATGAGAAACCCAAGTCTAATCCAGTGAGGTTGAGTTTGACTGCCTATAGTGGAGTCTCATTTTCTGGGATTGGGGACAAGGTGGGTGGTCTTGAGGTCCTCTGGAGCTTAACAGAGCATGGTCCTGTTAGGGTTGATGTGTATGAAGAAAAGTCATCTTTAGGTGGAGGGATGAAAAGTTTGAGGTGAGACAGGTAGACCCAATGAGAGAGTCCCAAGAATTACCTTAAAAGGGCCCTGCCATTTGAGAGAGAGGGGTGAGGGCCGATGATCTGGAGGGGATAGAAGGACTTGGTCTCCAGTGTTGACAGGCAGTGGACAGGAGACAGTGTGTGGCTGCAGTAGATGGTGGTCAGTGAAGTTCTATAGGAGAGAATGGAGGTGGCAAAGTAATGGGGTGAGTAGATGGTCTGGGAGGGGAAGAGCATTTAGGTGAAAGACCAGGAGTTAGGACCGGACGTCCATATGTGAGTTCAAAGGGTGAGATGAGGAGAGGTCGCCTGGGGAGAACTTGGAGCCTGAAAAGAGCCAGAGGTAGCAGTTTTACCCAATCAAGATGAAGTTCCTGTGACAGCTTAGGAAGAAAGGTTTTTAAAGAGCTGTTAGTTCTTTCTATCTTTCCTGAAGACTGAGGGTGGAAGGGAATGTGCAAATGCCAGGGGATGTCTAGGGCCTTAAATAGAATTTGAGAAATCTGAGAAGTAAATTCAGGACCATTGTCTGACTGGAGGGAAGCAGGGACACCAAACCGGGGGATGATCTCTCGGAGGAGGAGATCAGAGACTGTCTGAGCCCTTTTGTTAGTTGTGGGAAATGCCTCCACCCACCCCGAGAAGGTGTCCACCAAGACCAGGAGGTACTTGGTGAGTCTGACAGTGGGCATGTGGGTAAAGTCAAGTTGCCAGTCAGTTCCAGGAAGGAACATCTAGCCTGATGGGTAGGAGAAGGGGTGCTACGATACCTTGAGTTGGAGTCTGACATCTGACAGGTTTTACAAGAAGCAGTGATAGATTTTAAGAAGCTTAAGTCCTCAGGAGTAGGCTGTAGGTGGGTCTTGACAAAAGAAGACAGCGCTTGGCTGTTAGGGTGAGAGAGTTGGTGAAGAGAGGACAGAGTTCGGCTAGTGTCAGGGGTGAAGGTGGGGATGTGGGTCGCAGTGTGAAGACATCCTGAGGAGGGTGAGATGAGTCCAGGCCCCTAAGGACTGCAGCTCTGGCCGCCTCATCGGCTCAGTTGTTTCCCTTGGAGACAATAAAGTCATCCGTCTGGTGGGATCTGCAGTGGACAATCCCAATAGCTGTGAAGAGATGGGAGGCCTTTAGCATGGCCATAATGTGGTTTGCATTAGTTACGGAACCTCCTTTTGTGGTAAGTAACCCGAGCTCCTTCCAGATAGCAGCGTGGGACAGGAGGATATGGAAAGCATATTTGGAATCTGTGTAGATGTTGAGGGATTGTCCCTGTGCCAGTTGAAAGGCATGGGTAGGGCTATTAGTTCAGCCTGTTGATTAGTGGTGTGAGTAGGAAGGGCCTGTGCCTCCACCACCTCGGTGTCTGGCACTATGGCATAGCCAGCCTTTCTGGCCCCTTCATATAGAAAGGATCTTCCATCTGTATACCAGGTATAAATGGCCTGAGGCCGTGTGCCCTCCTGTATGTGTGAAGGATGAGGTAATAGTTCCTCTAGAGTTTCAGTGCAGGAGTGAGACAGGGAGTGGTTAGTATTGGGTTGAGGAAGAAGATTGGAAATATTAAGAGGCGGGCATGATTGGAAGGTGAGTGTGGAGTCTTCTATTAGAGCTACCTGAAGAGAAAGAACCCTGAAGGGAGGCAGAGTCTGTAAGCCTTTGTAAGTCAGGATCTGTGACAGGTTATGAGAATAAAGGACAGTTATAGGCGACCTCAAGGTTAGTGGTTTTTGACTCCCGAATAAGAAGTTCAGTGGCTGCTAAGGTACGAATACAAGGTGCCCATCCCTCAATGGGTAGATCTAGTTTTTTTGACAAGTATGCTACGGGTGCAAAATAAGATCCTAGTTGGTGACCTAAGACTCCAAGGGCAAATCCCTCCTTTTCAGTTACATAGAGGGGAAAAAAGAAGAGTCAGGTCAGAGAGATGTAAGGCTGGGGCCTTCAGAGAGCCTGCTGGAGCCTTTGAAAGGGCTTGGTAGCAGGTTTGAGAAGAGGTTCGTGGGTGGGGCCTAACGCTGCTTCGTATAAGGGGCGAGAAAGGAGGGAAAATGAAGGAGCCCAGGAATGTAAAAAGCTAGCCATTCCTAGGAACGATAAAATCTCTTCCTTTGTAGAAGGAACAGTTAGAGACTGAATCAGATTCTTTCTATCTAAGGTAATAGCCTTGTGGGTTGGGGTAATTGTTAGTCCCAAATAGGTGACCTGAGGAATGGACAGTTGGACTTTAGAAGATGAGACCCTGTAACCTCAACTGGAAAGGAAATTTAGAAGAGCAGAGGTGTCCAATTGGCTGATCTCTAGAGAGGCTACAGAGAAGGACATCCTCTCCATAAAGTACAATCTTAGATTTAGGGAGAGATAGTAAGTCAGAAGCCAGGGCCTGGCCAAATAGGTGTGGTCTGTCCCGGAATCCCCGAGGTAAAACAGTCCAGGTAAGCTGGGTAGAAAAGTGGGTGTCAGGATCTGTGCAGGTAAAGGCAAATATGTTCTGTGACTGGACATCTAGAGGGATACAGAAAAATGCATCCTTGAGATCTAGGGCTGAGAAATGGGAAGTTCCCGAGGGGATAGTGGAGAGAAGTGTGTAAGGGTCAGCCACAACAGGATGGAGGGGGCCACTGCAGAATTAGTGCATCTGAGGTCTTGAACCACTTGATAGGTCCATTAGGTTTCTTAACTGCCAGTATAGGAGTGTTAAAGGGGGGAAGAGGTGGGGCGAAGGAGTTTTTCCCTTAAGAGGTCAGAGATGATAGGCTTAAGTCCCCTGAGGCTCTGGAGAGAGAGTGGGTATTGAGCTTGGGTGATGTACCTGGTAGAGTTCAGTAACTGGATGACAACGGGAGAATGATGTTTAGCAACAGAGGGGTTCTGGACGTCCCAAACTCGGGGGTCCACCTGAGAAGCTGATAAAGGAAACAACATGTTGGTGTTAGTAGGTTGACTGGCCAGGAGAAGAAACAGAGGAACTGCTGGTGAGCTTGGGTTTAGGTAAATGGGGGAAGCAAAGGAAATAGAAGCTCCCAACTTAGCTAAAAGATCCCTTCCCAATAAGGGGACAGGACATGTCAGCACTGCCAAAAAGGAATGGGTGAGGGGTACACCCCTAAAAATGCAACTAAGTGGTGGGGTCTGATGGGGGTGGTAAAGTTGTCTTCCTACCCCAACAATAGGAAAACGAGAAGGTGAAGTGGGTCCCTAAAACTCTGTCAGGACCGAGTAAGTGGCCCCAGTTTCCAAGAGAAAGGAGATGGGCTGCCCACATACCATGATAGCTACCTGGGGCTCCCTGTTAGTGATAGGCGTGGTCAGGTCGAGAGAGCTTGGGCCCCTTCAATCATCTATAGCCAAGCCTAGGAGGTCAGCTGAAGGGTTACCTAGGAGTGATGTCCCTCTGTTCCTCATCACACGAGGGCAGTCGGCAGCCCAATGTCCCTCCTGATGGCACCTAGGACAAGGTCCCCTTGGCTTGCTGGGGCTGGGGCAAGCCCTTGCCCAGTGACCTTGTTGACCACATCTATAGCAGAGGCCTGGTGGTCTCTGAGCCTTAGAAGACCAGGAGTCTGGGTTAGCAGCTGAGGCTGGTTGGACAGCCTTTGCCAGCATGTGATATTTTTGTTTTCGGATTTTCTCATCCCTCTCATGGTACACCTTGAAGGCCAGAGCCAAGACTTCTGCCTGTGGAGTTAGGGGCCTCTTCTCTAACCACCTAAGTTTAGTTTTTATGTCGGGGTAGCTCTGGGAAAAAAGTAAGTCATCAAAAGTTGCTTACTTTCTGGGTTTTCAGGATCTAGATTACTGTATTGCAATAGAGCCTTTTGAGGCATTCTAAAAATTGAGATGAGTTCTCCTGTTTGTCCTGGACAACCTCTTGGAGTTTTTCAAAATTTACTGGCGTTAAGGCTGCCTTTCTTAGGCCAGCCAGAAGGCATGTAATAAACCTGTCTCTGGCTAAGATACCACCTGTGGAATTGTAATTCCATCAAGGATCCTGGTCAAGCACTGTCTCAGAACTGATTGGGTATGGTGAATCTATCTGTTTGGTGAATTCCATCTGCGTGTGTTTTTGCCTCTTCCCAAACTCGCTGGCATTCATCAGGAAGTAAATTATGAATAAGAATCATATGAACATCATGGAAAGTCAAGCTATAAGATTGAGTGATGTACTGGAACTCCTTAATAAAGCTGGAAGAGTTAGAAGTATACGAACCCAATCTGCTTTCAATTTGAGAAAGTTTACTCAGTGAGAAAGGAACATGTACTCTGACAAGACCATCAACCCCAGCCACTTCCCTTAGAGGAAGGACCAGAGCTGGGTCAGGTGACTCTGGAGGAGAAGGAATTGGGGGTTTGGCTATGACCTTAGAATGTATGATAGGAGGGGTGAAGGTTGGCACCAATGCAGGGCGATTGGAGTAACCTGCAGCTGGCACAGAAGGAGGGGGAGGAGCCTGGAGAGGTTGAGTTAGTAGGCCCTCGACTATCCTGGTGAGAAGGAGAAATTGAGGCAGCAGTTTGGGTTTTCAGCAGCATGGAAGCAGGTCTTCTGCAGAAGGAAGTCGGTTCGTTAGCTGGATCTAGGGTTATAGAGTCATCTAGTGGTGGTTGAACGGGTTTCATAGCTAAGAGAAGTTGGGATGGAGGACAAACAGCACATGGAAGGGTGAGAGTGAAGAAAGATGAATGCTTGGATATATGGGACCTCTTTCCATTTACCCGACTGCTGGCAGTATGTATGGAGATCTTAAAATGATCGAGTCTAATGTGCCATTAGCTGGCCTTTTGGAACTTTTATCTAAAGGATACTGAGTCCAGACCTTATTGAAGAGGTATATCAATTTTGAGGGCCTCAAATCGGCCATTAATTTCAGAGATTTGAGATTTTCCAGGAGACATCCCTGTGGGGTGCCTGGGGTACATTTGAAGACCATTTAGTGCCCATTGGGTGTTGGGGATGTTACTGAACTATTCGTGCTGGAGTCCCAAGAAAAGTTCAGTAACAGGTCAGTGTAAAAGCCAAGCTAGAGATTCAGGTTGTCGCGTGAATCTCTAGGGGCTACAGCCAGCAATTTCCTGGAAATTGCCAGAAAACAATTCAACCTAGTATTTGGAATTTAAAACAGCTGCAAGAGCTTGAGGGATTTGTGAACTGCTTTCTAGAAGGGTGATCACCCAAGGGTCTAAGCCTTAACTCGTAGTTCAGCCAGGAGGCCGGTCATAGGGACTGGACACTGAAACGCCAACCCTTCAGCCCAGAAAAGACTGGCCAGACACTATCTGGGCATGCAGGGTCCCTCCCGCTGATTGGAGAAACTCCTTACCAATCAATATGCTGGTGTATGTTATTGGACTTCTGCAATCAGGTAGCAGAAAGTGTCTGCAGCAGCAGTGGAAATCCACGTGGTAGATGATGGTAGGTGCCAGCAGATAGAGTGTAAGACTCGGCGAGTCTTAACTTACCGAAGACCCTCTGAATGGACACACAAAGTCGGAGATTGATGCAAAATGCAAGAGAAATTTATTGATTCATCAGCATGCTGAGGTCGCTCTACATACCAAGATGGGAGGGCGACCTTGTGGAGTCCGTTCAGGGATTGGCAGAACCGTGTGACTTTTAAACTGATTGGTCTTTAGGGAATGAGGTAGCAGGGGCTTAATCAGCCCCTCCCTTCCAGCCTATGTGCTTTCAAACCTGTTTCTTCCATGTGCTCTGAGGGAGGGAGGGGAGCCTGGTGGAATATCTCAAAGTTCTCGAGCTGACCTCTCATTCCCCCCTTTTCTTGTGCATGCTTCGATCTTGAAGCTATTGTTGATAGCTATAAGACTAAGAGGTTAAGCCAAGCCTTGAACCAGCCCTGACTCTCTTCTGCTTGGCTAACCCTACTCTCCCCTTGGCCATTGAATCTTTAACAACCCCAGAATGGTCTATATAAAAGCAACACTCTCCAGCTAAGGCAGCATCTCTTCTTATTCTATAGTACTACTTCTGATAATGCAGTCAGTGATTCCTTAAGATGACTGATGGTTTTTCCTTTGTAAGACCAAAGCGGAGGTCTTGGTGGCTGCCCCAGCCAACCCAACCACAACAGAAGGGAAACAGTGAGCGCTGCCTTAAGATACTATAAACAGTCATGATAAAGGTCATGTGATCTTGAGCTTGAGCAGATTGTCCATCATCTGTACCATGGGGGGTGGGGGGAACGGTCCTCTGGGGAGCGAGGCATCTGCAGGTTTCACATAGGAAGCACGCACCCAGGCCTCGATACCGTCTACCTTGAGGACTGTGGGAGCAGTCAACAGCACCAGGAAGGGTCTCTTTTAACTGGATTCCAGCAACTGTGCCTGATGTCTCTTTATATAGATCCTGTCACCAGTCTGGAAGTGGTAAGGGGTCTCTGGCATCCTTGGAGCATCTAAGGCAGACAGTTTGGGTCAAATCTCATGCTGTGGGTTACCTCCTGGGAGGGCCCAGTGGACACCAAGGGAGTTGGGCTACCACACAGGATTTCAAAAGGGGTCAGATTAAAATGGTAGGGGGGGTGTTCCGAACTTGGAACAGGGCCAAGGGGAGGGGCACCAACCAGTCCGAGCCAGCCTCCAAGGTCAATTTTGTTAAGGTCTCTCTTTTTTTTGGGGGGGGGGAGAGGGTGTCTATCCATTCTTTCTACCTGCCCTGAGCTTTAGGGAAGGTACTCACAATGAAGTTTCCAATCTGTCCCCAATACTTTTGCCACCCCCTGGCTTACCTGCCAAAAGCAGAACCATTGTCTTATCTACTTGCCTTGGGTACTCTAACCTCAGGGAAATTTCCTCCAATATCTTCTTGGATACCATGGCAGCTGTTTCCTGCATGGTGGAATGTCTCAGCCCATCTAGAGAAAGCGTCTATGAACACCTGGAGGTATTTGTAACCACAGTTTCCTGGCTTAACTTCTGTAAAATCAACCTTTCAATATACTCTAGGCTGTTCTCCCCTAGGTCTTTTGCCCTGTTTATTCTTGTCTTGCTGGCATACCTTACACTGTCCTATCTTTCTGGCCCAGAACCTGAGTCTTATTATACATACTCTAGGTCCCTTAACTGCTTGGACAAGCTTTTTATCCCATAAACGAGTCCATCTGTGCATTTGGCCTAGTAAGTCTTTTGCTTGCTTTCTGGGGAGCATAGTTTTCTTTCTTGTGTGCCATTTCCCTTCCATCTCTAAGTGATAGATGGTAGTGTGGCTAACAATCTGAGTCTTTTCTTCTTTAGTGTGTTCTAAATGAGGCCATCCCTTAATCCAGTCCTATTTCCCAGCAGGTGTTTCTTGTAGGCCCATAACCAGGATAGGCTCCTGCATAGCCGTTTCTCGAGCCACTAGATCTGCCAAGGTATTGCCCTGGGCCACTGACTTTCTTCTTTCCAGATGTCCTGGGCGTGAATAATACTCATGGTTACTGGCTTCATTGGGACATCTAAGAGATCCAGGATTTCTTGTTTGTTTCCTCTGGTGTGAGCAGTCCTCTCTCTTGGCATATAGCTCTGTGGTGATGGGATGTGGCAAAGGCATACTTGTTATCCGTGTAGATTTGATTTTCTTGCAGGCCCCAAGTTCTAAGGCCTTGGTGGGGGCAATTAGCTCCACTTCCTGTGTCAACCTGTCAGGGGGTAGAGGTTCCACCCAGATGACATTTGTGCTGTCCACCACTGCAGCACCTGCTTGTCTCTGACCTTCATGAAGAAAACTGCTCCTGTCTGTAAACCAGGTAGCTTGGCTTTGGGGGCGGGGGGGGGGGGGAGTGTCAGTCAGAGAGGTCTCTCCTTTCGGGCCAGCTAGCTGCGGCCCATCGGGCAGGAAATGTATCTGGGCCCCCATTTTGGAGAGTATGTTTCGCCCCAACAGAGGATAGGGACAGTCTGGGGTGACCTTAAATGAATGGGATACCCGGCCCATCCCTAGGTCCACTGTTCTTCGGGTAGTCCATGAATACATTTTGGTGCCAATGGCTTCTTGGACCCAAGATCTTTTCTTGAAATGGGGCCATCGGCTTGGAGGACCGAGTATTGAGCCCCTGTGTCCACCAAGAATTGAGTGGGTTTCTCCTCCACTCTCAGAGTTAACCTGGGTTCAGGAAAAAGATATCCCCTAATCACTGTCTTTACTCAGGGCTAACATCTTTTGCCACTTGGGGGCACTTTTCCCAAGGCCTGGGATTTCTTGCTCCAGGCTTCCATTAGGACATTCCCAGGCCCAATGGCCTCAGTCAGTTCTGAGACTGAAGGCAGGTATATTTCTTCCCAATCTGCTTTATACCATTTTAATTACATGCATGCAATAAAGTCAGTTCTAGGTTGCAATACAATAAACGCAAATAGCCAAGGAATGAGCAAAACAATAAGCAAAAGTCAGTGATCATTCCTGTGATTGCTGTTTCTGAGGGCGTGTCAGGATGACCAAAATATCTGAGCCTACTTCCTTGTCCAAGCCCAAAATCAGATTCTCACCTGAAGCCTACTTTTTCTGTTCCACCCTAAAATTAAGAATCCTGCCTGAACTTACTTCCCTGTTCTAGGCTGAGATTAGATTCCTGCCTGAGCCTGTTTCAGGACTTCCTGTAGATTCCTTTCCTGTCACTTTTCTTCCTTTTTCTCTCTCTCTGCTCCTTCTCCTCTCCTGTCTCCCTGCCATGGCAGACCCTCTCAGCAACCTGCACTAACTCTCTTGACGGCCCACCCTGTCTTTCTAGCCTCTGAAGCCTTTTCTGGTATCTCAATCGGTTCCCTGAGACCTGCCAATGGAGTCTGGCAATGGACCTTCAGGTCAGGTGCCCTTCACCTTCCGCCACAGTGAGGAAAAGCCAGATGTTGATGACAGCCTGGTCAATCGATGGTGTCTGAGGGGGCATTCTTTCTAACGTCATCTTAGGTGGGCTGATGAGTAAATGAGACCGTTTTAGAGAGGTTAATTGGCCCCTTGGAACCTCCCGCTCTTCCCTCTGGTAAAGGGGGTAGGGCCCTAGGGACCAGGAGAATGGGGATCTAGAGGAGGAGGGTCTTGGAGTAACAGGTCCACTGTTGAAGGTTCTTGGAGGATCGGTTTCTTCTCAGGTCTGGATCTCTCCTCCCGGGCTTCCTTTTCTTTCCCTGATGGCCAGCACCTGTGAGGCATGTCTTGGGGAAAGGAAGGCCTTTATCTGTGAGGGGGGAGAGGAGGCCCTCTACTAGATTTTCCCCCTGTTTGTCCGTCTCTATCCCCACTCAAAAACTCTCAGCCTGCCTCTTTTTTTTCTTTCCTACCAAATCACAGGCTCTAGCCTTATCTTTCTCCTGCCCTCACCTTTTGTCCAATTAAAAAGCTCTTTTCTCTCAGATGTAAATTGAGCACAACTATCAATATTCTGTAATTTATAAAGTATAAGATACACCTAACACCCAGTCTGCCATCTATACATCCTAACTTAAAAAGTCTATAGTTCCACACCTGTGATGTCCTGGTGTAGCTTGTACACCATCTGAAAACCATCCTCTCAGGTCTATACCATCGTTCTTAATATTAACCAGCTTGGGTTGGCTATGAGACTATAATCAGTCTTTAATCTCGTCAGAATTCTGAGCATATTCTGTGGATTTCTGACATTGAAAGCTGTCTATCTATGCACAGTGATCTACACTGTTGTCTTTTAACTATTCCCAGCTATTTTTAATTAAAATATCAACAATTAAAATTGTTAGGGTGAAAACACCCTAACAGTTAACTCAGAGCTCTGAATTTGCTATCTAGTCCTCAGCTCGAGTGCTTAATAATCTAAAATCAGTTTGCAAAGGCAGTCTCTTTTTATGAGTCAATTTTAATAATAACCAACAATAAGTCTTTATTTGTGCCACGTGAAAGATGGCACAAAGAATGTTTACCTTTTTTTGATTCTCTTGAATCTAGTTCTTTAGGAGGTCTCTATCAAATCTGATTCATATAACTCTGGAAGATGTGTAGAGTCAAATCATTTAAAAACAAACAAACAAACATAAAGACAAAGCCCTTTTCTCAAATCAGCATGTCCTTTATCCGGTAACTAGGACCTCTCTCCCAGAGGAATAGTAAAACCCAAAATTTAAAATCACCCCCATTTTGATAATTAAAACAATTTAAAACAAATGAAGTAAACTACACAAATACTGTATGGACCCATTCCTAGGCTTTTTCTAATTTGTCATGCCAGAATATTAGCCCAAAATTCCCATGGAGCCCACATTCAAAGAATATGAGATATCTTGCAGGACTTTATTATACCAATATTTAAAATTCTGTCCTATGATTACCTGCTTGTAGGAAGCAGGCAGCTTTTACTGTCTGGCTTTTTGCCTCTGGGCAATCATCTTATCTTTGTTCACAGCAGGGGACCACTTGAGCCACCCCGGGGGGGACTCCACCTCCAGCTGAGCCACCACGGCTCCCTTCCTTTTTTTCTCTAACTTTCCCACGTTTAACTGGATGAATCTGTCCAATGTCCAAAAACAAAAACAAAAACAAACAACAAACAGACAAACAAACAAACACAACCTGTCATCAGTCAGTTTTAAGTCTTAAGAACACAGAAAACAAAACAATTAGGACAGAAAACAACACTTCCGCCCCAGCTCATCCCTGCCACTGGTGGCGGGCACAAACAACCAAAACACATCTCATCCCTTCCGTGGAGGCCGAACAGACTTTCTCAGCCAGCTCCAGCTGCGACATAACCAGAGCCAGGTGGCCCTGCTGAATGCATTGGCAGAAGCCAGATACTCAGGCAAAACTAAGAGAGGGCTTGAGGCGTCCCTCGGGCCCTCCGTGGCCACGGCGTTCAGGTACATCTACCCGCAGTGAATGCCACCAGACAGGTGGCACGGAAGTGCCCAAACAGGAAACCAGGTGGCCCTGCTGAATCGGCAGATCACAGAGCTTGCAAGCAAGACTTTTAAGCAGACTTACAGACACAGACTAAGACAAACATTGAGACGACCATGGTTATCTGCTCGAGGCGCCATTTCTCCAATCCCCCGCTCTCCAATGCATCCCCACAGTGGCTTCAGGCAGTGATGGCAGTGGCGGCCATCCATGGGGTATCAGTCCTCTGGTGGCAGTGGCAGCTTCATGATCACTCCAGGTGGCGATTGCTGCCTGGACTCCACAGCAACTTGCCTAGCAATTCCCGGGTTTCAGCAACAATGTTGTGATGGGCCTGTGGCTCCAGAAACCACACCAGGCCAAACAGTTCCATGTGGGGTTTATTGATGGGGGGGGGGGGGAGGAGAGAGATCAGAGGGGTCTTCCATTTATATATGGATAGTGATGTAACCACAGGTAAAGGTGGGAGGTGGGCCAAGTGGATTCTGGGAATATGGTGGCTGTTGCCTTGGCAAAAGGTGTGCAGGTGGGGCTGTCGCCTAGGTGTGATGTCACTGGTTTTGGAGGTCCTGATGCCAACACTTGGCAGCTTTCCAGGAAAACACAACATGTCTGTTCTCAGCAAACATCCTCTAATACAGTTTCCAGAATATCTCATGACACGACTGAATCTCCAAAGAATACAAGAAATTCCCCCTTCACACCTCCTTCCAAATAAAAAGGGCAAACCCTTCTGAGGAGATAGCTATTTGTCTTTCCAATTTGGGGTGGGGGTGGGAAGACGGGTTTGGGACGTGAACCTTGCTTTATCAAGGCCATTTGGAGATAAGAATTATTGTTCCAGAGGAGAGCAACTGCAGCTGCCAGTCTCCAGGGAGCAGAGCCGAATCCCCACTGCACTTCCCTGCTCACAAGGCCTGGATGTAAGAAATAAAATACTTCCCAGGCCCTTCTCCCAGAATGACAACTCCAAGACTACATATTTATTAATAAATGCCTAGGCCGTAAACTTTGGCTTGCTCCCTGACTATCTCTTAATTTATTAACCCTTTTATTCTAGCCTGGGTTCAACTATGTTGCTGGTTTTTTCTCCTTGTCTTCTTACCTCTGTCTCAGCACTCCTGGGGCAAATTTCCCTTGAATCTAACCTGAATTCATCTACCTTCTGGTTAGTTACCTCTCCTTCCGTCCCAGCCCGCTTCTTCCTCAGTGTCTATCTCATGCATCTCCCACACCTCTCACCATTTCCCAGAATTCCCTCTCTTTCGGCCCATGCTCCACCTCCTAATTCCTGATTCAGCTCATTGGCCACAGGCTTTTTTATTGGCAGGTGATACTTATAAGGGATTCTCTCTATACCTGAAGAAATAGGTATGACCATTAGTTTTGATTGTCAAACCTTGAAATAACCTAAGAGACAATCCTTTGGATATCTTCAGAAGTTTCCAAAAGATTTAACTGAGGAGAGAAGACAACCCTGGATGTGGAAGGCATTACTGTACCTGATGGAGTCCCAGACTGAAGAAAAGGGGGAGAGATGGAAAGGAGGTGGTTTTAAAAAGAGAGATGGATGAGCAGGAAATGGAGGGGAAGCTGGGGGATGTGGTCCCTTTAGGTCGACTTGTGAATTCAGCAACACCATTATGACCACAGGCCCTGGTATTTGATGCTGCTGCTGATATCAGAGGCCTGAGCCAGGACCTTAAAAGTTCATCTCAGTAAGAAAGAACTACAACACCAAAGTGAGGGTGAGGCCACCAGCCAGTGACCCTGCCCTCTTATTTCTGTCAAGATGGTCGAGTGTGATCTAGAATGAGAGCGCAACAGAGCCAGAGCATGCATGGAGTGAGGCTTCTGAAAGCAGCAGGAGACTGCGTTAAGCTCGAATGTGGTCCTGAAGGTTCATTTGGAAACCCTACCCAAGACATGTATCATGTCTGTCTGGAGGTGAAGGCTTCTGGGGAAGGGGTAATTAGACCAAGCCATGAAAAAGGTTCCTTCCTGATGGGTATACGGCATGTCAGAGGCCTGTGTGAGACCCGGGCACTGTGAGGTTGTGGGGAAGGCTTGTCTCAGGCACCGACACTTGGATACTGGACTTCCCAACTTGATATAAGGCTGGTTATTGATAAATGGCTCCATCTTTGGAATTCTGTTACAGTTGTAAAAAAAAACTAGGTAGGAAATTTCAAGACCAACCTTAAGCACTGAAATTCTGTTTTAAACTAAGGAAGTCACAACAAAACCCCACAAACATCAAAATCTGCATGAAATAGGCAAGTTTTGTAAAATTGAAGATGTGTGCTAAGGCTGTGTGTGTATTTCCAGCCAGAGGAATTAAAGGTATGTGTTAAGGGCTGAATCACAACATGACTAGAAACATTTTTTGTTTTGTTTTTCCAGTAAATAACACAGTCTTGGGGTTCACAGTGTGATCAAATATCCTGCAACAAAAGAATATCTTTGTTATGATATATTCCAAAAATTTTTTTTAAAAAACTCACTCTGTGTGATTCGCATAACTTATTCCATTCAATCAACCATGTTTTTTTAAAAAATGCTTCAAATTTTAGTTTCCTAATCTGACTATAGTACAAGGGAAATGCTAGTGATTCCCCCCCCCCCCAAAAAAAAAACAGACAGGAGCTGACCTGAGGCAACTCACAGCAGGGTCTTTACTCATCTTGCTCCCCCAACCCACCACTGTCACGCAGGACAGTTTTGGTGATGGGGGAGCCCCGAATATTTATCGGGGTAGGGCTTTATAGTAATCAGCAAGCAGGGAGTATATGTGTAAGCATCTAATTGGAGAGCTGTTGTGGCCTTTAACTTAATTGGCTGGTGCTGGGAGTCATATCATAAACTTAATTTCTGTTCTTCTCTGCATTGGTGGTCATTAGGCAGGGGCTGGGCTTGTAACCTGGGAGTGCAGGTTTGTTGGGGGAATAACCTGAAGATGCTGGTCTTGTTGGGGATTAGCCCAGAGACTGGAGCTAGACTCAGATTTTGTTGGGGGTCAACTTGGAAACTAATGCTAGGTACCAGCCTGTTAGTTTACCTGAGTCTAAACTTAGGTCGGGTTCTCTAAAATGGGGTCTGAATTTAAAAGATTCGGCATCTCAACTTTTCTGTCGGAGTTTTGGAAAACAAGGTTAGTGTGACAATTGCATCTGTT
This sequence comes from Rhynchomys soricoides, assembly GCA_019843965.1. NCBI lineage: Eukaryota > Metazoa > Chordata > Mammalia > Rodentia > Muridae > Rhynchomys > Rhynchomys soricoides. The sequence continues at coordinate 209,296 of JADRCH010000483.1, read as the reverse complement.
TCAGAGCGATTTTGCTCCTGTAATAGAGCATAACACTGGGTAAATCATACACATCGTACATGTATTGATTTCTTACAGTTTCAAAGACAGCAGTGTTCAAGTTAGTGTGTCAATGAGTTTGATGTCTGATGAGGCCTCTTTCTCAGCTCAAGATACATCATCATGTGAACAGATGCTATTGTGGGACTGTGGAGAAGGGAGAATCCGCTTGCTCACCCATCTTACAAAGACAGATTCTATCCTAGGGTCCTCTCTCATGGTATGGTCACTTCCTGGATCCAGGCTGTGCCTCTCAGTAGTTTCACATTGAGAGGCTCTACCTGAATCAGGAGATACACTAACACCAAGGTAATAAAAGTAATTAAAATAATAAAGGGTAATTAAAGGCCTGCAAATAATAACCAAACCCATGAAGCATCTCAAATTGCCCATACAATTCTGGTAAAACATGACATTCTCAGCTCAGTACTCCATAAACTTTCTCAGGCTCCACTAGTATGCAAAATAGGCATCAGAGGAGTCCAGGGCTAACATTAGCTGAATACCATGCGGTTACAATACTGATGAGATCGCTTGCCTGGGAGCCCTCAGTTAGCATGTTTGGGGCTTAGAAAATGCTTTTGCCATATGTCCCACTACAGCCTCAAGCGTACTAACTGAAATTATTAATTAATTAATTTTCCCTGGAAAACTGAAAGTGAAGTTCCACAAAGCTTTCTTTGGGGGAATTTCCTTTTCGTTCTTCTGTCAAGATGCAGGTGATCTATAGTAAGCTGGAAGAAGAAACTGCAGGCATCAGAATAAGACCCATAAAGTATCAAACACTGTGGTTATAGAATACAGGATATTGCAAAAGGAATTAAATTCTAGCTATCCCATATAGAAGACACACAATCCAGGTGATTTATTTCCAAGCTGTAAACCTAGATTGGGCAGGCTTGGAGGTATTCTAATTTATTTCCAAGCTATAATGTCCCTTGTTACTTGCTGTTTTCCTGGCCACATTTCCCTTCATGGCGGCCTCCTCCACTTCTGTGCCCTTTATTCTTCTCCCTCCCTACAACTCCCAGTCAGGTAGCCGAAAACCCACCGACCCCTGTCTACTGCTCAACCACAGGCTTTAACCTTTTATTGACCAGTTAACTCAGGGAGCAAGGATACCTAGCACCATTTGGTACATACATGAAGCTCTCCTTGTCAGGGGCAACCTGATCTTGGGGGCCATTGTAATTATACATTTTAATAAATTCTGGCATGGAGTTATTACCCACCTCAATGGTTTGTGTTTCCTAATGAAAGGCACACACGACCTTTATATTTTAATACACCTTAAGCAGCACAGTAGCTGGGCAACTGCCTACCCTCCATGCTGTTAAAATCTACCTTCCTACCCATAACTTTGAGTTACTACTTACTAATTTCTACGTTCTATCTTTGCTGCTCTTAACTCCAATTAGTCAGCCCTCTGTGCCATGTTCTCGTGGCTTAGAGCCTAGGCTGCTGTCCTTGTGATTCTATCTCAAGGCAGCGCTTGTCTCTCTTCTGCACACTCTTCTAAGGCATGACAGCTCTCTCCTTCTTCCTCATGCTCCCAAGCCTGGGAAACCTAAATCCCCACCCATCTCTTCTCCCAAGCTATTGTTAAAGCTGCTGGCATCTTTATTTACCAATCAGAATTAACTTGGGGCAGGGTCCATCAGTGTCTTAGTGTGGACTCTCTCATGCAAAAAGTTTTGGGGACCCAAATTAACATTAGAATACAAGCAGCATTAGGGCCAAACTACTACATTTCCCCCTTTTGTCCGATTAAAAGGGCTCTTTTCTCACATATAATTATAGCAATTATGCAAATTATACTGGACTTATAATGTCCAGTTCATCATATTTGTCAATTTAGGTAAAGTACTCTATCATCTATCCAAACTTACAGACTTTATAATTCTTTACCCCAATGATGTTTGATTTTAACTCGTATTATTATCTGAAAACCATCCTTTCAAATCTGGAACATCTTTGACGCTAAACAAATTAAGTTCAATGGTGAGACTATATCTAGTCTTCAACCCTGTCATAAATTTGAGAAGGAATTGCTATTACCTGAATATGCAGGAAGCACACAGACATAGCTTCCAAAACTCATACACTTGGCAGAGACAGCTGACTGCCTGGACAGTCCCCAGTATTCCTCATAATGTTGGCCCTTTGGCCCAGAATATCTGACAGACTTTAGGTAAAGCAGGAATTATGATGGACCAGCTTGCCCTGTATCGGCAGAGCTTAAGCGGTCAACTATCCTGCATCCATTTGTCTTTTTTTGGACAGTATTTTGCCCCAAAATTGAATGTATTTGTCCAAAGAAAATGAAATTAGGGCATTTCTTGCCTAGAGGCTGGCTTGTCACAACTGAAGCGACTCTGCCTGGAGATAAAGATGTTAAATGTCTCTTTGAAGTGGAATGGGAGTACTGTTAAGAGCAGACATGCCTCCTAATCAAAAGATCTATTAATAATAAGATGATTTTAAATGTCCTATTCCATGGATCTCCGACACATTCGAAGACCATCTTTCTATACATACTATAACTGAATTGTTAAACATTGATTACTCTTAGCTATTTACTATTTGAATAATTTTGAAAACACTGTATTGTAATTAAATCAGAATATATGACCGTAAGTTTACTATCTAACTATAAACTTGCATTACTTAATCATCCTAAATAGTTTGTAACAGCAGCTGTTAGAAGGACTGGGTCTCAGCCTTGTATTCCTAAATGAGTTGCACAAAGCCTATCTAAGAGTAACAAAATTAAGTTTACATTTGGTATCAATATACGAGGATGTATCCCAATGAACACCTTCAGCCTGTATCAATAGGGAAATTCTTTACCAATACCAAGAAATGTCATTTCAATTCTGCATCAAACTATAAAGCTTTCTACCAATGTAAGATTATGGCTATAAAATGCTTTGTTTAAGAGTAAATTTACTAATCCATCCCTGTTTAATTATAATTTCTATAATTTCACTCTATCCTCTTTTTTTCTTTCAACCCCATTCCCTTTACCTAAGAAAGAAAGAATAGAAAATAGGAAATGAAAGATAGAAATCCTCAAGCCTAAGCTCTCTATTTAGTTTCCTTCCTGTCCAAAATTACAACCATTTCCAAATTATCCCTTAAAATGACAATACATCTATAATTCATAAAATAACAAAAACCAGATACCAAAACTTAAGGGATTGGGATGATAATTTTCCGTGACTGCTTCTTGCTGAATTGGGACAAAGAATTTCTTTTTTTCTTAAGGGTCGAGGAGGCGCAAGAAAATTAGAAGAAAAAAAAAATGGTTAAATTTAAGAAAGCTAGCTGTAGCATTTGTTGTCTAGTCTCTGTATGCTGAGAAAGTTCAGAGCTTAACTGAAGTCCTGATTGGAACCATCTGAAAGGCAGGATGAACTGAGGTCATTTGGGATCAGCAGCCATTCCTGAACTATTCTGGAAACAACATCAATGTTGGGAACAATCCCCGGCGATGTATAACGAAGCCCCACGTGTCTGTCCCGGGGTGCTTCGGCTCTGGGTGGGCAGGACACATGGGAAGCGGCCGCACATCTTCCCCCACAGTCCGACGGGCAGGTTGGGGGGCTGTGCAAAGCCTCTGCGGGCTCTGCCCGTGGGTGTGGGAGGGGGCCATTCCTGGGGAACGTGTGGCAGCTGTCTCCATGGGTTCTCTAGCCCGGGGCACTGGCAGGTTGCCACAGACGGTTAGCCAGAGAGCAGCTGGGGTTCCTGCTGCCGGACCGGGTCTCGACTGCTTTGGGCAACGGGCTAACTGCTTAGGCTTGGGTGAGTGGGTACAGTCTAGGAGCGCTGGGATTCCCTTGGAGGTGAGAGATTAGCCTCAGCTCATTAATCAAGGGCCAGATCCCTCACTTCCCACAGCGGGTCCAGATGAAGAGGCAGTCCATAATTCTAAGAGGTTTATTTTCATCATGTGGAAAGTGGCATGGATGGAACTGTACCTCCCACCTCTCCTAGAAAGGCAGGGCAGATATAGTAACTGGGAAGGGGCGTGGCTAAGTCTCTAGGTGTCTCACTCACATGGGGACGGCTTGGGGCTGTGTAGCCACGCCTCTACTGGAGCGTGATATGTGACCGTGGCTGGACCCAAAAAGCCTCCCAGGAGCTTTGGCATAACATTTCCAGTTCCTTGAGAATTACTCCACCAGGTCTCCCAGAGTTTGCCTCTGCTCAACTGGTGTGCCAGACTGCCTGCCAGATCACTGCCCCACACATCAAAAGAGACAGGATCAGGTAGGGAGCTGGAACAGCAGGTCATCTTGGCATCCCCGAGGGTAAATCTTGGCAGAGTTGCATCTTGGTGTTTAATTCTGTAATATACGACTCTTGCAGCCAATTTTTAGTTCTATAAAGATATTTGTATTGATTGTGGAAGGTGCAAAGATCAGTTAAGGATGAACTTTTGCTCCTACTTTGAGCAGGTGAAAGGCAATTGTCTTTTTTATGAGTTAGTTTAATCAATAACC
>JADRCH010000483.1:197249-199749 GCA_019843965.1 Rhynchomys soricoides | reverse complement strand
ATCAAACAGGACAGGTAACTTGATTTGCTGATTCCTCCACATGAGAACAGCCCTACAATTGGCTTAGACATAAAAATGTCTCTAGCCAAAACTTCAGCTAAAATTAGATGATAAATCTTGTTGGTTGTGGAATCCTTAAGATTCATGGTGCCATCCTTCACGTGGCATGAATGAAGATTTACTACAATTGGTTATTGATCAAATTAACTCATTAAAGGATAGTTGTCTTTCACCTGCTCAAATGAGGAGCAAAACAATTCATTCTTAACTGATCTGTGCACCTTGCATAATCCCTACGAATATCTTAAGAGTACTGAAAATTTGGTTGTAAGATTCATATTTTACAGAATATACAGCTCTGATAAGATTCATCCACAAGGACACTGAAATGACCTGTGGTTCCAGCTCCCTGCCTCTCAAAACAGCATCAGGAATAACTGCTGATTCCCAATAGACTCCATTCATCCAGCCTTTCAGACAGATCCAGTCAGAACTTTAGTTAAGTCCCAAACCTTGTAAATATACAGAGACTGGATAACAGATGCTAAAGGCTTTCTTAAGGCTAACCAATCTTTCTGATTTTCCTACCCCTCCCCACCCCTTTCAAATTTTTTGTATCCCCAATTCAGCAGGAAGAAGTTGTGAAGAGTCATCATCTCCATTCCTTGGGTTTGGGTGTGTGGTTATGGTTATTTTGTAAATTATAGATAGGTTGCCATTTTGAGGGATAATTTGGAAATGGTCATAATTTTGAACAGGGAGGAAATAGATGGGATGGATTACTAAATTTATTCTTGAACAAAGCATTGTATAGCCATAATCTTACATTGATAGAAATCTTTATGAGTGATGCAAAATTGAAGTTATAATTTCATACATCGGTACCGAATTTATATATTGATACAGATCTAAGATTTTAATTAGTATAAATCTTTGTATAGTGATACAATATTTGAAATTAATGTTGTTTCTCTTGAAAAAGCATCTTGTGTAGAGAGTGGTTCTGATGCTAAGGTTCTGTTCCCCAGTTGGTTTTTGATCAATCAATAAAGATGCTAGGGGCCAACTCCTGGGCAGAATGAAAGAGGCATGACTTCCAGGTCTCTGCAGAAGTGAAAGATACAGGAAGAGGAAGGGAGATTTCGCCATACTTCAGGGGGAGAAAATGTGGCCAGCCATGTGAGATCTAGGGTGAAGTGGCCATTGGCCACTTTCTCAACTGGGCCTGGGGTAGCAATTAAAGTTGAGGGCAGATTTGGTGTGCTGAGCTAAGAGTATTGCAAGTTATGAAGGGCATGCTAGCTGAGGGAGGTTAGAAGTGCCCAGCAATTGAGCCAAGAAGGCAAGTTGAAAATAAGCTTGTGTGTGTGTGTGTGTGTGTGTGTGTGTGCACGCACGTGCGTGTTTGTGTTTTATCCGCAGATCTGAGGGAACATGGGCAGGGTTGGTAGCATGATCTGCCCTGAGCTTAAAGTGGGGTGGCAAAAAATGACACGCTACAATCATGCCTATGCACTCATTTAAGAATACAAGGCCTTGACCCTGTCCTTCTATAGCTACTTTACAAACTGTTTAGGATGATTAAGTAACACAAGTTAAGGGCCAGATAGTAAACCTATGGTTATATTAAATTCTGATTTAATTAAAATAAAGTGTTTTCAATATCATTCAAATAGAAATAACTAAAGGCAGTCAAGGTTTAACAGTTCAGATATGCTTTATATAGGTAGTCTTCAAAAACATCAGAAATCCACTGAATATAGCATTTAAAGTCATTTCATTATTATATTTTTGACTAAGAGACATGTCTGCTGACAGTACCCCCTTCACTGTTCAAAAAATATATTGAATATCATGACCTCCATATGGAATTTCTCCTGTTGTGGCAAGGTAGTTACTCAGCAAGAATCGCCCTAATTCATTTACAGACAATGCAGTATAGTTAACAGCTTACCTCTGCCAATACAGAGTAAGCTAGTCCTTCATAGTTCCTGCTTTACTTAAGTGCTGTCAGATGCTTTTGGGCCAGAAGGCTGAAGACAGATGCTCCAACGTTTTGAGAATTGGGGGACTGTCCAGGTAGTCAGCTGTCTCTGCAAATTAGTTAAGTTTTGGAAGCTATATTTTTGTGCTTCCTATATATTAAGGTAATATTCAGTTTATTCTAGGATCTCTGATGGGGTTGAAGACTAGTTATAGTCTCATAATCAAACTTCAGTTATTTAGCACTAAGGAAATGATCTAGATTTGAAAGGATGGTTTTCAGATGGTAATGCAAGTTAGAACATAGTTCAGGTATAGAATTGTAAACTCTTTAAGTTAGGATAGATGATAGAGTAACATACATTGACAAAACTGACGGACTGAACATTATTACAGTGCGTCATACCTTGTAGTTTACATTAACTGTTATAGCACATCTGACAGAGAAGGTCTTTTTAGGGGACAAGGGGAAGGTGTTGTGGGTTTGGTGGGCAAGGGGAAGGTGTTGTGGGTTTGG
>JADRCH010000483.1:186883-197239 GCA_019843965.1 Rhynchomys soricoides | reverse complement strand
TTGGTGGGCAAGGGGAAGGTGTTGTGGGTTTGGTGGGCAAGGGGAAGATGTTGTGGGTTTGGTCTACTGCTTATGTTATGTTAATTTACATGTCTGCACATGAGATGCTGAGGTCCTTGCCCCCAGCTGGTTCTAGTTGATAAGTAAAGTTTCTGGCAGCCAAAGACTGGGCAGGGAGTCAGAAATGGGACTACACTGGGAAAGCAGGGGTTAGAATAGAGAGCTGCAGGAAAGAAAGCATTCAGACATGTAAGAGTCATGGACGAGCAGTCCCAGGGGCCCTTTCCACAGTTGAGCCTTGGGTATCAAAGATGTAATGTGGATTTTAGTAAGTAATAATTTAGGAGTATCAGGTGGGATAGTATGTTAGCCATGGGGGGGTTTGGAAGTGTCCAGCCATTGCATTGTTTAAATATTAAATACAAGGCTAGGGGTGTGTGTCTTTCTTTCTGGAATCCAGAGCATTTTAGCGGATGGCAAGCAACTCGTGCCACAGCTGCTGGTGGGATGATTTGAGTAGCATTTATGCAACAGATATCATGGGTGAGATTATGTGACACTTGTCCTTCTGCGTCTTGCTTAGTGAGATTCCAGGAAAGTTATAGACAATGACAAGGTTCTGTTGTTTTTGTTGTTGAGAAGTATTCCACTGTTTACATGGCTGTGTTGTTTTTATTCACGCAAGAATCGTAATGTGTAGATTATTTCCATTTCTTGGCTATTGGTAATAGTGCTGAATGAACAAGGGAGTGCCCATGTATCCTTAACACATTGATCTCATTGTAGGCTTAGATTTTTCAAAACCTACTTTAATAAGGGTTCTCAAAAGCTCCATCCCTCCTTTCTTGCCTACCATCCAAACGATTGCATATAATTCTGACTTTTCTTTTTTTTTTTTGTTTTTCGAGACAGTGTTTCTCTGTGTAGCCCTGGCTGTCCTGGAACTCACTCTGTAGACCAGGCTGGCCTTGACCTCAGAAATCCACCTGCCTCTGCCTCCCAAGTGCTGGGATTAAAGGCGTGCGCCACCACTGCCTGGCTAATTCTGACTTTTCAACTGATGTATATGGACTTTTGACCACCTTGCTTATTTTTTCTGATTTATATAGATTGTTGGTGCCTCTGGAATTGGAGTTCTCTTTACAATATGTGGAAAAATACAATTAGTTCTTTTTATACGCTGTATGTGTTTGCTTATCAGATATTTGGGTTTTTTTCACCCAAGAAACTACTAAAAGCTCTTTTCCAATCTTCACTGAGCACCCATAATGAATAATCTCAGTATTTGTAAGAGGTACTACAGTTTTGGCCAGATCTGTTCCTGACAATTGACGTAATCTTATTCTACTTTTTGTAGTTAATTCAGAAATCTTTTCTATCTATGTCTTTAATTTTTTACTTTGTTAATGAGTTAAAAAAAAATCCATTCATAATACTATCCTCTATTTATACAATGAGCGCAGCAGCAGAATTAATTGAAGGCAAAATAACAAAAATACAATCAAGTTTAAAATCAATTCAATCCACACATGCATCTTGCAGTCTTTGTTCTCCAAGATATAACTCTTTTTCTGCTTCAGCTGTTAGACAACTTGGACTGTTTAAATTTGAATCTCCTTGTAATGTTTTAAACAAATTACTTAACTCATATGTACTAATCCAATAGCAGACCTCAGCCAGTTAATACCTACCATTAATTTTTGAAAATTGTTAAGAGTTTGCAATTGGTCCCTATGGATCTGTACCTTTTTTTGGTCGAATTATTTGTTGATTGATTTTATAACCCAAATAACTAAGTGAATCTCCTGTTTGTATTTTTTTCTGCAGCCCCCAGCATGGCAGAATTTGTGTTCCCTTAAACATATTCTCTAAAACATCTTGGTCAAAATCAGCCAACAGAGTGTCATCCATATAATGATAAATTATAGATTGAGGGAATTGCTTATGAATTATTTCTAATGGTTGTTGTACAAAATATTGACATAAAGTTGGACTATTTAACCATTTTCTGTGGCAGTATGTTCCAGTGGTATCTCTTTAGTGGATGACTATTATTTATAGTAGGTACTGAGAGTGCAAACCTTTTCCTATCCTGTTCATGCAAGGGTATTGCGAAAAAGCAATCTTTCAAGTCAATTATTATAGGCCATGGTCTTGGTAACAAAGATGGTAAATCCAGGCTTCAGGACCCATTGGTTGAATTACTTTGTCAACTACTCTTAAATCTGTTGTCATCCTCCATTTTCCTGATTTCTTTTCTTATAACAAAAACAGGGGAATTCCGTGGGCTGGTAGACTCTTCTATACATTGAACCTTCAGCTCCTCTTACACCAGTTGTTCAAGTGCCTGCAATTTTTGTTTTGTTGTGGGCCATCTGCCATACAGGTCTGTTTAATAGCCATTTTAGAGGCAAGGCTGTTGGTATATCAGTAGTAGCCCCTTTTATAAATTTGGAAACTCAATTCCTGTCATGTCCTGTTTGGGGATCATGGGCACAGCTTGTGATTTTTCTTGATCATCCATATCAATACCTTCCACAGGAGCATCTACCATATTGCACTTAATTTCCTTACTTTCTGTCCCTAGAATTATAGAAATATTAATTTGTGTACTTCATTGTTGTCAAAGATCCCTTCCCTATAAATGTATGAGTATATCTGTTGGAACAAAGCTGGCTCGGTGGAAAGAAGCCCCACGTGTCCGCCCTGGGTGCTACAGCTCTAGGTGGGACAGGAAACATGCGGAAAGTGGCTTCGTGCTCTCCTACAGTCCAATGGGCTGGCCAGGCTGTATGAGAGGCCTCTGCGGAGACACAGCCCATTGCCAGAGAGGTAGTCGTCCCGGGGAACGCTGCAGCCGGCTCTGGAGTTCCCATGGTTGGACATTGTGGACGCTGCTGGAGGCTGAGGGACCTGGGAACAGAAGGGGCCGCAGAGCGCAGCTGGTGTCCCACCGTGGGACCTGGTTTGCGGCAGCTTGGCGAGCTGGGCTAACTGCTTAGGCTTGGGTGAATGGGTACTTTCTGGGAGCACTGGGAAGGCCTCGGTGAGAGATTAGATGCTACTCCTTAATAGAAGGCTGAATCCCTTGCTTCCCACAGAGGGTCCAGATGAAGAGACAGTCCATAATTCTAAGATGTTTATTTTCATTGTGGAGCATGGTGTGGATAAATTTTACCCCGTGGTCTCTGAGAGATTTGAGACAGATATAGTAACTGGGAAGGGCCCCGGCTAAGCCTCTAGGTGTCCCATTAACATGGGGATGGCTTGGGGCTGTGTGACCACGCCTCTACCTGAGGAGGGGTGGTACATGACCGTGACCTGAGCCAAAAGCCTCCTGGGAACATTAGCGTAACTTGGCATAACGTTTCCCGGTCCCTTGCGGATGCTGCTGGGTCGCCCAGAGTTTACACCTGTACTCGACCGGGTGCCAGATTGCCTGTCACGGATCACTGCCCCACATATGTCAGCCACATAAGGTTTCAACTTCCCTGTTTGCCCTTCTGGTCACACACAGTTAATTCAATGGACACATTGACTTAATCCTGATAATTTACCAATTCCTATAAAATGTATGTAAACATTCTGAAGTAGCCAATCTGGATTCCAAGATTTTTGGGAAAGTATACGAACATCAGCTCTTGTATATACCAAACCTTGTATATCTGCACCATTCATTTTGGTCTCTGATCGTTAACTATTGTTTGCTAGAACACACGTTTTACAGTACTCCGAAAAGCTCCCGTCCTTTCTCCTGTAGTGGCCTTGCCCTTGACGTAAGGAAACAACTGTTGAGCAGTTCTATCCAGTGCATCAATTTGCATCCCTTTCTCAAATATGCCATGATTCTAATTTCTTCTTTGGTATTTCCATCTACTATACTGGGATGCACAATAAATCCTTGAGAGGTTAGTCCACTTCTTCCCAAGATTATCCTCACTGTTGCTGAGCATAAAGGACCATACTCACCAGCAATTAACTTTTAACATCCAACTTTTGGGGATAGGATAAGAGGAATATCCGTGTCCAGATCCAGCTGCACTCCCTTCTGTAGCATGTATAATGTCACAAGTATTTAATTTTGATTTTCTTTCCCACTTGGTACTGGCTGTCTGACAAAAGGAAAATGGCTTGTATTATTTGCTGTGAGGCCCCAACCTGACAGGTTCTTCTGATCATTTGCCAAAGGCAAGAGGTTACCTCGTATGTCTCTCTCGAACCAATGTTTGCCCTTTCCACAGCAGCTACAATACTGTGGAAGCTTTTGTAGTCCGTAACAGCCAGAACCTCTTTATTCTCTTCTATGAATACTGTATCTCCGGAGTCAGTTACCTGCTATTTTGAGTTCTGAATCTTCTCGCCTTGCAATCTCTTCGGAAATGGCCTAATTCACCACAATGAATGCATTGGACATTTTGATTTTTAAGAGTTCTAGCTACTCCTTGCCTTATCATATTAGTTTGATGCTCCTCAAAACCAATACCTGTTGTCTTTCTTATCCATTCATCTATTGGGCTCCTCATGCTTTCAATAGTCTGATTGCTCACTTACATTCAGTATTCATGTTTTTAAAGGCCAATATTTGTATCAGTGACTGTCTGGTTTCAGGGTCTGATATGGCTCTATTTATATCTCAGTGCAATCTCTGTAAGAAATCAGTGAAAGCTTCTGCCAGTCCCTGGATCACCTTAGTAAATGAGATGGATTTTTTCCACTCATATCCCAAGCTCTTAAAGCTGCAAAATGACATTATTCAGTTATATCATCATCAGTTGGTGCAACATTTATGCCTTCTTGCTATATTATATTGTTCTATTTTTGTGGCTTCACATCTTTACCAAGACAACCATTGTACTTGTTCTCCAGCTTCTAGTACAGCTGACAACAACCATTTTCAATCTTGGGGAATAACTTTATGCTGCATAGCCCAGGTACTTAACATTTCTTTAACAAATGGAGAATGCAATCCATACAACATTATAGCCTTTTAAAAATGTTTTAGATTAGCATTTCTATAAGATATCAGGTCAACTACTATAGACAAGACCACCATCATTAGCAGGCATTATGCTGCACAAAGACTGGGAAAGCTGAAGTTGCTGTGTAGGCATAAGCAAATACTCTGGTGGTGCACTCTGGTGAACACTATCCAGTTGTACCTATACCATCTCCTGCTCTTCCTGGCCCCTAGTTTCATGGAGGTTTTCTGGGCCCTTGGCAGTGAAAGTATGTGGAGCAGGGTGGGGCAGCAGTTTACCTTCCAGCATATTATGCCTCTCTTTTTAATTGTGCAGTACATTTCCAGTCTCAGATATCAAGCCTGAACCCTCTTTTTCTTCTCCCACTGGCTTTTTGTTTCCCAAGCACTTCTACCTCTATTTACAAACTCTCTAAGTACTTAGCAAACTCTGCAATCTTCTCTAACATAACAAAATTGTCAGTTTTCCCCCAATCTTTTTCAAAAGAATATGCATAAAGACCACAGAACAAAACCAGAAAACCTCCTTTGGGAACAAAGTAGGAACCCACCCAGCAGCTATAGGTGATATTTTGCCAACCTCCTTAAAAACATGGATTGTTAACCCCTGATAATCTGCCTTTTCCTCTACTACATTGAAAGCAGAGTTGCCCTAAATCATATTGACTGCCACCTACAGGCTTAGATTTTTCAAAACCATCTTTAATAAATGCTTCAACTGCCCCCTTCTATCCTACTGTCCAAAGATAAAGGAAAAAAGATGGTAAATAGAACAAGGGGATGTACACCTGTGTAGAATTATTTCTTTGGAGGGTAATTCCAGTCTCATCAGGTTACTAGCATTCCAGTTCAGTAGTATCAGAATACCAACAGTCCAGATCAAAAGAGTCACCAAACATGAATCAACAGTGGCAGAACAGTCCACCAGAAACAGGCAGCCCTCATCTGAATTGACATGAGTCAATGGGAGCAACCAGAACCAGCCAGAAGACCAGGAGAAGGTCTCTGCTGTGCCTCTGTCAATGAAGTGAAGATCAGTGATGATGCAAGACCAAGGACACATTGCATGCTAGCAATGCAAGCGTCCCATTACTGTCCATTGAGATCTACTTATTGATCTCCACACACACACACCCCCCACAAACACCACACATACACACCACCACAACCAAACATCATGTGTCCCCTCATGGGTCTGTTTCAGGAGAGACATCCTGAAAGAGGTTGTGGCTAAGAACCTTCCAGATTGAACAGGGAAAAAATTCATAATCAAAAGCCAGGTGGAATTCAAACAGACAGGGCATAAACACACAGATGTGGCGCAGTCATACCACACTGCACCCTAAGAACTGAATAGTTGTTCCCATAATTTGATGCTTTTGAAACAAGTTGTGTTACTAAATTTAATACACCATTCCCAACATTAATGGAGTATCATGTGTACTCACCACGCACAAATATTGGGTAAATATTGATGCTTAAATCAACTTGGACAGTTAAGTCCCTCCCATGTATCACTTCCTGTACATGAAAGCATTCAGGAGTTGAAAATGGGGAGTTGGAAAAACAGCTCAGCCGTTAAGAGCACTGGCTGCTCTCTCTCTCTCTCTCTCTCACCTCTCTCTCTCTCACACACACACACAGTAGCAAAACGTCAATACACATAAAAATAAATATTTTTTTTTAAAAGCCTGGACTTTGGGACCACTTTTGCCCTGAGTGTGACACATCTTGAAATTCCAAGTAACAGATAAAATCCAACATGTGTCAAAAGTGAGATCACTCAGTTACCCCAAAATCACATTAAGAATAGAGAACTTTACCTTTGAAGTAAGGTTGCATGGAGAGTAAGCTGCCGCCATAAATCTGGTGTTAAGTCCCTTGGCTGGTCCAAAGTCACCTTCTAGAGCTAGCCATGTAAGTGACTGGCAGAAATTAATCAAATATTTAATTAATCCAAATTTAAACCACATGTAAAAATAAAAATATCTATTTATTTATATTTATTTGTTTTTAAAGGCCTACCACACCCAATATTCCCAGGTTGTCTTCATTCCAAGTACTCCAGACCTGATCCTGCTTAGCTTCTGAGTTCATATGAGATGGGATGCATTGAGGTAGTTATGACCGTAGACAATAATAAATAATTAAAAAAAAATAGAAGTAGGTTTTTAACTCAACAAAACAAATCTAAGATAAAAGATAGAGAAGAAAAAAGTAAAAATATAAGGTGGGGAAATTAAAAGAGTAAAAATTGAAAACGGTGATAGTTTCATTTGTCAACATGACACAATCTTGAGTAATTTGGAAAGAGTCTCAGGGAGGAATTGTCGGGATCAGGCATGTGTGTTGGTAATGGCTGTAGTGACAACAGTAGTCAATGTGGGAAGATCCAGACTTATGTGGGCGGCACTATTCTCTAGGCTTGGGTTCTGCACTATGTAAGAAAGGAAAAAGTGAACTGAGTATTGAACATGCATGTATTCATTCTGTTCTTGACTGTGGGTGTGACTAGATCCTTCAAGATCTTGCCTTGAATTCTCTGCAGGGCCAGAGTATAACCTGGACATAAAAGTTAAACCTTTTATTCCTAAGATACCTTTCACTGGAGTGTTTTATCTCAGTAACCAAAATGAAATTAGGACACACAAGTGAATCAGGAAGTAAATAAAAACTACAAGCAAACAATAAACAGATACAAAGCAGTCTTAGATACTAGAATGTCAGGCCTAGGGTAAACCAGCTATATTTGGTGATTCTAAGAAAATAAACCTTTGAAATATTAGATAGCAAAGAAGTTTTTTAAATAACTAAGTGAAAATTCAAGGGTGGAATACTATGTAGGAACTCAGTGGATGGCTTAGCAGAAGGTTATACCAGACTAAGATAGATTTAGGGTAATGGAATATGGATGGCATTATTTAATGAAGTACAGAGATCAAAAATATGTAGAACTGTGAGCAAATAGGAAAGGCAGGATTTAATTAGAGTCCTAGAGGAAGAAAAAAGCATGAGGCAAAAGCAATATTTTGTGAGATTAAAAAAAAATAAGTATTTTTCAAAACTTATAAAATATCATTATCCAAAATGTCAGCAATTCACAAGAATAAAAAAGATTTACACATAGACATAGTATAATAAAACTCCAGACACTTAAAAGACAAAATGAAAATCTTAAAAATACTGAGCTGAGACAAAATAAATTTTTCTTCAAAGTTATAGTGTTTAACAGTAAAGCAATATTTCCAAGCAAGAAATTAAATATAGTAAACATATCATCCAAGGGCTAGAGAGATGTTTCAGTAGGTAGAGCACTGGCATTGCAGAGGACCCAGGTTCGATTCCCAGCTCATACACTGGGTCCTCACAACTGTCTATAATTGCATTAAAGGGGATCTGATATATTTTTATGACCTCTTCAGAAAAAAGGCATGCATATAATACATATACATACATCCAGGCAAACAGCAATATACACAAAATAAATGAATCTTTAAAGAAAGATATTTTGCTGGGCATAGTGACACACATCTTAATCTCAGCACCCAGGAGGAAGAGGCCAGCAGATCTCTCTGAGTTTGAAGTCAACCTGGTACACATAGTGAGTTCCATGCCAGCCAGGGCTATATAGTAAAACCCTGTCTTGAAAAACAAAACAAAACAAATCCCCCCAAAACAAACAAACAAAAAAAGAAGATAGACATCCTTCAAGATTAGAAGGAAGAACCAGTAAGATAGATTAGCATTTTCATTTACAGTAAAGATGATTGCAAGTCAAGTCTGGTGACTGGAGTTCAATAATTTATCCACAATCCATGAGAAGATGTAAGAAGAGGACCAACTCCACAAAGATGTCCTCTGACCTCCATGGAACGTGCATCAACACACACACACACACACACACACACACACACACACATATGAAAAGCACGAATAATGTTTTTTAAAAGGGCATATGTATGGTTTTTTAAAATGTATTTTATGTATATAAGTACACTGTAACTGTCTTCAGGCACACCAAAAGAGGGAATCAGATATCATTACAGATGGTTGTGAGCCAACATGTGGTTGCTGGGAATTGAACTTAGGATCTTTGGAAGAGCAGCCAGAGCTTTAACCACTGACCCGTCTCTTCAGCCCTATATGTAAGTTTTTAACCCAACCAAGCAAGCATAAGAGAATGGGGTGGGGCTGGAGAGATGGCTCAGCAGTTTAGAGCACTGACTGCTCTTCCAGTGGTCCTGAGTTCAAATCCCAGCAACCACACGGTGGCTCACAACCATACATAATGAGATCTGACACCCTCTTCTGGTGTGTCAGAAGACAGCTACAGTGTATTTACATATAATAATAAATAAATCTTAGGGCTGGAACAAGCGGGGCCAGAGCGAGCAGGGCCCTGAATTCAATTCCCAGCAACCACATGTTGGCTCACAACCATCTGTACAGCTACAGTGTACTCACATACATTAAATAAATAAATAAATAAATAAATAAATAAATAAATAAATAAATAAATCAGAGAGAGAGAGGATGAGAATGGGATGGGATGGGTGGTATAGAAGAGAAACAGAGTAGATAGTTATTTAGCTTCCATGTGTATGTGGGCTTTCTGTTGTTTTTGTTGTTATTGAAGACCAGCCTTAGTCTGTGGTGGTCTGATAGAATACATGGGGTTAACTCAATGTTCTTGTATCTGTTGAGGCTTGTTTTGTGCCTGATTAAATCATCAACTTTGGAGAAGGTACCACGAGGTGCTGAAAAGAAGGTATATTCTTTTGTTTTAGGGTGAAATGTTCTGAAGATATTTGTTAAATTCATTTGGTTCATAACTTCTGTTAGTTTCACTGTGTCTCTGTTAAGTTTCTGTTTCCATGACCTGTCCACTGCTGAGAGTAGAGTGTTGAAGTCTCCCCCTATTATTGTGTGAGGTGCAATGTGTACTTTGAGCTTTAGTAAAGTTTCTTTTATGAATGTGGGTGCCCTAGCATTTTGGGGCATAGATGATCAGAACTGAGAGTTCATCTTGGTAGATTTTTCCTTTGATGAGTATGAAATGTCCTTCCTTATCTTTTTTTGGTTGAAAGTCTATTTTATTGGCTATTAGAATGGCTACTAGAAAGAGAAAGTGAAAAAAGAAAATGGGAAACTCAGAAAGTAAAAATTGGAAATAGAAGGCAGAAGGAAAATGACTACAGATAAAATGCTGAAGGTAGAGACAGGAAAGAGAACAAAGTAGTGGCTACATCAACAAACTAAATAGAACTTGACTGCGTAGCTTAGCAGAAATTCAGATGTTTATACAACAACAGCAGCAGTAAATCACCCACCGTCTACAGCAAATGTGAGAACTGACGGGGCAGAAAGATGGCTGGGAG
>JADRCH010000483.1:155476-186873 GCA_019843965.1 Rhynchomys soricoides | reverse complement strand
AATTCCAGATATAGGAGATCTGATGCCCTCTTTTGGCCTCCTTGGGGACCTGCACACATGTACTCAGACACAATCATTAAGAATTAAAATTTAAAAAATGCCCATAGAACAGATTTCACATAAGGTGGTGAACAGTAAAGGATGCAGGTTGCAATTTTTAAAGTAAAACAAAGGGCAACAAAGTATTAACTGTCCAGATTAATCAGTGGACAAATGGAAAACTCAAAATTTAGCAATCCAAACAAAGCAGAGGAAAAAAAGCAAGACTGTAAACAGGGATGACAGTAGAAATCCATAGAAAAACAGAAGATGTGAATCGGGGTATCTCACTAGATGTGATAAGTGTAGACAAAATGTTGCATATCTAGACCTGATTTATGTACATTTTTATATGACATTAAGTATGAGACACGTAACTAAAGCACAAAGATTCATGGGAGCTAAAATATAACCACAGTTCAAGGTGTCACAGAAGCATAAAACAAAAGAAACTTTAATAGGTTCGGTAACATCAAATAAAGAAAGCTTAAGTCCAAAGAACATTGTAGTGGGCTAGCTTGATGCTGTTTTTATGATAATGCTAATTTGGGCCCACAAAACTGGTTGCCCCAGAGACAGGGTGTCCACACATAGATGCTAGCTAAGTGATCCTGCCCCCACTTAACTGTGATTGGTAAATAAAGATGCAGACAGCCAATAGCTGGTCATAAAAGACATAGGTGGGGTTTAGGTTTCATGGCCTTGGAGGAAGAGGAAGGAGAAGGAGAATGTGCAGGAGAGGAGGAAGCAGAGGAGGAGGAGGAAGAGGAGGAGGAGGAAGAAGAAGAGGAGAAGGAGGAGGAGGAAGCTGCCAAGCTGCCACCATGGGTTAAGGGTCAAGAGAGTGTAGCCCTGAGGGCTGCCAAATTGGAGGTAAGAACAGCCCAGATGGAACATAGTAAATAGTAAGTAAAAATGGGGTTATCAAGAGGAAAGTAGATTCTAACAGCACAAAAGCATAGTGTCTGCTCACCTCCTGTGCTGCTTAAGGTTTATTGTAACTACAAAAGCTGTGAGTGTGTCTCTCATCCAGGAACCCAATAACCTTGGTGGGGTAGAAGCCCTGGGATGAGATTTAAATAATTTCTACTACAGAAAGTAACGGTTAAAATGGTCTATTTATAGTGATAATTCACCAAGAAGGAACAAGTATTTTTGTTTTGTTTTGTTATGTAAAAATTCCATAGTTTACATAATCTCAACTTCAAAATATATTAAGAAACCCTAAGAGAAACATAATTAAAAAAAGCTCTTTACAATGAAATCTTTACCAAAGAATTGTGAAGATTTTTCAACATAAACTAAACTACTGTCAACATAATTATAATAGATGAATTAATCTACTGCATTCCAAATTGCTCACTCAGCAGTCACTGAAACAGTTTCTCACTCAGCAAAAACTGAGTGTCAGCAAGCTAATACTTCAATGGGTAATAAAGTACATCTTGGAGCATGTTAAGGAGCTGATAGGCGAAAAATTTCTGATCACAATTCATTTAAGCCGGAAATTAAAATGTTTAGTCAAGAAAGAATGAAGGAAATATTCATAAGACTAAGAGTTAAAGCTTAAAATGTATTGATCATACAGGGTTACAGAAGTAATCTAAGTGGAAATGAGAAAGTGATTTTAATTGAATTATCACAAAATTCTTTATTTCCAATGATACAGAAAGACCTAAGTAAGGTCTCAGCCTCACCCAGTGCATAGTCAGGTTAGTTAATTCTTTGTTGTGACAGGTCATGAGCATTATGGAATGTTTCATATTACTGATTTGAAGCCATGAATGGCAAGTAATATTTTATCCCACAAGGATCACCAAAAAGATCTATGAGTGTTTTCAAAGTCTCTCAAGGTTAAGCATGCATCTGCTAAAGAAGTTCAAGAAAGGGCTGGAGAGACAGCTCAGCAGTTAAGAGCACTGACTGTTCTGACTGTTTTGACCCTGAGTTCAAATCCCAGCAACCACATGGTGGCTCACAACCATATGTAATAAGATCTGATGCCCTCTTCTGGGTGTCTGAAGATGCTACAGAAAGGAGGGCTGGAGAGAAGAAAAAGTGTCTGAAGACAGCTACAGTGTACTTACATATAATAAATAAATAAATCTTAAAAAAAAAAAAAAAGAAGTTCAAGAAAGAATAACACATTAAGACTTCTGAATGGGGTCTGGAGAGATGGCTCAGCAGTTAAGAGCACTGAGTGCTCTTCTAGAGGTCCTGAGTTCAGTTCCCAGCAACCACATGGTGGCTCACAACCATCTGAAATGGGGTCTAATGCCCTGTTCTGGCATGCAGGAATACATATAGATAGAGCACTCATACACATAAAATAAATTAATAAATGTAAAAAAATATTTAAGAATGGATGTCAAGTTGAATAATAAATGGCATTTCAGAAAGTAACACCACATAAAAAATAATAAAAGGAAATTTCAGGAATAAAAATTCTCTCTGAAAGGATTAACAAAATTCATATGTCTGGACGCTAGAGAAACGGCTCAGTGGTTAAGAGCACTGACTGTTCTTCTATAGAACCTGGGTTCAAATCCCAGCACTCATGAGGCAGCACACACAGGTCTGTACCTCCAGTTCTAGGGCTTCTGACACAGTCACACAGACACACCAATGCACATAAACTAAAAATAAATGACAAAAAAGTGTATGGCTGGACAAACTCAAGAAAAGAGAAATGAAAACTAAATAAACAAGATTTTAAAATTACTATAAAATGGATAAAGCCTAGATGTTTATCAACAGATGAATGGATAATAAACATGTGGTACATATGCACAATAGAATATTATTCAGCTTTTAAGAAAGATGAAATTATAGAAAAATGGGTGGATGGGAAAAATATATTAAACAAGATGACCCAAACTCAGAAAAGCACAAACATGTGTTCCTTTCCATATGTATATCTTAAGTCTATAGAGCATGTGTGTATGTTTGTGCAAGTAAGTGTGTGCATATATGTAAAAGTATACAAATCTAGAAAGTAGACTGTTGGGGTCGAGGAATTGCCTCAGAATCCACACAGACACTAATCTCAGTCAGACAGGCATAGTCTATTGAGCATACATCCCAGGACTAGTCAACCAGGGCCACAACCAGATTCGGGAACTAAACCATGACTCCAAGTTAAGTTCCTACAGGATTTTAAAATCACAAATCCACAAACATCAAGTTACTCCACCAATCAGGATTTAGGGGTAGGGGATTTCCTTAGGGACGTGTCTTTGTTCTGCATTTATCCTGCTCCCATTGCTTGTGGTATTCAACTGCGGCAGGGGACTTACTTTGTCTAACATTCACGTCTTAACTTGTCTACGAAGGTGGGACTTGTCTAACATTCACGTCTGAACTTACCAACCAGGATGCCAGTTCCCAGGGAGGTCTTGGAAACTTAAGCATTACTAGACCACTACTCAAAATGGAAGTCTTATTCCAAATAGTTTGTCTTTCTTATGTTGGGGTCTATCCCAGGGGCTGCTTATACCATAAAAGCTTATACATAGGTACAAGAAGTGCTGTTGGGTGGTTGGTTCCGGTCCAAGCTTATTGTGGGAAACTATACAAAACAGTTCTACTGACTTCTATCATGGTTGGTTTCCAAGGGCACAGAACATAACAGAATATATCATCAATCTTGGCATTAGAAAATTTCCTAGTAACAGCAGAAACATATGAGAAAGTTTCCTTATAATTGCAGGCTAACCAGGTAACAGTTACCTAGGCCTTAACATTTTACCTGGGCCCTAACAGAGACCACAAAAGGATAATATTAGGTGACAAGTAAAAATGGAAACTGGGCAAAAGGATACAATGGACTGTTACAGGATATTTGAGCACAGTACAGAAATAGAGTGGATTCATGGGGAGCAGCACAATAGAGTTGAGAGGAACAGTAGAGCAGCAGAGAGAGGGAGACAGGTTTACCTGGAGAGTTTCACAGAGACAGACTGAAGAGAGAACAAGCTAGACACAGGCGATGACAGAATGAGCAAGAAAATGAGAAGGAGCCAGAGGATTAGAAAAGATTGCTAGAGTTAGAGGCCAAGCAGAGCAATTCAGTAAGAAGCTGAGAGAAGCCAGGTTGAATCAGTCAGCTGGGAGAGGAGTTGAGCCAGAACAGCTGAGTTGAACCATCCAACTAGAGTTAAGAAAGAGCTAGAAAAGGCAAACTTATTCAGCTGTAAGTCTCAGAGGCTGAAAACATTGTAGACCTTGATAGATTGTACGGAGGCTAGAAGCTTCCAGGACTAGGCCTAGGTTAGCAGACAGAAGCAGTAAAGCCTCCCAGACAACAATTACAACAGGAGACAAAAAAGTTCTTTTTATGTAGGACATGAAAGAAGAAAAGAGTCATGTAACTTTAATTTTTTTCAAAACCTATTTTTAATGATGGTTTTTAAATTCTTTAATCTCCCTTTTAGCCCGCCACCCACCAGAGGTAGTGGGAAAGAAAGGAAACAGGGATGGGTGGAGTTAGACCTGTTTAGAAAGGTTCTTTGGAGCAACTCCAGTCTGTGTTGTCTGGAAATCAGCAGTTCAGTTCACAAGTTAGCAGTGTCAACTCGACCCACTTACAAACACTTCACAGATATACCAGCAGTCCAGTTCGGTAGATTCAGGATAGCAAACACGAATCAGCAGAGGTGGCACTACCCAAAGAAAGCCAGACCTCAGCATCAGCATGAGTCAGCAGCAGGAACCAAGAAGACCGCCAGGAGAAGTTCTTGGCTGTGCCTCTCTCAATGAAGCGAAGATCAGCCAACATGCAAGTCCCACAAGCATTGCACAGCTAGCTCTATAAGCAAGCCTAGCTCAGCCCATCACTCTCTCCAAACATCACGTGTCCTCCATGGGTCCTGCCTCACCATGTGTCTTGTCTCGTCTCAGCTGACATTACTCTGCTAATCGGCCTGAGTCTGCTGAAGATACTGAAGTACACCAGCAGAAGAATTTTCTCCCATTTCTCTCTATGGAGTCCCAACAAATGCAGCGCAATTACACAATGTAAGGCAACCCAATACATGCGTGTCTTAGCGAAGAATCCTTCATCACGTGTCCTCTCACGTGCTTGCTTTAGCAGAGCATCCTCTCTCCTGTATCCGCTCCGGCAAAATGTTCCTTCATGAGTCTGCCTTGGCCTTTCACCTGTGTCCACTTCAGCTAAACGTTTGTCCCAGCAAAACACCATCCAACTGACTTTCCGAAGAACCCTGAAGTTTCCACGTAGAGTTAGGAGCCTGAAAAAGGGGGGACCAGTGTAGCAGAATAAATGATGTGGGGTATGAGGGAAAGAAGGGCCACAATGTATACTTTGTTGAAATATTTCATAATGGTGAATAACACTTTACATGTTGATTTAAAAATAAAACATTTAAAAATAATTATAGATTCTGTACACATAAATATGAATAAAACTCTCATGTTACTGACAAGGTAGAGGAAATAGAAATTTTTTTTAAAAAAAAAACATGCTAGCAGAGGTCAGAAGATGAAATAGAAAGTTTGAGTCGTTCTCTGGCCACTCGTGTTAATCTATAATCAATGTCCACACCTGCTCAACAAACAACACAGCACTCTGAGGCCCTGGTGACTACACCAGGTAATGTAGTGCACATTTGAGGTGGAGAGAGAGAGCGCATCTGCCCTAGATAACAGAATAAGGTAACAGTGTTTGTCAGGTCTCCTAAGCAGCAGATACCGACAGCATCTGCCAAGCATCGGCAGTGTGAATGAGAGTAGTCAGATGAAGCTACTCTCCCACGTGAGCATAACTGTAAAATCTGTCTCTCTTAGCTACCAAATTGAGTGCTATGTTAGAAAGATAAAATGCCACAAGTAAGCTGAGTTCATTCTCGGAAGAAAACCAATCATGTAATTCATGAATGGGGGAAGGGGTGGATGATTATTTCAATGATACAAAAAGTTTTGGTGAACTTTAACAAATACGTCTTTGGGTTTGTTTTTATATCTATGTGGTTAATGAAAATGAGCCCAGTCCTTCAAACATGCAATAAACTCACCACTTCTGAGCTACACTCCTCAAACTCCTCAAAATTATTATTTAGTGGAATTTTATTCACATAGCCAATAATATATGTTGCTTTCCCACTGAGATCTTATAGTGAATATCATACTCAAAATTAAAACAGAAGTTTTCTCTTTGAAATCGAAAACATGGCTAGATTAGGCCCAGGAAGGAGCGGCTTGGCCATTTAGGAGGCAACAGAACCAAACAAGATAAATATAGAGAGTGGTTCTGATGCTTTGATTGGAAGTCTGTGTTTACTGACTCTGAAGATCCTTGCCCCCGATTGGTTTTTGATCTATCAATAAAGATGCTAGTAGCCAATGGCTGAGCATGGGGTAGAATGCAGAGAGAATCGAGAAGACTGGAGGAGAGCGGACACAGTAGCAGAAGAGATAAAGTCAACGAGCAATGTTGAGTTTTCAGGTAAGTGTCCTCTGGCCACTTCCCCAACTGGGCCAACAGGAGAAGGTTTAGGAGTGCCCAGTTATTGCGTTAGCCAAGGCATTTTAAGAATAACTGGTGTGTGTGCATGTGCATGTGCGTGTGTGGAGTCTATTCGTGAAACAGAGATATCTCCCGGGCAGGTCTGAGTGTGGAAACAAACCAGGAGCACAAAGTGGGCAGCCAAAACTCCCACAATAGATGGCCCCAACACGGTAAGCGATAACCCACTTTAAATTATTTTGATTCTAGGATGTAATACACACACACAAATGATCTAAGTCTAGGAGGGGGGAGAACTAGTTTCTCAGTGAGCAGAACTGAGTCACGTGGTTCCAGCCTGAAACTAGAACAAAGGCACACAGCCACCAGCAGGGATTTACCCCAGCCACCACCTGCTAGTAGGAGACAGTGAGAAGCAAACAATAAAGCTGCCTGCCTCCACTATCAGATAAATAAAAAGGATAGAGATTTATAAATCTGATTTAATTGTTTTTTACGGCTAGAAAGGAATATACAGATTTTTCCCAAGCCATGTGGGGATTTCTTCCCATGATTTGAGACTGATACAAAGAGTGTAAGGTGAGAGGAGTCAGGAGGAATGGATGAACGAATGCTTTAAAGATATGCAGTATCTTTAGTATGTAGAAGGGAATTTAATTAATGTTAAATACAGAGATATATAAATATTGAGGCTTTCAAGCTTAACAAAAATTAGGCCTTGAGAATTATACATAGAGAAAGGTGCATACTACAAGCTGTACCCACAGACATGTTACTCTCCATAGCAGGGAGGATTCAGGTTTATACAGATGCACAAATAATGTAGGCCTTGATCTCCTGAAGGTCAGGGAAGGGTAAAGTCGATACACTGTCCCAACAGATAATATTTGTTTAGATTGATTTAATTGCTTTGAATTGTTTTGATTATCAAAATGAGTGTGGTTATGAGTTTGCTGGTTTCGTTAATGTTCCTCTGGGAGAGAGGTCAAGCTTTACCCTTCATAAATTCTGGCTACTGGACATGCTATTTTGAGAGAAGGGCTCTGTATTTGTGTTGACAGAAAAAAGAGACTAGGCTCTGGACTCCTTCTAGAGTGGTATAGATCAAATATGACAGGGGAAGACCACCAGAAGATCTTAAAAATTTCGAGAAAAATAAAACAAGACAGGTAAATTGATCTGCTGACTCCTCAACATAGGAACAGCCCAGTAATCAGCTTAGACATAAAAATGTCTCGAGCAAAACTTCAGCTACAATGAGACAATAAATCTTATTGATTATGGAATCCCTAAGATTCTTCCTTTATATGGCATGAATAAATAATTATTACATTTAGTTATTGATAAAATTAACTCATAAAAAAGACAGTTGTCTTTTACCTGCTCAAAGAACAAAACTTCATCCTTAACTGATCTGTGCATTCTACACAATCCATAAGAAAATCTTAATGGCACTAAAATATTGGTTGTGTGATTGATATATTATGGAATGTACAGCTTTGGCAAGATTCATCTTCAGAGATGCTGAACTGACATGCTTGGCCTCCTGCTTCTTGATTCTGCCCAAAATAGCTTCAGGGATTGCTACTGATTCCAGATCATCTCACCTTTCAGATGGATCCAGTTAGAACTTCAGACAAGCCCTGAGCCTTCTAAGCATACAGAGATTGGATAACAGATCCTAAAACTAGCTTTCTGAAGTCTAATCAATCTTCTAATTTCCCTACCCCTTCCCACCTCTGTAAAGAATTTTTCATTGGCCCTAATCAG
The DNA here is from genome assembly GCA_019843965.1 of Rhynchomys soricoides. Classification (NCBI taxonomy): domain Eukaryota; kingdom Metazoa; phylum Chordata; class Mammalia; order Rodentia; family Muridae; genus Rhynchomys; species Rhynchomys soricoides. Next base: position 178,580 of record JADRCH010000483.1, on the reverse strand, counting down.
CAGGCAGAAGCCGTGGAGAGTCGTCATCCCAATCCCTTAGGTTTGGGTGTCTGATTATGGTTATTTTACAAATTAGATATGTTGTTATTTTAAGGGATAATTTGGGAATGCTCATAATTTTGAACACAGAGGAAATAGAGGGGATAGATTGCTAAATTTCCTTGAACAAAACATTGTATAGCCATAATCTTATATTGGTAGAAATCTTTGTAACTGATGTAAAATTGAAGTTATAACCTCTTATATTGGTACAGATTTAGAATTAAGGTTTTCATTAGTATGAATCTGTATTTCAATACAAACTTAGAAATTAATATTGTTACTCTTAGATAGGCATTGTGCCTATGCAACTCATTCAAGAACAAGATGATTAAGTAATACAAGTTAAGGGCCAGATAGTAAACTCATAGTTAGCTTAGATTCTAAATTAATTATAATAAAATACTTCCAGTTTACTCAAATAGAAATTGTTAAGAGTAGCTGAGGTTTAACAATTCAATATATTTTACATAGATAGATAGTCTTCAAAATAAATCCATCATGACATGACATTTAGTCCTAAAACATCATAAATCCATAAATTTAGTGTTATTTTATTATTAAGGATCATTTGACACTGAGACATATCTGCTCCTGACAATTTCACCATTCTCCTTCAAAGAAGAATTGAAAATCTTTACCTCCAGATGAGGTTGCTTATTGTGGTAAGGTACCCACATGGCAGAAATTGCTTATCTGTAGAAAAATTACTGTCCAAACAGGGCAAATATATGTGGGATAATTGACTGCTAAGCTCTGCCAAGACAGGGTAAGATAGTCCTTCATATTCCTACTTCATTTCAGGGTCTGCCAGATGGCTCTGAGCCAAAAGGCTGAAGACAGATGCTCCAATGTTTTAAGAAATTAGGGGGCTATTCAAGTAGTCAGCTGTCTACAATTGTTTAAGTTTGAGAAGCTGTGTTTAGTGCTTCCTATATTTAATATTTATAATCATATTAATTTATATTAATAATTAATTTATAGTTAAATTATATTAATAATTAATAACTAATATAACTAATATTTAATTCATTCTCAGATTTCAGATTTCTGATGGGGTTGAAGATTAATTATAGTCTGATAAACAAACTTAAGTTGTTTAAAATTAAAGATAAAATATAGAGTAGAAAGCATGGTTTTCAGATGGTGTTACAGGATAAAATCTAAACATAATTCAGGGATTAGAATTGTAACTCTTTAAGTTATGAATGATGGTAAAGTACTTTATCTAATTGACAAAGATGATGGACTAGATGTTAATTGTATGTCATACTTTGTAGTTTACATGATTGTTATGCTTCTGCTCAATTTATGTCTGAGAGAAGAGGGGTTTTTTTGTTTTGTTTTTTTTTAAGTTGGACAGAAAAGATCTGAGATAGCTCCTGGGTGTGTATGTGCGTGTGACTAGCCAGTAACACAAAGCAGTGTAGCAATAACTACACACAACAGATAAAGGCATGGGGAAAGAGAGAAAGCTGGTATATATACACATGCATATGCCATACTGTGTGTGTAGAATAACCAAAAGAGTCTCTGGCCAAGGTTGCAAACATTAAAGAACTTAGTAAGACTGATGGACTCCATATCAATTATGTCATAATCAGCTATATTAATCTGCTATCAATAATCAAAAAATTAAAAAAATATTTATTTACTTGTGAGTGTGTGTGTGTGTGTGTGTGTGAGAGAGAGAGAGAGAGAGAGAGAGAGAGATATGCATGCCATGGTGTATCTGGGAAATCACAGAACAACTAACTTTTGGAAGTTAGTTTTCCCCTTCCATGTAATTGTGGGCTTTCTATGCCCCAGTACCCAAATCATGACATAGAAGCTTATATTTATTCACAGTGCTTTTGGCCTTAGCTTAGGCTTGCTCCACAACCAGCTCTTAACTTACGTTAACTATGTCTGCCACATGGCTGGTTACCTCTCCTCAGTTTCATACATCTGACTTTCTCCGAGTCAGGGAGGCAAATATCCCATGCATCTCTTCTTCTCAGAGTTCCTCTCTCTGCCAGATGTCCCATTTCACTACCTTGCATTTTGCTATAGGCCATAGGCCTTTTATTTTAACTAATCAGATGGTGCTTTAGGCAGGCAAAGAACAGAGAAACACCCTCATACAATGTCTAAATACATCACTCCAACACTTCCACAAAGCCCGAAGGATGGGATACAGATTTCTATCCTCAGCAGCAGGTGCCTTTACCCACTGAGCCATTCTACTGGCTGAAAATGAACACTTTTTGAAGGGATATTTTTAACAGCATCAAGCTCTGTAATGATTTTTAGATGATTTATGTGTATAACTTTAAAAATTAAAGAAAACAAATCAATGGAATTAACACTCTAAAAGGACATTAGTCACTTCCTGCTGCTGGCGATCACGGTTGCTGTAGAAGAAAACTACCCGACATGACGTCGCTATCTCTGGACCTTACTAAGCCTTCAGTGATGAAATGATGGCTACTTTATCTTCATGCATAACTAAAATAAGCGAGCATAAGAGCCATTCCTGGGACCTGAGTTCAAAGTCCAGAATCCTCGTGAGCTGTTGGTCTTTTTTTTTTTTTCTGTTCTGTTCTGTTCCTGTCGTTGATGTCAGTTACCATGTTTGTCCCACATTTCCTTCAGATATCATGATTTTTTGCAAAATACTGACCCTCTTTCACCACTATAATTTCAGTCTTAATTAGGACCACACTTTAAAGACCTTGACACAATATACTATGTATAGTGTCATAACTAGAAAATAAAATGTATTCTGGTGTTCATGAAATATAGCTGATATTTTCCCCACCTAATCATAGTGAGCTCTGCTGGTTTTCATCTACTATGAAGTTGTTAAATTATGACTCAAAAAGTTCACAGTATTCTGGACATTGATGTCTTAGAGATAGGGACAGCAAAAATGTTCTCTAACTACAAGCAGCAATGTGTTATTGCCCTGACTTTTCCTTAGCCCTTCATACTTCCTAATTTCAGAAATGCATTTGCACCTATCTGGGGGCTTTATTCATGGATACATTGAGCAAATATTTACCTGCCAACCTCAGTGGAAATCAAACGAAACAAGCATGAAGATTCCTGCCTGCATCCTAGCAGCCACACCAGAAAACCTGGCACCCCCAACTCTAGCAGGATGGCCAAAGCCATGGAGAACTCCATGTAGTGTGTCCTACAAGGGTCAGCCATCTCTTTTAATAACTGGCCAGATGGCAACACTTGCTGCAGAATCTGCTATGCTTTTCGTTTGAATATGGATAGAAAAGTGGAGAATGTCTTTGTAGTCTCTGAGCAGCACATTGCAGGAGCTGTCAAAATGGTGGCACCTGTCAAAACAGCTGCAACCTCTTTTCCACCTCACCTACAGCTATGAGGTACTGCCACAGGAGCTGCCCACGGTGGTGGTGCCTTCTCTCTAGCCTCCCCAAGTAGGTTAGCAGTAATGGTGCCTCAGCCAAAGTCACCTATGTCTTGGAAGGTCTTCCTGTCCTAACCCATGGGCCCAGTGCAGGGAAGAGGGGATGAAAAAAGCCACTAATCCCTGAGCAGGAAAATCACCAATCCCCAAACTTCCCACAAAATTGACCAGTTCCTGTGCATGAAAACCCACCAATCTCTGAACAGGAAACCCCACCAATTCCTGAGCTCCCCAAGCTCAGAACTTGAAATCCCACCAATCCTCATTCTGGAAATTTCTGCCTGAAAAGCTCCACTCTCTGGTAAATCTTAGATGAACCCTGCCCATTGTTCAGTTTTCTGCTGTTTGCTCCCAGGAACAGAGACAGACACCCCTGGATACGCCCCTCCCATAAATCTCTTTCATGAGATTGGCTTCCTGATGTGATTCTCTTATGGAAAGAAGTCAAGAAGCAATGAAGAGAAGAAGTGGAGCAGGGCTGAGGCTCCTGATCCTTAGCTCAGCTGGAGAGACCCTCCCTTGTGAGCTGCAACACTTCTGCATGGGGAGGCTTCCCCAAGCAGCTCTGTGGTTCCTAGGCTCCCATGTCTCAAGATGCCCTTCCACTGGGACACTGCCCCACCTCAGAGCGGGGTAGTTTATTCTTGTGTCTCAGGGTGCCCTTCCATTCAAACAGGAACACTTACAGTCTTATGAGATCCTTGGGTTAGTGAGTTATAAGGAAGGTGGCTAACTGGGGCAGACTCCCAACCATGCACCTATTTGAGGGTATTGCATAAGGAAATCAGTGATGAGTTTGTGTCATAGGACGATATCCACCATTCAGTCATTCCTATGTAGGGTACCATCTAGACTTTATACTGGTTACTTCTCTCATTGCTGTGTTTTGTTTTAATCTCACATCAGGGTTTCTACCCCACCATTGATCATTCAGTTCCCAGATAAAAGACACAACACTTTTATATTTATTATTAAAAGCCTTATGTACTAGAGTTGGGCAGATATCTACTCTCTAAGCTATTCGTTTTTACCTCCCTATCAATAACCCTGAGGTGTGACTTGCCATGTTCCACACAGACCATTCTTACTCTGATTGGCCAGCCTATATGGCCAGTTTTTACAATCCCTTACTCCATGGAATCTTCCTCTCTCCTTCCTCCTCCTTCTTCAAGGTCTTCATCTAACTCCAAGCCCAAGAACCCCTAAACCCAATTACCTATCTCTCTTCTGTCCAACTATAGGCTGTAGGCATCTTTATTTACCAATCAAGGATAAGTTGGAGGGCAAGGTTAGTCACTTGGGTCTACATGTGGATTCTCTCATTCCTGAGGGCAACCAGGTCTTGGGGACTAGTATTTAGCATTACAATATATAGCAAAAGACTAAACCTCAACAATTTCTCTTTTTAGTCCAATAAAAGGCTCTTTTTCAGATATAAATTGAATGCTGTCGAGTCTGCCATGCCTTGGAGTGAAATGACATGGTTCCCTCCCCTAGAACAGGGCCAGTAGTCATGGGCCTCCAGGAGTGTAATAGCTGCTGTGGGTGTAAGGTTTGGTTGTATAATAATGTACATATTTTTCATGTTCCTCCTTCAAGGAATGTCCTCCCTGTTATCATTAATGACACCATGATAATCAAAGACAGCATGATTCTGGAAGTGAACGGTGTGGCTAATGTCTTGAGGAGTCAGCTCAGGAACTTTGAGATATTCCACCACGCCCCCCCCCCCCAGCACATGGGCACTCCTCCCACCCTGGAAGAAACAGGTTAGAGAGCATGTAGGCTGGAAGGGAGGGGCTGATTAAGCCCCTGCTACTTCATTCCCTAAAGATCAATCAGTTTAAAAGTCACACTGTTCTGCCAATCACATTGTGCCTAATGACTGCTGCTCTAAAATCTGTATATAAGGTCCCTGAATGGGCGCTAGAGGTTGTTCTCCCATCTTGGTATGCAGAGCAACCTCAGCATGCTGAATTAATAAATTCCTCTTGCATTTTGCATCAATCCCTGACTCCATGTGTTTACTTGGAGGGTCTTGAGTAAATTAAGACTCCCTAGAGTCTTACAGTCTCAGCAAAATAGTAAACACTGGGATCTTCAGGACAGCCCTTTAGTCTGTGGAAAAGAACTCTAAAACCATGCATTCAAACATATATAATTTCTCAACTCTGCAAAATATAAGGATGCAATATGAATCGTATAGGGAACTTCACAGATCTAAAGGAACAGAGGCAGCTACACTATGAACCAACTTGTCAGAAAGATGCTAAGGAAGGAGATTTAGAGATTTCAGGAGTGGTGATTACAGGAGATCCCACCAGCTAAATTTTTTGTTTGTGCTTACAAAGGTAGACATATTCCTGAGCTCAGGATCAGCCTGGAACAGAGCAAGGTTGTAGCAGGCCCAGGTGTGGTAGAAATAGTAATTTCATGTCAGGGTCCTACCCAGATAGCTTGTCATCTGTGCTTAACAGAAGCAGGCAAATCTCTGAATTCTTTTGAAAAAACAAAATGTGCTTTCCATCTCCTAATAATCAAAGAACTGGGGTCATGGGATGCTGATTCATAGGATAATCAAAAGGGAACCTGGAATAAGTGACTGTATTGATATGTAAAATAAAAGACTGGGCTTATGATCTGCAAGAGATGAGCTATCCAGAGAATATTTTAGAATAGCAAGAGAGACCTACTTGAAAAACTGTCTTGGGGAGAATGTAGAGAGAGAACTGTCTGGAGATCTTCAGAGAAAGCAAAGCAAGCTGTAAAGCTGTCTTGTGCAGCACATAGACCACCAGCTTTGAGCCATGATTTTATTTTGAGTTGCTTGTTTTTTGCAACTCCCAGACACCCCTTCTCTCAAAATCCCTCTCCAAGCTGAAGTTGGTCCTTGGCAGAATATAATTACAAAAATTATGAAAACTATAAGGTATGATAAACATTTGTAATGTACAGTCCATTTATATTTGGCAACTTACATAACGTATTCTATCATCTATGCTATCTTGGTGAGTTTAGAGTCTGTATCTAAATAACTTTCTATCCTAACTTGTAGTATTGACTATAAACATCTTAGACCTAGAGCATCTTCTTAAATCCTAAACAATTTAGGCTTGTAGTAAGCCTGTGACTATCTAGTCTTCAACCCTGTCAGAGACCTGAAAAGTAATAAATACTACCTTAGTATGCAGGAAGCACAGGGATATAGCTTTCAAAAATTATAGAAATGACAGAGGTAGCTGACTGCCTTGGCAGTCCCTAATATTGTCTAAAATGTTAGAGCTTCTATCTTCAGCCTTCTGCCCTAGGTTATCTGACACACCTTATGTGAAGCAAGAATTATGAAGGATTTGTTTACCATGTCTTGGCAGAGCTTAGCAATCTACTATCCTGCTTTCGTCGTTTTTGAGCAGCATTTTGTCTCCAAATGAAGTTAGGGCACTTTCTTTGCCCAGTGGTAAGCTTGCCACAATTGAAATAACTCCATATAGAGGTATTGATGCTCATCATCTTCTTTGAAGTGGAATGGGGGTACTGTCAGAAGCAGAGCTGTCTCATAGTCCAAAGATCTTTTATTAATGAAATTAATTTGAATGCCATATTCTGTGGATCTCTGAGGCTTTGAAGATCATCTATTTATAGCACATCTGAATTGTCAAATTATTATTTATTCTTAGCTGTTTACTATCCAAATAAACTTGAAAACATTTTTCGTAAATAACTGTTTTAGTTAGGATTTCTATTTCTGTACAAAACATCATGATCAACAAGCAAGCTGGGGAGGAAAGAGTTTATTCAGCTTACACTTCCATGCTGCTGTTCATCACCAAAGGAAGTCAGGACTGGAATTCAAGCAGGTCAGGAAGCAGGAGCTGATGCAGAGGCCATGGAGGGATGTTACTTACTGGCTTGCTTCCCCTGGCTTGCTCAGCTTGCTTTCTTATAGAGCCCAAGACTACCAGCCCAGGGATGGCTCCACCAACAATGGGCTAGGCCCTCCCTCCTTGATTACTAATTGAGAAAATACCTTACAGCTGTATCTCATGGAGGCATTTCCTTAAGGGAAGCTCCTTTCTCTGTGATAACTCCAGCTTGTGTCAAGTTGTCACACAAAAACAACCAGTACAGTAACTAAACTATTATCTAATTGACCATGAGTTTTATTACCTAACTATTAACTTTCATTACTTAATTATTTAAATACTTTGTAATAATAGACATTAAAATAACTGGGACTAAACCTTGGAATTTAAAAAGAGTTGCCCCAGCACTTGGGAGGCAGAGGCAGGCAGATTTCTGAGTTTGAGGCCAGCCTGGTCTACAGAGTGAGTTCCAGGACAGCCAGGGCTACACAGAGAAATCCCGTTTCAAAAAAAAAAAAAGAATTGCAAGCTGTAATACCTATACAAGTGTTGAAACATACAAATATTATGTTGCAACAAATTAACCTTAAATTTCATATCAATATACTAAGATTTATACCAATGAAAATCTTAAACCTGTATCAATACATAAAATTTTGTATCAGTGTAACAAAACATAGCCTCAATTTTGCGTCAAAATATAAAGATATCTACCAATGTATGGCTAAAAACTGTGGGTTTTTTGTTTTTTGTTTTTTGTTTTTTTGGTTCGAGAATAGATTCAATAATCTACCCATATATGTCTAATTTCCTATAATATTTCTGTATCTCCTTTTTCTTCTCAAACCCCTTCCCTTTATCTAAGAAAGAAAAGAGAAAAAGAAAAGAAAGAGAGAAATCCCTGAGTTTAAGCTTCCTTTTAGTTTCCATTCTGCCCAAGACAATAACGATTTGTAAATCATCCCCTAAAATGCCAACATATCAACGACTCATAAAATGACCAAAACTATCCACCCCAACTTAAGGGATGGTATGATAGTCTTCTTATAACTGCTTCCTGATGAACTGAGGCAAAGAATTTCTGTTTGGGGGCCCAGAAATTGGAAGTGTTTAAGTTAAAAGAAAGCAAGCTGGCACAATTTGTTGTCCAGTCTCTGTGCTGAGAAAGTTCATGGCTTAACTGAAGTCCTAACTGGAACAGTATGAAAGGCTGGATGAACTGAGCAGTCCTTTTTGAAGCTGTTCTGGAAGCAGTGTCAGTTTGAGGCAGGATCATGCAGGAAGTTGGAACAGCAGTTCTCAGCATCTCAGAATCTCCAAGGGTGAATCCTGTCAGGATTTCCATCTTCATCTTTCATTCTGCAACATACAAACATTATAAGCAATATATAGTCCTATAAAAGCATTTCTATGAAGTGTGCAGGGTGTATAGATCAAGTAAGGATGCACTTTTGTTCTTTGAGCAGGTGAAAGACAACTATCTTTCTTTAAAAATTAGTTTGATCATATAATCAAACCATAGTATAAATCCCCATTCATGCCATATGGAAGGATGGTATATGATAATAAGTCATGAGAATTCTGTAGGCAACAAGATCTATTGGCCATATAAGCTGAAGTTCTGTCTGGAGACATATATATGTCCCAGTCGGTTTCAGGGTTGTTTCAATAGAGGGTTTAGCAATATACATTACCAATGTATTTGGTTCTTTTGATTTTCTCATGTCTGAATCTAAGATCTTCAGTGGGTCTCCTTCTACCAAATCTGATCTTTATTACTTGGAAGGAGTCCAAAGCCTTTTCTTTCCTGTTAAAACAAATACACAGCCTCGATCCCAACACAGTATTCCTTTGTCTGGCAGTCTGAAGTCATTAAAAGTATAGATTTTTCCAATTTAGCAGCCCCATTTTTACCTAGGTTTGCTTTATTTTGACCTCTCATAGAGGATGGGTAATACCATCATTGGTAGAGCTGTATTTTAGTTCATGCTTTTAATTCCTGGAATCACCCCCTGGAATCACATTTGCCAAACCAACATGCCTTTCAACCATTGCTGGAAACCTGCAAGCTTCTGGAAAACCTAACCTTGCTAGAGCTATTTCTCCCCACCATCTTAAAATGTCTTAAAATGACAGTGGGTGATTTATTCGGGAATCTGAAATCAATTTTGTTAAAAGTGAGTTCTTGCCACACTTTAGTTTACCAGTTTGTGGCAGTAGCTATTTAATCTCAAATTGGAGTTTCTACCCCACCTTTGCACATTCAATTCCCAGATAAAAGACACAACACTTTTATATTTATAATAAACCTTTATATCATTACAGCTGAACCAATATCAACCCTCTAAACTACCAGTTTTTACCTCTCGACCAATAACCTCGAGTTATGACTTGCCGTGTTCTAGGTGGGCTGCTCTTACTCCAGTTGCACAGCCCACGTGGTCAGTTCTGAAGATCCCTGACCTCATGGCCTCTTCCTTGTCATCCTCTTCTAACCCCAAGCCCCACACGTCTCTCCTTAGCCCAGCTATAGGCTGTAGGCATCTTTCTTTACCAATCAGGGATAACCTGGGGAAGGGGGCAAGGTTACATAGTGTCATTTGGATTTACATGTGGATTCTCCCATCCCTGGGGGCTACCAGGCCTTGGAGGCCAGTATTTAGCATAACAATTTAGCAAAAGACCAAACCTCAACAGCAATGGTCAAATATCTGACTAGAAGTAACTTAAGGGAGAGTTGTTTGGGGCATACAGTTGAGGGGATTCAGTCCAGCAGGGAAGGCATGACTGTGGGAACATGGGGTCATGTTCCTACCTGGAACAGGAAGTCATGTAACTACCAGGAAACAGAGACTAAATAGGAAGTGGGACTAGACTATCAAACCTCAACATCCTTACCCACAGTGACTGACTTTCTCCAGTCCCATCTCCCAAAGCTTCCACAACTTTCTAAACTTAGGAGTGTATTTCATGAACAAAACACAATGGGCTAAGCATGTCAAAGTATTTTGAAAGAGGAGCATTTGCAAAGCTTCTGTAAGGCAAAGGACACTGTCAATAGGACAAAACGGCAACCAACAGATTGGGAAAAGATCTTTACTAATCCTATGTCCGATGGATGGCTTATATCCAAGGTATACAAAGAACTCAAGAAGCTAGACTCCAAAGATCCAAATAACCCTATCAAAAAATGGGGAACAGAGCTAAACAGAGAATTCTCAACTGAGGAAACTCGAATGACCGAGAAGCACCCAAAGAAATGTTCAACATCTTTACTCATCAGGGAAAATGCAAATGAAAACAACCCTGAGATTTTACCTCACACCAGTCAGAATGGCTAAGATCAAAAACTCAGGTGACAGGAGATGTTGGCTAGGATGTGGAGAAAGAGGAAAACTCCTCCATTGCTGGTGGGAATGCAAACTGATATAACCTCTCTGGAAATCAGTTTGGCGGACCCTCAGAAAAATGAACATAATACTACCTGAGGACCCAGCTATTCCACTCCTGGGCATATACCCAGAAGATGCTCCAACATGTAATAAAGACAAATGTTCCACTATGTTCATAGCAGCCACGTCCCTCAACAGAGGAATGGATACAGAAAATGTGGTACATTTACACAATGGAATACTACTCAGCTATTAAGAACAATGACTTCATGAAATTCGCAGGCAAATGGATGGACTTGAAAATATCATCCTGAGCGAGGTAATGCAGTCACAAAAGAATGAACTCGGTACGTACTCACTGATAAGTGGTTATTAGCCCAAAAGTTCAGAACACCCAAGAGTCACTTCACAGCAACCGTAGGGCTGAGTGTGAGGTCCCAGATGGAGGAGTTGGAGAAGAGACTAAAGGAGCTGAGGGGGTTTGCAGCCCCAGGGAGGGAGCAACAGTGTCAACTGGCCTGACCTCTCGATGCTCCCAGAGACTGGATCACCAACAAAAGAATACACAGGGAGGGACCCATGGTGCCGGCCACATATGCAGCAGAGGAGGGTCTTGTTAGACATCAGAGGGAGGAGAGGCCCTTGTGCCAGAGGGTGTTAGATGCCCCAGTAAAGGAGAATGCCAAGGAGAGAAGCCGAGAGTGGGTGAGTGGGTGGGTGGGGGAATACTCCCATAGAGGCAGGGGAGGGGGGAGGGAATAGGGAGGTTCCAAAGGGGAGGTCTGGAAAGGGGAAACATTTGAAATATAAATAAAGTAGGAAAAAATAAAAAACAAAAAAACAAACAAAAACATAAAATGTAAATGAATAGAATGATTAATTAAAAAAAGAAAGAGGAGCATTTGTAAATGGAGTTCAATAAACTCTATTAGTTATTAATATGACCCAGCCAACCCCCCAATAATCAAGGCAGAGTCCTATGGATTTTTTAAAAATCAGCTCTAGCGCAATTACTGGGGGATTACCCATAATCTGTATTTCTATTCACTAGACTGTCTACTTCCCAGCTGCATTACCCAAGGTACTTGTTCTTTGAATATCACCCATGTGACTTCTGCTCCAGCAGTCCATCCTGGGAGGGTATTTTACTCGGGCATGTGCTCCTGGTCCATCAGGTCTAATGGAGACATCTTGTCCCCTCAATCTTCTTCCTACTTCATCCTCCGTCCTCTGTTCTTCTGTGGTCCTACCTATGACCCCCAGCCAGGTAACTGAAAACCCAGCTATCTTCATGTCCCCCAGTAGTTGTCTTGTAGTCATTTTTATTTAACCAACAGTTTTAAATTGGGAAACAAGTGGTACCCAACAAAAGCTGGTGTCTGTGGGAATGTGCTCACCTTGGGGCAACCAGATCTTGGGGTGCAGAATTTAGCATTTGAACACATATCAGCACCAGACCAACTCCCAACACTTCCCCATTTTTGTCAAAATAAAAAGGCTCTTTCTCTTACAATAATAAGCAACACACAGTAGGAACAAATATGAAACAATTTGAAAATTATCAGGTAAGAATTACATTTAAATCCTGTCCATCTGTATTTGGCAACTTTGGATAAAATGTTCTATTATCTATCCTATTTAAGTGAGTTTAGAGTTTCATACCCAAATCATTTCCTATCATAACTTGAATTACTAACTTTAAAACATCTTCTTAGACCTAAAACTGTCTTCAGATACTCCAGAAGAGGACATCAGACCTCCTTACAGATGGTTGTAAGCCACCATGTGATTGCTGGGATTTGAACTCAGGACCTTTGGAAGAGCAGTCAGTGCTCTTAACTGCTGAGCTATCTTTCCAGCCCTCAAAACATCTTCCTAAATCCTAAACAACTTAACCTTAACTGTGAGCCTATAACTATCTAGTCTTCAACCCCATCTGAGACTTGAGAAGGAATAAATATTACCTTAGTACGCAGGAAATGCAGCCAAGCAGCTTCCAAAACTAAGAAATGACTGAGGAGCTTGCTGCCTGAACAGTCCCCCAGAATTTCTATAAAATACTGGAGCATCTATCTTCAGCATACTTCCAAAATATGTGCCAGATCTTTGATGAAGCAGGAATTATGAAGGGCTTCTTGCCCTGTATTGACAAAGTTTAGCAGTCGACTTTCCTGTATCACATTTGCCCATTTCAGACAGCATTTTTTCTGCAGTAGGAGCAATGGTAATTTCTGCCTAGCGGCAGCTTTCCACATTTAAAGCAGCTCCATATGGAGGCTTTCTGATACTCATATATTCTTCCAAGTTGAATGAGTTGCTGTAGGCTTAGATTTTTCAAAACCTACTTTAATAATGGTTCTTAAATGCTTTAACCTCTCTTCTAGCCCCACCACCCACCAGAAGGAGTGGAAAGGAGTGTAGTAGGGCTAAGGGGGTTGTGGACCTGTTTAGAAATAGTTCTTTGTGGGTGATTCCAATCTTTGTCATCAGGATAGCAACAGTTTAGTTCACACAAATCAGCTGCAGTAGCTCAACCCACTTGCAAACACCATTCATGAATCAGCAATGTCAGTTCAATCCAGAAGAAATTGCAAGGCTCTGCTGATCAGCCCAGGTCTGTGGAATTGGCAAGAAGCTGCTGGAATATCATGAGAAGTTCTTTGGTGAATTTCTCTCTACAAAGTCATGACAAAGATGAACAGCAAAGAAGACAAAGCAAACCAATGACACAGCATCAGCAGTGAAGACCAGTATCAGCAAAGCCCAATGAAGACCAGCAAAGAGTTGCAAGGTGAACCAATGCCAGAGCATTGTGCACCATCTGTTGGGTTACATTTATAGCCTTTCCAAACATTACGTGTTCTCTTAAGAATGTGCTCCAGCAATATACCACATGCCCCTTTCATAGACAGCTTCCAGAAAAATGTCCTCCCATGTATCTGCTTCAGCAAAACATCCTCTCAGATGTCTGCTTCAGCAAAACTCCCTATCATAAGACATTCTCAAAAAAATCATATGACACAACTGAGTCTCCCAAGAAACCAGAAATTTCCACTTCAGGGTGCTGTCAGGATACGACATGTCTTAATGTCAAAAAGACCTTGCATTAATAATAAGAAAACTTTAGATGCCATATTCTGTAAGTCTCTGAGGTTTTTGGAGACCATTTATCTATCCACAGTATATCTGAATAGGCAAACTTTATTTGTTTTTAGCTATTTACTGTCCATTCAACCTAGGAAGCATATTTTGTGATAAACAAGTCTACTATCTAACATAACCATGAGTCTGATTGCCTGATTATCAACTCGTATTTTTTAATTGTTCTAAACAGTTTATAATAGCAGTTTTTAAAGGGACCAGCTTTACATTACACCTTCCATTGAACTGTACAGATCCAATACCTTATGTAAGAGTTGAAACATAATATATAGTAAGTTGTGACAAAAATAACCTTAAATTTTGTATGAATAAAGATCTATACTAATGTATCAAATATAACCTTAATATTATCAATATTAAAAAATCATACCAATGCAACAAAATATGTCCTTAATATGTATCAATATACAAAGATCTATAACAATGTGACATTATTGTACTGGCTGGTTTTGTATCAACTTGACACAAGCTGAAGTTATCACAGAGAAAGGAGTTGAGAAAATACCTCCATGAGATCCAGTGGTAAGGCATTTTCTCAATTAGTGATCAAGGGGGGAGGGCCCATTGTGGATGGTACCGTCTGTGGTCTGGTAGTCTTGGGCTCTATAAGAAAGCAGTCTGAGCAAGCCAGGAGAAGAATGCCAGTAAGGAACATCCTTCCATGGCCTCTGCATCAGCTCCTGCTTCCTGACCTGCTTGAGTTCCAGTCCTGACTTCTTCTGGTGATGAACAGCAGCATGGAAGTGTAAGATGAATAAACCCTTTCCTTCCCAACTTAATTCTTGGTCATGGTGTCTGTGCAGGAACACAAACCCTGACTGGGACATTCTTGGTCATGGTGTCTGTGCAGGAACACAAACCCTGACTGGGACATTGGTTATAAAATGTCCTTTGGTTTCTCCTATACTATGACTATATCCACCTTTTTTCTTTTCAACCTCTCTTCCTCTACATAAGAAGGGATAGAGAAAAGAAAAGGAAAGAGAGAATCCCCTAAGTCTAACCTTCTGTCCTTTCTTTTCTCTCTGGTCCAAACCATTTAATAACTGCCAATCAGCCACTTTATAGTGACAAGCATCCACGACCAATAGAACGATGAACAATGGAAACCTACCCATCCCACCTTAAGGGAATGGGGTGTTGCTTCCTTAAACTCCTTCCTGTTGATTTGGGGCAAAGTATTTCTTCTGGGGGGCCCAAGAAGATTGGGAAAAGGGATGGCCTTAAGAAAGCTAGATGTTCATTTGTTGTCCAGTCTCTGTATACTGAGGAAGTTCAGGCTTACATGAAGTCTTGCCTGGATCAATTTGTAAGGCTGGATGAATTAAGGTCATCTGGGGTCAGCAGCTTTCTTTGAAGCTGTTCTGGAAGCAAATCTTTTGAGGAAACAGCATTGAAGCAGTCTGAGGTAGTATCAGTCAGGAAACTGAAACAGCAAGCCCCAGCATCCCGAAGGGTGAATCTTGTCAGGGCTGTTTTTCTGGCTTTTATTTTCTGTGAACATATAAGTTCTCACAGGCAACATACAGTTTTGTATTGACACGTATATGGAATGTGCATGGTTCACAGCTCAGGTAACAGACTCCTCATTCTTTGTTTGAGCAGGTAAAGGCATCTGTCTTTCTTGAGCTACCTTGGATTGTAACCAAACTGCAATATACAGTTTTATGTGTGTCATTCCAGAGAATGGCATCATAAGTCCTGAAAACCTTGTAGCCACCAAGATTTATTGACTACACATAGATATTTGTGTCTTAGCTGGTCTCAGAGCTAGTCCCATATAGAGGGACCAGCACAAACATTTCCTGTCTTGTTCCTTTTGATTTTCTTTCTTGTCTGTAGCCAAGAGGGTGTCCTCTGTCAAATCTTATTTCCAATAATTTGGGTGGAAGACATAGCTTTTCTGTTGTAACAAATGTAAAATCTCCCCAACACAACATACCTCCTCTTTCCATTTTGGAATTAGGAATTCTATAGGGTAATCTAACTTATCAGCCCATTTAAAAGTCGATTGCTTTTTAACAGCTGTGATACCTGTCTAATGACTTTTAAAAACAATCACAGACAACAGAGTACCATTTAATCTATCCTTGGGATAGTCATTATCCCCACTTTTTTCTGTGAGCATCTCCCTTAAATTTTTGTTAGGTCTCTTCATAATGGCTTGACCTGTAGGACTGTACGCTACACTTGGAACAGGCTTTATGCCATAATGTTTACAAAATTGCTGTTTTCTAATGGATACATATGCTTAAGCATCACCAAATTTTCAAGTCAGTCACCATCTCTAACAAATGTGTAATCTCAGAATCATCTCTTTCAAAATTCTTAATGTGCATCAATAGCATGATGCATCAAAACATGTACATATCTCAATTCTTCAAGCTCCATAAAATAAAACCCATTCCATAGTGTGACATTGTTTAGTGGTAGCATCTTTAAATAGAATCTGGATTCAATTTTTTAAATATTTACTTATTTATTTTTATATGAGTACACTATAGCCATCCACAGACACATCAGAAGAGGGCACCTGATCTCCTTACAGATGGTTATGAGGCACCACATGGTTGCTGGGAATTGAACTCAGGACCTCTGGAAGAGCAGTCAGTGCTCTTAACCCCTGAGCCATCTCTCTAGCCCCAGAATCTAGATTCTTTACTCAATATATTGTATCTTTATGGGCTACCATATTAATTCTTTAAGCCTTTGTAGATTTTTCTTATCTGGAACTGCTTCTTTTAATTTTATTGTTAAGTTCCAGATTGGATTCCTCTGAAGGTTCCCTATTTTGATTCAAAGAATCTTCCAACCTCTGTTCTACGGTCTTTAATCTGGCATCTAATTTCTCAGTCTCTTATTTGTCTAAGTCTATCTTACTTTTTCTTTCCCTATGCTTTGTCTCTGATATCTCAACCGTTTCTTCAGTCTGATTTATAAGTTTGTAAAAACAAGTTCTCTAAGTCTTGTTTGCAAATTTCAATTTTCTCGTTTTGCTTTATTTCTGATATTTTTGCATTTTTTGTAGTTTGATTTATAAATTTTCAAAAAAAAATTCTGACTTTTTCTCTCAGAAGATATAGAAAGCCAATAATATTAAGGTGGAAATGAGAATTATCAATGTGATAATAGTCATAATCAGTAATATGACCTTTTCAAGATGTTTCTTTTATTTCCATCTTTGAACCATTTAAAAACACATCAGGCAAACTACAGGACCTTCATGTTATTGTGTTTCTCTCCATTTTTAACATAAAAAGTATTTAAATTTTTCCGTAAGGATTTCAATTTACCAACTTTAAACAAAATCTTACCAGTTCAGAACTTTGGGCTTTCAGTCCCATTGCAACTCTGGGAAAATGTCCCTCTGTCCTGAGTCTTTTGAGGCTCCTTGGGCCAGAATGCATCTATATCTGTTAATTCTGCCTCTATGACTCAGTTTAGCCCTCAGCATGACTCTGGTGTTTGAGTGGCATGTGTTCCCGTGGTTGACTTGGGCCCATGTGCACCCTGGGTTGGGCTGCTGTTTGCCAGCTCATACCAAGCCATTCTATATGTTAGGCCCCTGCGCAACTGCAGGGTTTCCTGTGGGCATACATTGGTTTCCCATGGGCTGCACCATGCAGGCTGAGGGACCCTGCTGGGTTCTGTTCAGTCCCTCTGCCATGCCTGGGAAGTGCCTGAGGCTCAGGTTAGCAGTTGCTGGCTTTGTTACTCAGCAGCAGATCTTAAATTGGCTGTGTTCTGAGGCTCTGGTTCCCCAAGCCTCCTGTGGTCTAGAACTTTCAGGTAAAGCCTGAATCTAGTGTCCTAATCTTGGATTGTGTGCTTCATGTTGGGTGTGCCAGGCTCTATCTCCTCCAGTAATTGGCTGTAGCCACTTTT
This sequence comes from Rhynchomys soricoides, assembly GCA_019843965.1. NCBI lineage: Eukaryota > Metazoa > Chordata > Mammalia > Rodentia > Muridae > Rhynchomys > Rhynchomys soricoides. The sequence goes on along the minus strand of JADRCH010000483.1, from coordinate 160,815 downwards.
ATTTAAACAATAGTTTTTAAATTGGGGAGCATGGTTGCCAAGGCATGTGGGGGTTCAGTGGGAACCTGGGGATGGGGTGAAAGAATGGGGGACAAGAGACACAAGGAAGAAGAGCAAGTCATGCATTCTGATCAAGTTCTCAAAGTTTATTTCGGGACAGCAGCTTAAAAAGACAGGCAAGCGGGAAGGTTACACATGGCCCAAGGCTACCAGACATTCTTTCAATTCCTGGAACTTGAGCAATTCCTGAGACCTGAGACCTGAGACCCCAAGCGCCCTGTCCTTTCTTAACCTTGTACTTTAACTGACTAGGCTTCACAGAACAGTGGGTAATTTCATGGATTTGGCTCCCAGCATCTCATGGGTTTGGCTCCAGACACACAGCTTGCACAACAAAAGCTGAATGCGTGGATATTCCCCGTCTTGGGGCAATCAGATCTTGGGATACAGAATTTAACATTTGCGTACATAGCAGCACCAGACACAGACTAAAAACCACAAGCATTCATGTTTGCAACTTGGAAATACATAAAAAAGGAAATATGGATGGTGCCTTAGTTAACTACTGTCAACCTGACTGGTGGTCTGAATGAGGATGATCCCCACAGGATCATATGTTTGAATACTTGGTCCTCAATTGGTGAGACTATTTGAGAAGGATTAGGAGGTATGTCCTTTTGAAGGAAGTGTGTCACTGAGAGCGGGCTTAGAGTTTTCAAAAGACTCGTAGTTCCCCGTGTGACTCCCTCTCTGCCTCCTGTTTGCAGGTCACAATGTGAGCTCATAGTTGCTATTGTGCCCCTGTGCCTTCATTCCACCAATATGGACTCTGAAACCAGAAGCACAATTAAGCCCTCTGAGACCACTAACCAAATCAAATATTTTCTTTCATAAATTACCTTGCTCATGATGTTTTGTCACAGCAATATAAAAGTAACTATGACATTGGCACAACCTAGAGACTCCTTTAAAAAATGTCTCAATTGAGCAATTATCTTTGTCACAGAGATCTATAGACATGTGTATGACAGATTGTCGTGGTTTTCTTCATGCATGTAGGAAAGCTCATCCTCTTGTCTGCAGGACCATTTCCTCGGACAATGTTCTTGGACAATATAAAATAAACTATATGAATATGAGCTGGAATGTATGCCTGCAAGCAGCATTCCTCCAAGGTTCGAGCCTTCTGTGAGTGTTACAGCTCTGAGGGGAAAGGTGTTCTGGCAGCTGAGAGCCAAAGATACCACACAGTCACACCATACCACAAACCTCTCATGAGAGTTATTGAGAGGGAAAACCCAGGAGGGTAGCTGCCTCTGCTCAGGCAAGAAGCAGCAGAGAACTGAGCAGCAGAGAGGACTTACATAGGATTTCTCAAGGGTGGAGGAGGGCAGAGTTTTCCAGGGTGGAGATTAGTGAGATTTTTTTCAAGCTGCATGTCTGCCTCAATGTTGGGGTGCCAGAGTGCCACTGCCAATGCTCAGGGGAGGCAGAACACAGTCCGTGATAGGCAACCCAGCCCAAGCTTCCCCGGATGAAAAACAGCAAGGTCTGGGATGGATGCTGTGATGCTCAGTCTCCTGTGTACCCAGACACCGATTGGGTAACTGTGGGAGTTGAGAACGGGGCAGGAAGGGGTGGGGGAGTGTTGAAGGCCTGTTCTTCCCTCACCAGGCAGGAAGGGGACAGTTGAGCCCGGGAAGGGAGCGGAATCTGGTTTGGTTCAAAGTGAGTGCCTAGAGCACAGAGGGGCTGGACATTTAGGCAGCCTCTTTATGATGAAGGCCTCCCCTGAGTAGAGATCCTTGATGAAGGAGGTGGTCCTTGATTGTCCAAACTTTTGGTGGCGGATGTGAATGTATACATTTTACTCATGATAAATAAGGAATTACACACCTTTTTCAGGAGGGGAGGCCCAGGAAGGGAAGCTCATTGGATAAATACTCAAGGCCTATGTAGATACCTTCAGATTAATGAGAGACCCTTGTAGTGACAATTTTGGAGTTTTGGTTTCTTTAACACACACACACACACACACACACACACACACACTACGGAATATGGTTTCATTTTAACCCCAGGTGTGGGATGTGGGGGCTGCTTCAGATTTTCCACAGCAGCTGATTCCATTGAAGCCAATTTCCAACCATCATCAATCTGGAAATCTCTGCTCTAAGAAGCTTGATCTCTCTTAGAAATCCTGTCTAAGCCCTGCCCTTTCCCTGCCCTCTGCTCCTGAGAGCAGAGGGCAGCTATACCTGGATGTGTCCCTCCTCCTGCTGGATTCTTCCCTCCACTAAATCTTCTTCATTAGATTTATTCCCTGGAGGGACTCAGAAGAAGAAGCCAAGAACAAAAGAAGCATAGCGGACTTGAAGAAGAAGTGGAGCTGAGACTTCTAAGCTCCTCAGCATAGCTGGGGATCCCCTTCTCTGGGAGCTGCAGCACCTCTGCTGAGGAGGCTTCCTCTCAGAGCTGTGTGATTCCTGGGCTCCAGAGCCCCAGGACACCTTTCCATCTGAGCGGGAACACTTACAGGTATCCTGACAGTGAAGGTCAAACTTGCCCCCAAGGAGCTTGATGCCCCTCATCAGTAGGAAGTAGTCTGATCATAACCTCTCCCCCTTTATGACCTCTGACTTTATTCAGGGATCTCTGTCCTTCCTCTATATCCTTCCCGGTGGTTCTTAAATTCTTTAACCTCCCTTCTAGCCCACCACCCGCCAGAAGTAGTAGAAAAGAAAGGTTATTTGGAGCCGGGCCGTGGTGGCGCACGCCTTTAATCCCAGCACTTGGGAGGCAGAGGCAGGCGGATTTCTGAGTTCGAGGCCGGCCTGGTCTACAGAGTGAGTTCCAGGACATCCAGGGCTACACAGAGAAACCCTGTCCGAAAAAACAAAAAAAAAAAAAAAGAAAGAAAGAAAGAAAGGTTATTCGGATACAGGGTGAATGAACCTGTTCAGAAATGGTTCCTTGGAGCAAATCGAATCTGCATTGTCAGGATGTATTCCAGCATTTCAGTTCAGTACTGTCAGGAGAGCAAATATGAGTCAGCATCAGTGGCATGACCTAGCAGAAGCAGCCAGGTCTCTGCCAAATCCACACAAGTCAGCAGGAGTCACCAGGACCAGCAGGGATGCTAGAAGTTCTCTGCCATGCTGCTCTCAATGAAGTGAAGATCAGCAAAGTCTCAAGATCAATGAAGTGTTGCAGAGCTAGCTAGGCAAGCCCCTCTCACAGTCTGTTGAGTCCTATTTATACTTCTTCCAAACATCACATGTCCTCCAAAGGGTCTTGCCTCAGCAAAACTCCACATGAGTCTGTATCAGCTGACATCACTCTGCCAATAGACCAGAGTCTGAGGAAGTAACAAAAAGCTGCCAGAACATCACCAGAAGTTTTTTGTTGCCGAGCAGTGGTGGCACATGCCTTTAGTCCCAGCACTTGGGAGGCAGAGGCAGGTGGATTTCTGAATTCAAAGCCAGCCTGGTCTACAGAGGGAGTTCCAGGACAGCCAAGGCTACACAGAGAAACTGTCTTGAAAAACCAAAAGAAGAAGGAGGAGGAGGAGGAGGAGGAGGAGGAGAAGTTGTTTTTTGTTACATTTCTATGAAGTCATGAAATGAAAAAAAAAAAAAAAAAAAAGGAGGGGCCACATCCCTTTCTCATGTTCCCTCTATGCTTAGATTTTCACAGACACACCAACTCTTTGATGTACTTTAAGAGCTAAGCCATATCTGTAGGACCTCCCCTGCTGATGACTTATGTGAGGTTTCTCACCAGTGTGGATTCTTTGTTGAGCAAAGATGGAAGCAGACTAAAAGCCTTCCAAAATCTTTTACATTTGAAATGGTTTTTTACTAGTATGAGTTTTCTGGTGTCCTGTAGAGTATCTACACATTTAAAAGGCCTTTCTGTAGCCCCTAAGCACCTCACCTCAAAAGCTATCAAAGCTGCAGTAGGCCCTTCCTTCCCTCCCCTTCCAGCCATAACCACCACACTTTGAGAGTCTAGTGCAGCAGTTCCTAACCTGTGGGTCAGGACCCCATGGAGTGGAAGCTTCTGGTTTCTTTGGAAAGTCAGTGAAATGATGTTTTGCAGAGGCACATGGGTGAAAAGATGTCTTGCTAAAGCAGACATGTGAAGGCAGACACAGGTGAGAGGATGTTTTGCTATAGTGGACATGGGAAAGGACCTGGGATGAAGGAGTGTAGATATGACCCCACAGACAGTGGGAGAGGAGCCTTGGTTTGGTTTGCTCCATCTCAACATTCTTCACTAAGGACATGCGTGTATTGGTTCACCTTATATAGCATTGTTGAGCTCAGCTTTTGGTAACGCCAACACTGAGAGAAACTTGTCCAAGAACTGCTCATGAAGTTCCTGTGGCAGCTAGCCACTTTGGCAGCCTTGCCTCAGGCTGGTTGGCAAGCCTTGTGGTTTCTTCAGGATTGAACTTCAGCTGCTGGTTTGTGCGTGGTGCCTGGCTGCCTAGAGGACTGGACTGTAGCTGCTGATTCATATTTGGTGTTTGCTATGGAACTGAACTGCTGACAAGGAAGATCAAGCTCACTCCCAAAGAACTATGGCTGAGCAGGTCCACTTCCCCCACAGCCTAATAGCTTTTCTCTTCCACTTCCTCTGGTGGGTGGTGGGCTAGAGGAAAGATTGGGCGCTTATTAAAATAGGCTGCAAAAAAATTATGCCTACAACCCCATTGGGGGTCGAATGACCCTTTCACAGGTGTTGCCTAAGGATGTTTGAAAACACAGATATTTATATTAAGATTCATAACATTAGCAAGGTTGAATGTATAAAGGGACAACAAAAATGATTTTATGTTTAGGGGTCACCACCATATGAGGAAGTGTATTAAAGAGTCACATTAGAAAGGTTGAGAACCACTGTTTTAAACTATTGAGAATCTGGGGCCGTTGGTATACAGTGAGATCCCATCTCGAAAAACAATAAAAAACAAACAAAAACCAAACTGGCTTTAGGGGCTTGATGGCTCATCAGCAAGTCTATTTATTTTGTTTGTTCTGTTTTTCCAAGACACGGTTTCTCTGTGTAGCTTTGGCATTCTGGAACTCACTCTGTAGACCAGGCTGGTCTTGAACTCACAGAGATCCACCTGCCTCTGCCTCCTGGGGGCTGGAATTAAAGGCATTCACCACCAACTAGTTGTAGACCTTATCTTAATGGCCGGCTAGCTTTTCTAGTGTCCCCAGAGGTAGCTTCAACCTTACACTCCAACCCCTCATCAGCAAGTGTTAGGACCACCACAACACTGCCTTCTGGGAAGCCTAGTCATCAGTGACCACCACAACACTGCCTTC
>JADRCH010000483.1:94357-149642 GCA_019843965.1 Rhynchomys soricoides | reverse complement strand
TGTGTGTGTGTGTGTGTGTGTGTGTGTGTGTGTGTGTGTGTGTGTGTTTTGGTTTGTTTGTTTGTTTTTTATACTCAACCATCTTCCAGGCCATGTAAGGAACCCCAGTGCCTTTGTGTTCATAAATTTCCTTCAGTTTCCTAGTCCTACGTTTCCTTACCTGAAAGTGGAGGAAATAATAACATTTACTTCAGATTCGCTCTGACTACATTGATACATGTAACATGTTGAGGGCCAGCTTCTTTCAACAGGTCAGGGTCTGAAGAGGAGGAGTGGAGTTGGCAGAACACATGGACACAGGAATCTTTTGACAGTTCAGACAGGTTCTCTCACTTTATTTTTGGTAGGGTCCAGGAGTCATCCCACACACTGCAGAAACACTTGATTTCAGTCACACAGGAATGGTTTATTGAACGCACACCCTAAGACTGACAGATCAGAGCCATTGCTCAGAATTCGGGGGCTGAGGCTATGACCCCAAACACTTTTTTATGTCAGCTTATAAAGGCTAAAAACTGCAAAACCCACAGTGAGCTCATACGCAGGTGCTGGAGGTGCTGCCCAGTGGTCAGCTCTGACTCCAGCCATTTTAGACATAACAGTTCATATTGACCTCTGATTTGATGGGTCCTAAGTGAAGCCTATGGTTGTGAAATTTCTTAAGATCAACAAACCTCATAACATACAGAACATAAATGGGTTTGTGGTCAGCATGACCCTGCTCCGAGTCAAGTTATTTTTCTGCGTCAGTGACAGGCAGGCATATTACAGCAGCAATATGAAATAGCTGGCAGGTATGAAACAAAATGACTACAGCTACGCTAGGGGGGCGGGCCTCAATAATTTTTCTTCTAAGCTTATATCCCCTAGCAAAAATCTCTCAAGCAATAATAAGTTACAATGTAGCTACATTCTATTTTTCTTCAAGTGAACGATTACATTGAGTACACATAAAAAGCCAGCATGTTCCCCAATACTTTTACACAATTAATCATTTTATATATTATAGGTGAAAACCAATTGATCCCCAAGGACCCACATGCATTCATGTCTAAGCAGCTTCTTATAGATTAACAAAGTGCAAGCAAGCAAGGTGTTCTTCTCAGCCGGTTCTCTTACCGGCAGGCTGCAATTTTGTGGTTATAAAGAAAGGCTCGATGATTTTTATTATTTATCTTTAGATCGATCATTTTATTATTTCTCCCAAAAAGTAATCTTATATAAAATCTTAATCACAGTATATAAAAAACATTCTACTTTACTTTTTCTAAGCCCTCAGGGTGCACACCTACTCATTAGAATTTTTTACTAAATCATAGAATCAGAAAGCCGAGGAGGGCATAAATGGCTACAAGAAATTGATCATCGCCCTTAATCACCAACCCAGCTTTATCAAGAAAGGCAGGTCAGCTAGTAGTAACGGGGCTGCCATTGTTGCTGACCTCAAGGCGTCCCTCGCTCAGCTTTCAAAAATGAACCTTTCTGACTTTTAAATTCCTGCCCAAGGCTCTCTGCGTTAAAGCCACTAACAGAAACATCTTAACCTTACTTTACTAGCAGTATATATCTCCCAGTGCTTTCTAAGGGCAGTGGTCATTGCTAACCGTCTACTTCTCTCTAAGGTCTTTCTAAGGGAGGTGGTTGAACCATTAATCTGCTCCAGCAGTAATGCTTGGGAAAGATCAAGCACTATTGCTGAATTCCCCGCAGAGTTCTCATACAGCCCATGGATTTTGAGGGCCGCTCAGTAACAGCATGAGGTACACCCAGCATGGTTATACCAACCCGTGGGCCGTCCTCCCTAAGTTTTAGAGCTGCTTGCTGGTCCTCTCACTAAATCCAGGGCTATCCTACACCACCTATTAAGGTCCAACCTCACTACATGAGACTATGTCTCAAAAAAAAAAAAAAAAGTCCACGATGGAAAGCTTTGGTAGATATTTGCAAATAAGGAAAAATGCTCTTGCTTTTAAATTCTCAGGTCTTTACACTTTCATTTTGTTTAATCATTTAATTGTGCACGGTCTTATTATGTCACCTGCACTTGCTATGTAGATTCTCTGGCCTTGAATCCATAGAGATCTGCCTGCTTCTGTGTCACCAAAGGCTCTGACTAAAGCCTGGCTAGTTGTTAGATTATTTTAGTCAGGCTCTCCTAACTCAGGCTGGCTCTGAACTTGGTTTAGAGCCAAGGATGAACCTGAACTCATGATCTTTCTGCACTCACCTCATTTATTGGTTGCCCAGCCTTTGATCACCCCCCCCCCCCGAACAGGCGTATGATTTATTTTTGCTATTCTCATCAGAAACCCACTGTCTCTCTCTCTGTTCTGCTTAAGTAACTTTCCACCTAGAAAACCAAAAGTGCTTTTTTTTTTAAAAAAAAAAAAAAATATTTTCATTTTTTTAAATTATGTGTGTGTGGGTCTCTATGTGGGTACACGTGTGTGAGAGAAGGTGCCTGGAGCGACCAGAGGAGTTCGGTCCCTCTGGAGCTGGAGTTACAGGTGACTGTGAGCCCCCTGACATAGTTGCTGGGAGTAGAGACACAGAAATGTTGACAGTCTGATGCCCGCACTGACTTTTGTGCTCTGGCTTTGGAAGGAAGGGGGTAGCCTCGGCAGGCATTGTCCTGAGCGATCGATCGATCGATCGATCGATCGTCATGCCTGCGTGCAGAGGTATGCTAGTAACCCAGGGTAGAGGGAACAGATGCCGAAGGGAGCAGGAGTCAGCTCCTGCTTTTAGTTCTTACTGGCAGTGCTTTTTTATTTTCTAAATATCTTCTGTACCTCCTCCCCCAGGAGTATGCCAATCGCTATCTATGTTGCTCTGTTACTATTTTAATCATAACCAAAGTGCTTCCCCTGAGCGTGTCAAGTTCGGAACAGGTGGCCTCAGCAACAAATGGCTTCAGCCTCCCGGGCAGCTGCTGTAATGCTCCCGAGACAATTACACTCTCTAGCCCTGAGCCTGTCTCAGGGCCCCTGTGCAGTGCCCGATGCCTTGTAGCCTCGACTGCAATACCTCATCTGTGGATTCTTGGTTTTCCTACTTGAGATTGAGTGTCATTGTGTAGCCCAGGCATCCTGGTTAGTGTTTATGCCAATTTGGCACAAGCTAGACTCATCAGAAAGAAGGGAACCTCAGTTGAGGGAATGCCTCCATAAGATTAGAATGTAGACAAGCCAGCAGGGCAGTCCTTAAATTAGTGGTCAGTGGGGGAGGGCCCAGCCCACTCTGGGGGAGGCTATCTCTGGACTTGCGGTCCTGGGTTCTATAAGAAAGCAGGCTGAGCAGGCCATGAGAAGCAAGCCAATAAGCATCGCCCCTCCATGTCTGTATCAGCTCCTGCCCTGGCTTCCCTCAGTGATGGACGGTTATCTGGAAGCATCAGGAGAATATACACCTCCCTCCCCAAGTTGCTTTGGTTTTGATGTTTCATCACAGTAATATGGCTAGCTATTTTAGAACAGTAACCAGTTCTCTTAACTCTCTGCCAGCCCTCCTCCCAGTTTCTAGCCCAGCCCCTTCAGATGTTTCTCCCACCCGTTCCTGCCTCAGTTTCCCAACAGGCCCTTCTCCCTGTTCTTTATAACTGTTCTAGCCTATCTGCTCAGCTCAGTCTCAAAACATCTTCCCCCTCCCCCTCCCCCCAAAAAAGGCCGGGCAGTGGTGGTGCACGCCTTTAATCCCAGCACTTGGGAGGCAGGGGCAGGTAGATTTCTGAGAGCCTGGTCTACAGAGTGAGTTCCAGGACAGCCAGGGCTACACAGAGAAACCCTGTCTCGGAAAAAAAAAAAAAAATTCTTCTCCACCAACTGTCTTCTCACTCTGCTAGCCCCATTCCTTTTTTCTCTGCCTCAACTGGCTTTTTTTTATCATCTTTCCTGTTCCCAGAAATCCAAGAGGCAGCCAACACTGAAGGTCATAAGGTCAGGAAGTTTTAACAACTAAGAATTCTTAAAGAACCAGTTGACTAACAACTGGGGGTCCTTTAAAGGGCTAGGTGCACTAGATAAATCACTCTACAATAATATTAACCCTAATTAAGACCCCAGGCTAGCCCTGAATTTCTAGCTAGCCTCCCCAGTGCTAGAATCATGAGAATGAGTCACTTGTCTGGCTAGACGGGTGATTCTTTGGTTGAACTTGCAGGATAGAGAGAAGCAGTTATCCTCAGACTTGTTAATTTACTCCCAAAGAAGGCGAATTAGGAGAGAGAAATTTGCCAAGGACAGTCTAGACTCTGCATTTGTGTCATCCTGGTGGGAGCCTAGAGACAGGCTCAGTTCTCCCAGCCACGATGTGAGATAGCACGTCAGGAGTGTGGCCAACAAGGGACACTTGGCTAAAGCCTTTTCCTCTGGAGTGTTTGTTGGGAGTGTCCACTATATATCTCATCTATGCTACTGACTCTTCAGCCTCCTAGAAGTCAAGCTGGGACAGGCCAAGATCTCAGGCATACAGTAAAAAACAACAAAAAACAACCCCCACCCCCAAACCCCACCCCATCAGGCTGGACATTCAAGGGCTCACAAAGGCCACTTCGCTTCTTTGAAATGTTCCATTTCCCTGGTGCTGGGAAGGGGATATGCCATGCCCTGGCACCCCTTGAAAAGGGGTCTTAACATTTCCCTGAAGGCGTTTCCTTCCCTGTTGTGTGTTACCTCCTGTTCTCTTCTCAGGAGTTGGTGGTGTTCAGGGATGTGGCCGTGGAGTTCTGTAAGGAGGAATGGGAACGCCTGGGCCCTGATCAGAGGTCGCTGTACAGAGACGTAATGCTGGAGAACTACAGCCACTTTGTGTCCCTGGGTAAGCTCATCTGTACCTCTCGGTAAGGGCTAGGGATGAAGGCCTGCGGGAGATGCGCCTACCACGTGCAGCCTGGAACTATCGAGCCTTGTCTCCATCTCCACAGCCACTGCTTCGCAGCCCGTAAACAGCTGCCTTTGAAGCCCTCTGCCTCACTCTGGCATGTACTTTCTCAAATACTTTCCTGCTTCTTTTAATTTTCATCAGTGATTCCTGCAAGTAAAAATCATTTACTAAGGTGCTTGCTAAATGGTGGCTCGCTTGCTCGCTTGTTTGTTTGTTTAAAATCGCAATCACTCTGAGAATCTGCAATTTGTTTTAGGCTCAGTTAGTAATGAATGCCTTTTGCTGTTGCAGCTTGTCTCTGAATTTGTTCTTACTGTTCTCTTTCTTTGAGTAGGACTTGCCATTTCTAAGCCATCAGTAATTTCACTGCTGGAGCAAGGCAAAGAACCCTGGAGAGTGGAGCAAGCAGGATGGTATCCAGGTTAGTAAAGATGACTGCACGTGGTGCACAGATAAACATGGAGGTGAAACACGGATGCATATTAAAAATGGAAACCCCACATCGTTTTGTTTGTTTTTAATGTTCCGTGTCTTCTCGCGCTAATGTACTTACTTTCTTTCAGATTTGCTGTCTGTAAATGAAGCTAAGAATTTGTCTCTAAAGAACGGCATCTTTGCGAAGGAATCGTTAAAATGGAGAATAACAGAAAGAGCGGGTAGTTCTTGCCTTGACAGAGCTTGTTTTGGAGAGGATTGGAAATGCAAGGGACTCCTTGAGACAAAACCAGAATCTACAGAGGAATATTTACAGGGAGTGACCGTTCCGTTGGAAGAGACTCAGCCTCCATCCGTTGTTCTGAGTGAAATGACTCATTCTGAAATGGAACACTCTGAACAGGAGGCTGGTGAAACCGTTACTCAACAGGTACGGATTCCTACCAGTGACAAACTTAATGAAATGTATGAGAACGCCTTTATCTATTACACAGATGAGATGAAGCGTCAGCAGGATTTTGCTGGGGACAGATGTGATGAAATAAAGGGGTGCAGCAGAGGATTTGCCTACGACTTCCAACTCGCCCCGTATCAGATCAATAAGAAGCCCTACCAGTGTGAGATCTGTGGTAAGATCTTTGAGAAGCATGCTTATCTTGTTCAGCATAACCGCTTTCACACGGGGGAGAAACCGTGCGAATGTAAGGAGTGTGGGAAAGCCTTCACCAACTGCTCCCTGCTCGTCCAGCACCAGAGAGTTCACACGGATGAGAAACCCTACGAGTGCAAGCACTGTGGGAAGGCCTTCCTCTACTTCTCCACGTTTTTCCAGCATCAGAGAACCCACACCAACGAGAAGCCGTATGAATGCCACAAATGTCAGAAGGCCTTTAACAAGAGTGCCAACCTCACCAGACATCAGAGGATCCACAGCGGCGAGAAGCCCTACGAGTGTAACTTGTGCGGAAAGACCTTCACTTGGGCTTCCAACCTGAACGATCACCAAAAGATTCACACGGGCGAAAAGCCCTATGAGTGTAACTACTGCGAGAAGGCCTTCCTCTGTCACTCGGCGTTCATGAAACACTACAGAACTCACACAAACGAGAAGCCCTATGAGTGCCAGGAGTGTATGAAGGCCTTCAGGCAGAAAGCCCATCTCATCCAACACCAGAGAGTCCACACCGGCGAAAAACCTTACGAGTGTAAGGAGTGTGGGAAGGCCTTCGCGTGTCCTTCGTACTTCAACCGACATCAGAGGATTCACACAGGAGAGAGGCCTTATGAATGTAAAGAGTGTGGGAAGGCCTTTATAGATTGCAAAACCCTCATTCTGCATCAGAGGATCCACACTGGTGAGAAACCCTTCCAGTGCCAGCAGTGCAGCAAGGCCTTCAGACAGAGGTCCCACCTTACGCAGCATCAGAGAATCCACACCGGTGAGAAGCCCTATGAATGTAAGGAGTGTGGGCAGGCCTTTACTCGGCTCTTACAGGTAAAGAAGCACCAGAGAGTACACACAATGGGAGAAATCCTGTGTATTTGAATACTGCCCTCTATTTATTGAAAAGCCCTTATTCAGCATCTTCACAAACATACAGAAGATAAACATTAAGAAATCAGAAATGTGAGAAACACCTTTATGTGTCCCTCAACTATCCAGACTGCTGAGAAAAGCCTTGCGGAGTGAGGTGTGTGCAACAACCTCTCATGCTGTGCTTCACACTGTGTAATTTATACTATGATCAGAATAGGAAGCCCTCGTTATTGTCAGCTATCCATTCTGAGATGAGAGTTTGTCTGAGAGAACCATCTGATGACTGTACTTTTTTTTTCTTGTTTTGCTTTATAACCTGTTTATTGAGTATTAACTCACATAGGAAAAATAAAAATTAAATTATGAATAGAAACACTAATTCTCTTACCAGTAAAGGGGTTCTATTTCATTATAGCTGTAGAGAATACCACCTAGAGAACAACGGTGTGCGCGCTGTTAGTGTAGAAGCTTCACATGCATCGTTTGCTGACTGTTTTATTAAGTTGACTTCAGCCCGGCTTCAGACTGCTGCCTTTTAGCTGGTAGTACGGTTATTTTGAGGATGGAATGAATCTGGAAATGGGGCCTTTGGCGTAGCCACTAGACAGGAGCAACAATCAGGAAGGATTCGGAATCATCCTCTTTATGATGGTCTTTGTTACTATTTTTGGAACATTCATATCCATTTTATCCATGATTTAAAAAAAAAAAAAAAAGTGCATGTCCCATGCCAAAGCTTTTGAAAGGAGTTCCAGAGTGAAAGTGTTTGGACAGAGCACAAGCAGGTTACCACTTTGATTTCAGTTGAGTCTGAAAGTTGACCCTAGCAAGGCTGAATGGACTGACTGATCAGAGCTCCTGCCGCAGCAGAGGCACCGTGTTTTCCTACTCAGGACAGTCGGATCCGTGCAGGACAAGAATTGGAACAAAAGTGTGATCTGTCACCATCACCACGTGACTCTTGGGTCACGTGAAAAATGCAGTCGGCTTCAGTGTGGAAGAACAACGGCTTTGAACAGATGCTATCAAATACCCTTCCCCCCAAAGCAATAAACCTTAGAGTTGACAGCAGAAATATATATCATGTACAACAGTTGATCAGTGAATTTAAAGAAGTTTCTAAAAATCATCAATAAAATGGATAACTAGACTTTAAAAGCTTTTTTCAAACCATCTGATACACAGACTAGATTTTCCAGGGCCTAAGGAGACATTTGAAAGACACAAGTGCAGCCATCAGTGCTCGTGGGAGGTAGAACATTCTCAGGCAGAAATGTTTGTTCAGTTGGTTTTGGTGGGTTTTATTTCCAGACAGGGTCTCTCATAAACTTGTGGCAATCCTCCTGCTTCCATCCATTGAGTGCTGGGATTAGAAGTGTGTGCCACCACACTGGCTTGAACTCAGAGCCTTGAGCCTGCTCAGCATGGTTCTGCTCCTGAGCTTTATCCCCTGCCCTCTTTATTCTGAGACAGGGTCTTGCTAAATTGCCTAGGCAGGCCTTGAACTCATGATCCCCTTACAGTAGCCTTTCAAATAGCTGGGACTGTAGACCTCTCACCAGGTACAGCTAGAAAATCTTACTGCTACAAAATAATGTATTCATTATTATATCAGATAAATGTAAATTTTGCTTGAATGTATATAAAGTATTTTGATTGGCTCATAAACCTATAGAAAATTTGAATAAAGCCAGGATCCTCTTCAAGAAAATAGGAAAACATGTTGAGTCACCATATGTGAAGCATGTGATAGTGTTTATTTGAGAGGGTCTCATGTAGCCCAGGCTAGCCTCAATCTCATAATCCTTAGCTTCCCAAGCGCTGGTGTATCAGTTACTGAGGAAATGTGAAACAGATTATCAACAACACATTTGCCAATCCATCCTTTTTATAAGGTTCAGTAACCTTTTTACTGAGAAAATAACATAACTCTCAAGAGTGTGTTGGTGTGCTCTTGGGAAGCCCTGGGAAGGCAGATGCAGGGAAATTGGGACTGTTCAAGCCTAAACCAGGCCACGAGAGACCCTGTCGGATACCAGAATCCTTTGAGGGGGTTCTATAAAACGCCACCAGATTCCAAAATCGGGCAGCAAGCAACGGCAGTGAACATGGACTTTGCCAGTGGGAGACTGTGTGGTAGAACAGTCGACATAAATTCTATCAGTAACTCCAGTAACTATTTGAATAGGCTGATTGCTCGAGTTGAAAGGAAGGTTTTCCTTATTTAGATGGAGTACCAGGTTGGTGTGGTTCCATATCTGGAATCCCATCCCTTTCGAGGTGAAGATAAGATTGCTGTTATTTCAGATTAGCCTAAGGTCCGTAGAGCAGCCCCATCTCAAAAATGGAGAAAGACAGGCAGACAGTGCTACAAAAGGATTGAAACAGGGACAGAGAAAAACCCATGCTGTTGAGATGTTAACCAAAGGAATCGCCTGAATTCAAGCAGAAATACAAAAATGGTTTACCAAAAAATTAGGAAAAAAAGGAACAATGTCTGATGATTTGTTAAAAGGATCGGGATGCTTTTATTTGTAACCAGTATCATGGCCTCCATAAATAAAAAGCAAAAGGTAATCAAAACTACAGAGAAAAGCCAGCTTGGACTTTAACATGCCTGGCAAGCAAAATCGGGACAGAACATTTGAACAGAGACCGATAAAAGGTCTAACAGACACGCACAGCCTCTCCCAAATTTACAAAATATTCTTTTATATAAGAAATTGTTTTCTGTGTCTTGAACCTGAAGTCTGAATAAGTATCAGTCAGTTCATATTTTATGTAACGCCTTCTTACATAGGCCTAAAGATGGCGCTCCATATATTTGGAGATATAATTTTAAATAACCATTAGCTAAAGAAAACTTAATAGAGCTGAGGGGGAGTGATAATTCTTGGGAGGCAGTTGTGTGTAGCAGCGGGCAGGATTTCCAAGAAACAGGTCGGCGAGGAATTCTTTGTCTCAAGGCGTTGGAGAATTTAAAAGGTGGAAGCAAATATGTTAGGAATTTAGTGGGAAGCAAAAGTGATACAAGTTTATAAACAATTGACTTATTCTTTAGCTATTAAGAAGGAATTACTGAGGTTGGTAGTGATGTCTCTCATATCTTTAATCCTAGCCTTTAGGAGGCAGAGGCTAGATGATCATTGAGTTCTAGGCCAACCTGGTCTACATGGTGAGACCCTGTCTGGGGGTGTGGGGGGAAGAAAAGTAGGGGCCGTGGGGATCCTAAGGCATAGTTCCTAAGCCCTGCATTCCAGCGCTCAGGAGTGTGGGACCTGGGCAGCCTTGGCTACATAATGAGACTCCTTCTTCTCAACATTGATACTGAATCCTACATATTATTGAAGAACGAGTCCTTTATTGCTTCTAAGTGTAGAAAGTGGACTATGTTAGCAAATAAAGACCAACATCCTCATCCATAGTCAGGCTTTGTCTGTCTGGTGGGGGTTGGGCCTTAACCACAGTTAATTGAGTCAGTCTCTTCTGAGGTATATAAAGCCCCCTTCTCCCTTGAACTAGAGAATGAGGTGATGATCTTTGTACATATTAGTTTCTTTAAGCAGATCTATATTAAAGGCCCATCCCTGGGCTGGATTTGCTACTTCCGAGTATATGAACATTTACAAACAAGGCCAATGTTACTAGCTTTTGGTTCTTTCTCCGATGCTATATAGTGCCCCTATCCAGCCCCTTTGCTGACACTTTTTCATTTGTTAAAGCCTTGATTTTGCTAGTCTGTTAAGCAAAAAGTATTATGACAGTTTTAATTTGCATTTTTCCTGCTACGTGTAACTTGCATCTAATGACATATTTTCTTATTTTCAAATATTACATTTTCTGTGGAATGTCTCAATACCATTTTTCTGTTGAGTGACTGTTTTTTCTGATGACTTTGTAAGACCTACAATCCTCTAGACTGTGGTTATACCAGTTTTTCTTTCTTTATGCCTGGTTTGGATTTGTAAACTTAAAGCAATTCATGATTGGAAGGCATCTGTCTTGGTGTTAATGCTTGTAATTCATTTTTCCCCTTTCCGGTATATTTCCTGAAACCCCATGCTTTCCTCTCATGGCTTATAATTTAGTATGTAAATACAGGACCTGGAGCAGCTGTGGCTATAGCTAGTTAGGCGGGGACACCATGTTACTCTTCACGGATGGTGACTTGGTTGTCTGAACACTTGGTTCTGTCGTTTTAAGCACAAGCACATACGCTGGGTTCCAATATTTTTTGGATGTATCCCCTTCCCTTTAAAATTTGTTTTCATTTTGAGATAAGTCTTGCTATTTATCCTAGGCCAGCCTTCACCTCCTGATCCTCCTGTCAGCCTCCCAAGTGCTGAATCCCAGGTGTATCCCACCACACCCAGATGGACCTCTATCTAGCTGATCTATTGCCTCCTTTCCTCTCCCTCTGCTCCCTGCTCTTCTCCCCACCCCCACTCCTTCTTTTAAGTTTTCATTTTAGCTGGGCATGGTACATATACCTTTAATCCCAGAATTCAAGGTGCAGAGGCAGGTGGATCTCTGTAAGTCTAAAGGCTGCTTGGTCTGCACAGAGTTCCAGGCCAGCCACGGCCATGTAGTGAGACTCTGCAGTTTCATTATGTGTGTGTGGTCTGTACCTGTGAGGGCAGGTGCTTTCAAGGACTTACGTGGCGACACAGGCATCAGCTTGCCTGGAGCTGGGATTTAGATAGTTGTCAGTGAGGTACGGGGTGTTAGGAACGAGGAACTGGACTGAGGTCCTCTCCAAAGCATGCTCTTAAACACTGAGCCGTCTCTTCAGCACCTTCTTGTGTTCTGAAACAGGGCCTTGCTCTGTAGTTTTTTTGTTTGTATTTTATGTATGAGTGTTTTGCTTGCATGCATTGCCTAGTGCCCATAGAATCCAGAGGAAGGCATTGTATCTCCTGGTATTGGAGCTTCAGACAATTGTGAGCTGCCGTATTGGTGCTGAGAACTGAACCTGGCTCCTCTGGAAGAGCAGTCAGTTCTTAAGCACTGAGCCACCTCTCCAGACCCCTCAAGTATTAAATGCCATAATATTTAATAATAATAATAATCAGTGTTAGAAACCTATCAGAAGACCAATTATCCAATAACCCAGTGTACTATCTACTACCTATAATTCAAGCGGAAGGGAGAGGCTGAATCAGAGGAATCACAAATTCCAGGCCAGCCTGGGCTGTAGTTCAAATAAATAGCCCACCAATGTCGGGCTTCAGGGGCTCCCATAAGCCAAATCTTGGGAAAAATAGGCATCAAAATGAAAGAAATTAGTTATAACTCATTAAGAATCTATGCCTATGTGCTATTGAGACTAAATTAAGAAACGGATCAAAGAAAAGCTCTTCCTGACGTCAGAACTCTCTTAGGGTTTTATTGTTGTGAAGGGACACCATGACCAGGGCAACTTTTATAAAGGAAAATATTTAATGAGGGCTGGCTTTCAGAGGTTCAGCCCATCATCATCATATGGGACGCAGGAGGCACGCAGGCAGACCTCGTGTACCCTGAGCGTATTTGACCTCAAAGCCCCGCCTCTACAGTGACTCCTTCCTCTAATAAGGGCATACACAATATCGCTACTCCATATGGCCAAGCATTCCAACACGTGAATCTATGGGGGCCATACTTATTCAAACCACCACAAGAACGTAAGAATACCATGAAGACTAATCAATTATTCTTTCAGAGAAGCCCATGCCTATTTCAGACGCTGTCATTCTGAGCCCCTCTCCTAACATAACCCTCATGCTGAAGCCTATATTAAACCCAAGCCTACTTCATTAAAAAAAAAAACCACGCCCGAAGTGGTGGTGCACACCTTTAATTCCCGCACCAGGGAAACAAAGGCAGGCGGATCTCCGAGTTCGAGGCTAGGCTGGTTTACACAGATTCCAGGCTGGCAAGGGCTGCATAGAGTTGGTCTCAAATAGATATTAAAAAGAAAGAAAAACTAGTAAAAAAAAAATAGCTCAGGTAGAGGGTGGGAGTGGGGGGGGGTGTGCCTTTAATGCCCACATTCGGGAAAGGTGCTAGAGGATCACTTCAAATTCAAGGTCAGCCTGGTCATTTAGGGAGACCACGGCTTAAAAAACAATAGATGCCCAAACTAGTTAAGGGACGTGGCTCAGCAAGTGCTCCACGCTGGACCTCAAAGCATCAGGAAGTCAGTTTGTTCAACGCCAGAGTTACTGCTCTAGGCCTAA
This sequence comes from Rhynchomys soricoides, assembly GCA_019843965.1. Taxonomy (NCBI): domain Eukaryota; kingdom Metazoa; phylum Chordata; class Mammalia; order Rodentia; family Muridae; genus Rhynchomys; species Rhynchomys soricoides. The sequence goes on along the minus strand of JADRCH010000483.1, from coordinate 136,571 downwards.
AGACTTGGCCATTTCGGCCCAAACCTGGATCCTGGAGTCAAACTCACTCTGTGCTGGCCTGCACAGGATGTCACCAAAGCCTCCCTCCTCCCCGCGGTTCCCTTGTGCGCGTGCGCACTGCCGCAGCGAGAGCTACACAAACCACCTCCACCCCCTGCTCCAGTCCATGAGCTGGGAGCCGGACTCGCAGCCTCCCCAGGGATGGAAGCCCAGAACCTAGTCAAAGAAGCTAGTGGCGTTCAGTCTCTGGGTTGAGATCTGATGTCCCAGAGCTTTCAGTATCACCGTCCGTAGCACTTTGGTGCCACCGCTGCAGCGCTGACCGCACTCGCGACCCACCCTCCGGGGAAACCCGGGTGGCCCCCCAGCTCGTGCGGCCTACGTTCTTCTCCCGGGACCCGCTCAGAGGACCCCTGGGACGCGCTGCATCTAAACCCCGGCCTGGCTGTGGACGAGGACCGAGAGGGAAGGTGGGGGCCGCGATTCGCACCGTGGAGACCCTGTGCAGAACCTTAGATTCCCGGCAGGCCTGGGGAGCTGAGAACCGGGGGACACCTCGGACCTAGAGGCTGGGCAGCCCCCGGAATGGTAACCCGGGGAAGCTGGGTGGTCGAAGCAACAAACTCGGACACGGGTGACTGTGGGCTGCTGCAGCCTATCTCTCTTGCTGGGATGCATACGGGTGGGGTCAGCCGGTACCTCTGAAGCGTGGAAAGGGGTTCTGATCAAGTTTAGAAAAGCGTAGAGTGAAGCCAGAGGGCGTGGTAGCACACACCTGTCCTCTCAGTGATTTGGGAGGTGGAGGCCGGAGGAGAAGGCGCTCAAGGTCATTCTCTGCTGCCTAACACTGGGTTGCGAGCGACCCCGTCTGAAAGGAAAAAGAAGAAACATGGCCTGGAGTGTCTTGAATTCGCTCTGCCAGTCTTCAGAAGAGGCCCTAGAAGCCAGCATCCACTACTTCTGTTTAAAAGCGAGATTGTGTGTGAGTTTCTAGAGCTTCTGTGTTGCTGTGAAATATGCTTTATTTATTTATTTATTTATATTATTTTGGAATATGAGTTTATTTAATTTCCTTCCCTTTGAAAGCCGTCTGTGAAAATGTTTTATTTAGCTGTGAATAGTATCGCTGCCACTCCACGAGGATCAGGAGTTCAAGGCCAGCCTGGGCTACATTGAGACCCTGTCTTTAAAAAAAAAAAAAAAAAAAAGAACGAACTACTCATTGCTTTGAGTCTGAGAATTTCCCTGCATTTTTTCAATGACTGAAAACTAATCAGGATTCCTCTTTTAGTGCACAGCGTCCAAGGTTTTATGGTTATGTAGCACCCACGTGCTATACATTTATTTGGTTGCCCTGTTTTTCTTAGGATTCTCTAATATGGAAATGCCTCTGCTAAAGACTGATGTGCGATTTGTTAAGGACTAGCATGTTATTTAAATTTTTGAGGTGGTGGCTGCTGGGACCACTGAGGTGCTTTCTCAGGTCCCTGCACTCATCGTTGGTCTTATTCTTTTTTTTTTTTTTTAAGATTTATTTTTATGTATAGGAGTGCTCTATCTGCATACCAGAAGAGAGCATCAGATCCCAATATAGATGGTTGTGAGCCACCGTGTGGTTGCTGGGAATTGAACTCAAGACCTCTGGAAGAACAGCCAGTTCTCTTAGCATCTCTCCAGCCTGCACTGGTCATTCTTGTGTGGCATTGGATCAGCAGCAGCAGCTGATGCATCTCTTGGGAGTGGGGGATTACAAATGCAAGGGCTGGGGGTGTAGCTCTGTGACAGAGCACTTACGGCCTGCGGACTTCAAAGGACTGCAAAAACAAACCAAGAAAGACCAAGAAAATACATTCTTTCTTTTAAAATTTATTTTTATGTATGTGCACCTCTTACATGTGTCCAAGGAGGCCGTGATAATGTGTTGGGTCACCTGGACCTGGAGTAATGGTCGTAAGGGCCATGTGGGTGCTGACTATTGAACTCAGGTCCCCTGGAATGGCCACCAGTGCTCCTAACCACTGAGCCATCTGACCACCCACCCCACCCAAAGCTGTTTTAACCAGCCTTCTAGGTGATCCTGGTGCATATTGAGGTCTCATTGCCACATTTTGCCACTGAGTTCCCTGTAGTTTTGAGGAAGATGTGTTTCTGTATAAGCCATCTCTCACCTCTTAACAGTTTGTGTGTTGGAAGCCAGGTTTTATATAAGAATGGAGAAATGGGGAAAATACATTGACTTTTACATTTTGGATGCTCTGGGACAGTTAAGCTCTCATGGCTGCACCCTTTTCTGCAGCTCCAGCCTCTGTGAACAGTTTCTCCAGAACATGATCCTTGAGGAAGGACAAGCCAGTTCGTGCAATTCTAGAATCATGGCTCATGTAAGTCGGATTCTCTGTACTTAACTTTTAAAATATGTATATCACACTGTTGAGTTATTTATGCATGCACATAGGGGCATACACATACTGTGGCACGCTTGTGAGGGTCCCAACTTTGGGAAGTTAGTTTTCTCCTTCTCCTTCGTGTGTCCCGAGGTTCGAACCCAAATCCTCAGCTTACCACGTGGGTCCAAGCGATCAAGCTCGTGCCTGTATGTATTTGCATTTATTGATTTTGAGTGTGTACATGTGGGGACGTGTGCCACAAGTGTCTGTGGAGGTCAAAAGATAACTTTTGGGAGCCAATTCTCCTTCTGCCGTGTGTGACCCCATGATGGAACTCGGGTTGTCTGGCGTGGCAGCAAACACCTCTACCCTTGCGGCTGCCCGTCATTTTTATCCTGTCCAGTTGTACAAATACTCTGTTATTTTGAGACTTCCTAACAGAATCCCGTCCTACAGCTGCACCCAGTCTCTCCCATCCCACTGGGGGACGGGGTCTCTGCTGTACACTTCCCTCCACTTTCATCCAAGGGCACACTGGTAGGATCAGTCCCTAACACTGGCTTATTCGGTGTGAACCCCTGAAGATCAGATATTTTCTCCTCAAAACAATCCTGCCCCCCATAGAATTATAGTGTGAGCAGTTACTGCATATGTAATTTAAATTTTCAATTGTTGACATAGTAAATGTCATGTTATATGCAAGGCACACATGTGGTCCTACTTATTTTATTATTGTGTGTGTGTGTGTGTGTGTGTGTGTGTGTGTGTGTTTGAGACAGGGTTTCTCTGTGAGGCCCTGGCTGTCCTGGAACTCACTCTGTAGACCAGGCTGGCCTCGAACTCAGAAATCTGCCTGCCTCTGCCTCCCAAGTGCTGGGATTAATGGTATGTGCCACCACCATTCATCATTTTTCATTATCTTTACATATTTATTTAATTTTATTGTATGTGAGTTTGCATGGGTGTATAGATGCACACCACATGCGTGCAGGGGCTCTCAATGTCACAAGAGGACATTAGATCTCTTGGAACCAAAGTTACAGGTGGTTTTGAGCCACCATCTGTGTTCTGGGAATCAAACTTGGATCCTCCTCAAGAGCAGCAAGAACTCCTGACCTCTGAGCTGTCTCTGCAGCCCCTTTAAAACACTTTCTCAAAATGTTATTAATTTTTATTTACGTGTCTGAGTGCATGTATGCAAACACGTGTTATGTGTGCTAATATAGGTCCTGGGAACTCTGATCTTCTGCCTCTTGACTACTGAGCCATCTCTCTAGTCCCCTATGGCTGTGAAAGGCTCATATATTTGAAAACCTGGTCCCTAGTTAGTGGAACTACTTGGGAAGGATTAGGAGGTGTGGCCTTGTTGGAGGGAGCATAACACAGGGAGTGTGTTTTAAGGCTTCAAAAGCCCACACCAGGTCCAGCCTCTCCCTCTCCTTCTCCCCCTCTGTATGTGCGTCTGTCTGTCTCTGCCTGCTGCCTGTGAGTCAGGCTGCAAAGCTCTCAGCTATTGCTCTAGAGCCATGCCTTTCTGCTTCCCACCATGATGATAATGGACTAACCTTCTAAAACTATAAGGAAGGCCCGAATTAAATGCTTTCTTTTATAAGGCTTGGCTTGGTCATGGTGTCTCCTCACAGCAATACAACAGTGACTTAGACACCCCCCCCCCCAATCCATTTTATCTTACACATGGCGCACCGGCTTGTCATTGCAGAGTATGGTGATGTTCAGAGATGTGACTGTGGACTTTTCTCAGGAAGAATGGGAGTGCCTGAATTCCTACGAGAGGGATCTGTACAGAGACGTGATGCTGGAGAACTACAGCCACTTGGTGTCACTGGGTAAGCTCATCTGTATCAAAGCAGGTTCCCAGAGCCGACATTCTAACCACGAAGACCCTCTCTTGGTGGTTTAGAATGGGCACCTCTGTGAAACACTTTTATGGTCCCACATAACTGAAATACATAGTTATAGTTTAACTTTTATAAAATAACTTTTATAAATATAACTTATATTTTATATAATTATAAATTATATAACATAAGGCTTGTAAAACTTTTTTAAAAATAACTTTTAAAAGGATGGGGTTGTAAACAACAATAGAACCCTGGCTCTGCCTTCGATTCTAAAGGAATCCTAATCTTAATGGTTTTCTACCCCGGTAGCCATCTTTGTTTTGAAGACTTGATTAAATAGAATCTTTCTTTTGGTCTTGGAGTGATGTCTCAGAGGTTAAGAGCACTGGCTGCTTTTGCAGAAGACCTAGGTTTGGTTCCCAGCATCCATATGGCAACTCACCACCACTGCAACTCCAGTACCAGGGGATCCAACGCCCTCTTATGGCCTCTGAGAGAACTGCATGCACATGGTGCACCTGCAGGCAAAACACCCAAATACATAATAAACGTTTAAAAACTGAGTTAAACAGCTGGGCATGGTGGCACATGCCTTTAATCCCAGCACTCAGGAGGTCAAGGCAGGCCAGTCTCTGAGTTCAAGGACAGCCTGGTTTACAGAGTGAGTTCTAGGATAGCCAAGGCTACATAGAGAACTCCTGGCTTGAAAACCATAATCATCATCATCATCATCATCATACCACCTCTGTATGTACCTCATCTTGCATTCACTGTGTAGCCATGACACCAAACCCCTGATTCTTCCTTCATCTCCTAAGTGCTGGTGTCAAAGCCTTGTATCACCCCACCTGGCAAACAGATCCATTCTGTTCTTTTCTTTCAAGCAGGATGTTCCATTTCTAAGCCAGATGTGATCACCCTATTGGAACAAGGGAAGGAACCCTGGATGATTGCAAGGGCTGAGAAGAGAAGGTGGAGCCGAGGTAAGTGCTCAGCAGGAACAAGTGGTGGTGTGTGACTGTTACACATCTGCTGGTTGGAGGATACACCCCTAAGGTGCTGATGGGGAGGTTGGAGGACCCGCCCCTAAGACGCTGATGGGGAGGTTGGAGGACCCACCCCTAAGATGCTGATGGAGAGGTTGGAGGACCCGCCCCTAAGACGCTGATGGGGAGGTTGGAGGACCCGCCCCTAAGATGCTGATGGAGAGGTTGGAGAGGTTGGAGGACCTGCCCCTAAGACGCTGATGGGGAGGTTGGAGGACCCACCCCTAAGATGCTGATGGGGAGGTTGGAGGACCCACCCCTAAGATGCTGATGGAGAGGTTGGAGGACCTGCCCCTAAGATGCTGATGGGGAAGTTGGAGGACCCGCCCCTAAGATGCTGATGGAGAGGTTGGAGAGGTTGGAGGACCTGCCCCTAAGATGCTGATGGGGAGGTTGGAGGACCCGCCCCTAAGATGCTAATGAGGAGGTTGGAAGACACGCCCCTAAGATGCTGGTGTGGAGGTTGGAAGATGCACTCCTAAGATGCTGGGAAAGAGACATGAAACTTGGAAAGAAAACTTAGATCTTTCAGCCTGACTCATCAATGACTTCCTCTCTACTTCAGTTTGACATTTCTTTCTCTCGTATATTTTCCTTCCCGTTCAACAAGGAAAAGCCTTCTTGTCTGGCGATAATAGTTTTACCTACTTTAGATCTAGTTTCTTCATGGATGATCTTTTGTATTTTAAACGCACCCCGGTGCACCCTTTCAAAACATCCGAATTCTTTTTATTTTATTTGTATGGTTACTTTGCCGGTATGTTTGTCCGTGTGTCGCTTCATGTCTAACGTCCGCTGGGGCCAAAAGTGGGCATCCAATTCACTGGAGAGCAGGGTTGCAGGTGGTTTTGAACCACCATGTAGGTGTTGGAACTTGAACTCTGGTCCACTGGAAGAACAGCCAGGTGCCCTTAACATCAGGCCATCTCAGCAGCTAATTGTGAATTCCCCGTCCTCCTATCTCAGATTGTCTCCAGTCCTGGGCCTACTTTGTGTGTGACGCTATGCCGACTTTGTAGTTCAGTTTTCATGTATCGATTTTTTTTCTTTTTTTCTTTTTTGTTTGTTTGTTTGTTTTTAAAGATTTTATTTTATTTATATGAGTACACTGTAGCTGTCTTCAGACACACCAGAAGAGGGCATTGGATTCCATTACAGATGGTTGTGAGCCACCATGTAGTTGCTGGGATTTGAACTCAGGACCTCTGAAAGAGCAGTCAGTGCTCTTAACCACTGAGCCATCTCTCCAGCCCCTTCTTGTATCGATTTATTGTTCTCATTTTGTGGGATTTATATTTAGTAATGAAGTCATACAATAAATGGGGATAGAAAGGTGGCTCCCCAGTTAACACTGACAGCCAATATACAGGATCTGGGTTCCCTTTCCAGCACCCACTCGGTGGCTCACAGCCATCTGTAACTCCCGTTCCAGGGGACACAACACCCTCTTCTGGCCTCCAAGGGCACTGTATGCTCATGGTACACACACATACATGCAGGCAGAACACATGTAAAAGTTACAAAATAGCAACTCTATGCTTGTATTGGGGGAGGGTGGCTCAGTGATTGAGCAGCTGTGTAACCATGGCCTTGATCACCATCACCACACAAGACAAAACAAAAAAATATATGGTCTATTAATATCCCAAAATGTCTAGGAGTGGTGGTTCACGCCTTCTATCCCAGCACTTAGGAGGCAAGTGGATCTCTGTGAGTTCAAGGCCAACCTGGTCTAAAAGCAAGTTCCAGGCAAGCCAGGGCTACATAGTGAGACTGTCCAGGCAGAAAAAAACCAAACCTGAAGTAATTAAGTATTAGAAGAAAAGTGGAGAAGGCATTGATATGGCGGCTTGGAATGAGGTTTAGGAACGAGAGTAATTTGAGAGTGACCCGGAAAATAGAACCAGTCTGAAGAGGCTCTGGCTGGCTAAAGATGGGAGCCCTTGAACATCAGTACGCATGACCTCGATGCCTCTAACACATAAAGTACACTTTATTCCACAAAGGAAATTTTGGTTTTGTTCATTCATGCTGGATATGGTGGCGCTAGGGATGGAATCCAGGGCCTCACACAGGTCACCCGGGGGCTCTGCCACAGCTGCAGAGTCCCCGCTGGTCTGTGTTCCCTCCTGTCAGTCTTTGTAACTGTGCCTCCGGTGTAAAAGTCAGGTCTGGGTTCTTCCTCCCAGCCCCATGCTCTCAGAAATAAGACTCAGACTCAAACTATCTTACAGATACCTCAGCCATATAGCGAGGCTCTTCTCTGACTAGATCATAATTAAAGATAACCCATTTATTTTAATCTACATTCTGCCACAATACACAAGATAGTCTCTACATTCCAGAGCATCATCTCAAGTTTCATAGGAGAGCATCTCCTTAATCCTGAATAGCTTCATTTACCTTTGGAAATGTCACTTCTTATCATAGTCAAACTTGGGTACAAATAGATAACTCCTTAGAGCAGAGCCTGTTTATCTACAGAGGAATCTCATGCTTGTTCATGCTTGTGACTGTTAATGCCAAATTCTGTTTAAAAAACAAAAAGACTGGGTTTTATTATGTAATCCTGGTTGAACTGGAATTCACTCTATAGATATGCTGACCCTGAACTCACAGAGATCCGCCTGTCTCTTTCTCCTGAGTGCTGGAATTGAAGGTGTGTGCCACTATATCTCACCCTTAATTTTTATTTTCTTTCTTTCTTTCTTTCTTTCCTTTTTTTTTTTTTTTCAAGACAGGGTTTCTCTGGGTAGCCCTGACTGTCCTGGAACTCACTCTGTAGACCAGGCTGGCCTCGAACTCAGAAATCCACCCGTCTCTCCCTCCCTAATTTTTATTTTATCTTATTTTAATTTTTGAATTTTAATTCAATTATGTATATCTCTGTGTGTGTGTGGTATGCATCTGTGTGCATGCACATGTGTGGATGTGGATGTGTTTGCAAGTATGTGTTTCTTTGTGTATGTGTGGAGTTCGTGTGTGAGTGTGTGCTGCGTGTGTGAGGGTGTGTGCATGTGTATGTGTGTTTGGTTTTGTTTACTTATCAGTGAGCTTGGGAAACTGATCCTCACTGTTGCATGTATTGTGGATTGTCCAGTCTCAACCCTGTGCCGTGTTCCTATTGGGGTCATTTACTTAGCTGTTCTTCTCCTGAAGGAGAATTCTTTTCAGTTTGGACATGTTACAGATAATGTTACTATATGATACCAATTCTTTTTAAAAATACCATTTTCTTTTTAAAAATTATTGAACTATTGGGCTGGGAGTGTAGCTCTGTGTAGAGCGTTTGCCTGCTATGAATGAAGCCCTGGATTTGATCCCCTGCATCAGGCATGGTGCTGCATGCCTGTAACCCTATACTAGGAAGATCAGAAAGTGTAAGGTCATCTTTGGTAACACCCTGAGCTCCAGGCCAGCCTAGCCAACATGAACGAAACCCTGTCTCGAAGAAAATCAAAGCAAACAACAACCAAATGCTTTAAAAAATATGTATCTGTGTTTGTGTACATTTACGTGGCTGTTTTGCCTGCATGTTTACCTATGCACCATGTGTGCGCTTTGTGCCTGCAGAGACCAGAAGATGGTGCTAGGGCCTCCAGGACTGGAGGTACAGGTAGCTGTGTGCCATGTGGATACCGGGAACAGAACCCGGGTCCTCCGCAGGAGCAGCAAGTCCGTTCCCTTAGCCACTGAACCATTCTCCAGTCCGTAGTTTAGAGGAGTCAGGTATGAGCTGTAAGGAGCAGAGGGGGTAATGATGTTGCTATGGTAAATACAGGTTATAGTATTTCAGGAAAACATACTGCATTCTGCTTTAAAAGACAAGTCGTTCGATTGTTAATAAGCAGCGAGGCTTGAGAACCAACCCGGCATGTAAGTGTGCTCAGTGTATTTGCAGAGGACCTGAGTTCAGTTGCCAGAACCAGAGTGGGAATGGCAGTTGAGAACTGCCTGCAACTCCAGTTCCAAGGGATCTGGCCCCCGTGGGCTCCTGCACATTTGTGATGCACATAAATTCATGGAAGCAAATGCATACGAAATACATAAGATTTAAAATTAAGTTTGAAATGGAGATTCTCACATTTCGATCTCCATCTAGATTATCTAGACGTACTGGTTTTTTTAATCCTTCTTAAATTTTTTAAAATCACGTGATTGTTTGGGGCTTTTAAGTCCATTCAGCAGTTGGTTTTGTCTTCTTTTCCTTGGCTTGAGAGAAGTCTTGTGATGTAGCCCAGGCTGGCCTGTAACTGAAGCTTTTACCTCAGCCTCCCGACTGCGGACATCACCCCTGCTAGAAGCTTGCTTTCGTTACTTTTTTCCCTTTATTTTATCCAGATTATGTGTCATGCGTTTATCTTCTTTTTGCTTTCAGATCTAGAATCCAGATACAGCAGTAAAGTGTTATTTCCAGAAAAGAATACTGACGAAATTAATCTGTCTCCGTGGGAAATAATGCAAAGAATTAGAAGGCGTGGCCTCGAAGACTCCCTTTTTGGGAAAGACTTTGAATATAAAATATTTGAAGAACAAGAGAACTATCATAGAGTATATTTCAGACAGGTGATAAAAACCAGCCCTGGAAAAAGACCTCCGTACAGAAAACGCACATCTGTTAGTCACTATCAGAAAAGTCCTAACGGAGTAAAGCCCTTTGAATGTGGGGAGTGCGGGAAGGCTTTCAGAGTCCGCCAACAACTTGCTTTCCATCAGAGGATCCACACGGGCGAGAAGCCCTACGAATGCAAGGAATGTGGCAAAGCCTTCCGACAGTGCGCCCACCTCAGTCGCCATCAGAGGATCCACGCCTCTGACAAACTCTACGAATGTAAGAAGTGTGCAAAGATCTTCACGTGTAGCTTGGACCTCCGAGGGCATCAGAGGTCTCACGTGGGCGAGAAGCCCTACGATTGTAAAGAGTGCGGGAAGGCCTTTCGAGTCCGTGGACAACTCCTGCTCCACCAGAGGATCCACACCGGCGAGAAGCCCTACGGGTGCACGGAGTGCGGGAAGAGCTTCAGGCAGGTAGCGCACCTCACTCGCCATCAGAGGCTCAACGGTGGCAGCTCGCGCCACGAGTGTAAGGAGTGCGGCCGGGCTTTCCTGTGCAGCACCGGCCTCCGGCTGCATCACAAACTGCACGCGGGAGAGAAACCCTACGACTGCAAGGAGTGTGGGAAGGCGTTTCGGGTGCGGCAGCAGCTCACCCTGCACGAGAGGATCCACACCGGCGAGAAGCCCTTCGACTGCAAGGAGTGCGGGAAGACCTTCAGCCGCGGCTACCATCTCACCCTTCACCAGAGGATCCACACTGGGGAGAAGCCTTACGAGTGTTCGGAGTGTCGCAAGTTCTTCCGCCGCTACTCGGAGCTCATCTCCCACCAAGGCATTCACGTTGGGGAGAAACCCTATGACTGCAAGGAGTGCGGGAAGGCTTTTAGGCTGTTCTCCCAGCTGACTCAGCACCAGAGCATCCATTTTGGTGAGAAGCCCTATAAATGTATGGAATGTGAGAAGACTTTCAGACTCTTCTCACAACTCACGCAGCATCAGAGCATTCACACGGGCGAGAAGCCCTATGACTGCAAGGAGTGCGGGAAAGCCTTCCGGCTCCACTCGTCCCTCATTCAGCACCAGAGAATCCACTCCGGCGAGAAACCGTACAAATGTACGGAGTGTAAGAAGGCCTTCCGTCAACACTCACACCTCACCTACCATCAGCGAATTCATAAAAATTCCTAAGGATCCTTCTACGAATCCTTGCCTTGCAAATGTATTAAGGAGCATTAGAAAATTGGAACATTCTAGAAGAAAAAAAGTTTTAAGTTAACAGCATAAAAGGTTTCAGTCAAAGCAAAAAGTGTTAAACTTTCAGAAATTCTTTCATAAACGTATAAAAGGTATTCTCTCTGTACTGTATACCTACCTAAGGGCATAGTCAGGGTACCGACTCATTTTGAAAATTAATTAATAGAAAGAAGTGTCGTTTAGCTTTCGTTGCCTGCATAAACTCTCAGAGCTACTGAAAGTGGTTGATCTTAACTAGAGAGTTTCATCAGAATCATGCAGAGTCATAAGGAATTTGGAAGTTGTATCAGGAAAACCTTTTTGTAACATACAATAGAGCAGAGATTCTCCACCTGTGGGTCATGACCCCTTTGAGGGTAGACCAACCCTTTCACAGGAGTCACCAAAGACCCTCAAAACACAGAGATTTACATTATGATTCATAACAGTAGCAAAATTAAGAAGTAGCAACAAATGATTTTATGGTGGGAGAGGGGGGTCACCACAACATGAGGAATTGTATTAAAGGGTCACAGCATCCGGAAGGTTGAGATCCACTGCTTTAGCACTTAACCATTGAGTGATAGACTGACTTGTACTTGGAAGTGACTAGGTCAGGCTGGCAGCATCTGAACCTACTGATCGAGCTTGCCACCAATGTAGCATAGTAAAGCATTTGGTGCCTTCCACTGTGACAGATATTGACACCTAATTAGATGCACCAAACCTCTAAATTAATGAGACAACCCCCAACAATTAAAAAAAAAAAATGAGTTAAAAATAGTATAATCTAGGCCAGATCGTCACAATCTTTCTTGTGTGTTTTTTAAGCTTTCTACATATTCAAGAGTGAAGTGAATTGTTTGTAAACTTTTTAAAAATACTTTCTTAAAAATAATAAAAACTTTTTATATGGGCAGTAACATCAAACATAAATTATTTCACTGTGACCACACACATGAGCTGTTTCTCTGCACCACATCACAACACAACTAGTCTTTCTACCGTAAATGTAAAATAGAACCAAATCCAAGAGTCTTTATTCCTGACTAGGACATTGTATACCAGGGTCTTTGAAGGATGATAATCTGAAAGTTCTTAAATAAAATCTGAAACTTAATAGTATTTGAGATAATTCTCCAGGAAACATAATCTTCTGTTTTATTTCTCTTCTCTTTTCCTTTCTTTTCTTGAAGATTGGCTTTCACCTATGCAATTCCAGGGACAGCAAATGAGGAAGTTAGGTGTGATATGGGAGATATTCCTGGGGAAGGTATTGATACAGTGATCAAAAAGAAATCACAAGCTGTGCCCATGATCCCAAAACAGGATATCATAGGGACTGAATTTCCAAGTTTATAAAAGGGGCCACTGCTGGTATACCAACAACCATGCCCCTAAAATGGTTATTAGCCACATGGAATTCCCCTGTGTGTGTTGTAAAAGATAAATCAGGAAAATGGAGGATGACAACAGACTTAAGAGCAGTTAATAAGGTAATTCAACCAATGGATCTTTTATAGCCTGGACCTCATTTTCCATCTTTATTACTGAGATCGTGGCCTACAATAATAATTGATTTGAAAGATAGCTTCTTCACAATACCCTTGCATGAGCAGGATAGGGAAAGGTCTGCGATCTCAGTACCTACTTTGGATAATAGTCATCCACTAGATACCACTGGACAGTACTTCCACAGGGAGTGTTAAACAGTCCAACTTTATTGTCAGTATCTTGTGCAACAACCATTAGAAAAAAATTATAAGCAATTCCCTCAATCTATTATTTATCATTAAATGGATGACATTCTGTTGGCTGATTCTGACAAAGATGTTTTAGAGAATATGTTTTAAGGGAACACAAAGAATCCTTCATCCTTTCACATGTTTGCTTTAGCAGAACACCCTCTCTCTGCTTCAGTGAATCGTTCCTTCAGGAGTCCGCCTTAGCCTCTCACCTGTGTCCACTTCAGGACAACTCTCTTTCACGTGTTAGCCCCAGCAAAACACCATCCAACACAACTGACTTTCCAAAGAACGCTTATGTTTCCACTTCACAAACCACTCATACACACAGAATAAGAATAAGTAAATCTTAGAAAAGAACACCTGACAAATTAAAGATGAGAGTTGAGGACATGGGGAAAGTGAGTGTGGCCTGGAGTTTGATGTCTCCAGTTTCTCTAGGCTTAGATTTTTTCAAACCTACTTTTAATAAGAGTTCTCAAACACTTTGACCCTCCTACTATCACACAGTAAATAGGACATGGGGGCCTGTTTGGAAGTAGTTCTTTAGGGTGATTCCAACCTCCATTGTCAGGATACCAGCAGTCCAGCTCAGTAGAGTCAGGGTTCCAAACACGAGTCAGCAGCTGTGGCCCAATCTAGCAGAAACAGCTAGGCCTCTGCTAAATCTGCATGGGTCAGCAGAAGCAACCAGGACTAGCTGGGATGCCAGGAGAAGTTCTCTGCCGTGCCTCTCTCAAGGAATCGGAGATCAGCAAGGACTCGAGACCAAGGAAGCTTTGCACATCTGGTTATCCCCATCACAGTATGTTGAGTCCTCTTGAGATTCTCTGCAAACATCACATGTCCTCCCATGGGTCTTGCATGAGCAAAACACCACGTGAGTCTGCATCACCTGACATTTACCGAAACTTCCACTCCAGGGTACACTGCAGGAATATAGTCATGGGGTGGGCCGGAATTTTCAACAGAAGGAAAATAAGCCATGTCTTCACAAAGATAAAGGGATGTCAGGAAATCATAAGCTACCCAAGCTGTCATTCTTTTTCTCCTCTCTCTGGGCCTTTCTCTAAACAGGATAACCGACACACACACCAGGCTTTTGTGAGTGCCTATTCTACCATTTCAGAGGCCATTTTGGCTCAATATCTGTAGCACCCATCAAGAAATCAGAGAAGTCTAGGGGCTTCCCATACAATGGAAGCACCAGACAAAAGTAGGGTGACTTATATCAGGACAGAATCTGCCCCAGGATGTAACAAGCCCTCTTGGCTGGAGTCACAAAGGTACAAAGTTGTCCCTCACCTATAGTGACTCTCCAATCAATCACACACCATGGGGACACAAAAGCCACAGGTGCCTCAAACGAATATACAGTCCATCCCACACGGAAGCCTTAGCAGGGAGACCCAATCACAGTCACCCTTGCCCTGTATACCCCCACCTTACCCCCACCAAAATTAAAAAAGGCTCACTGGGAAGCAGTCACACCTTAGCAAGTCACCTTACACTCTCCCAAAGTTTGGCAAATGCTCACAAACACGTAAGCCCAGGGAACTCACACTCGAGGGACCTTGAACTGGTAAAAAGCATGGCACAAAACAGTCACACAGACTCCAGTCACACACAAAGGAAACAATCATACTCACCAAGTAATCCTCTCCGCCTTCACATCCCCCAGACTACCACCCAGACACACAGATAACTCTACAGGACGGAGAGCATCCAGACACTTGGCACCAAGGCTGCTCATTAACCCTAAAGAGGCTAATAAGTTCTCCCCAGATCTGTCAGGAGTACCCTGCCCACTCCTCAAAAGAGGTTCTCAGGAGAGGGAAGCACAACACCTGGAAATGTAGTCTGGGAAGCGACTGGGAGCATAAGTCTGGGCTGAAGGCTGTGGCCTGAATAAGACACAAAGTGTTCGGCTGTTCCTCGGAATCCTGAGGAAATCCTAGTGGACGAGGACTCCCTAGGTGAGACTTTGATCAGGCTCCTCTGAATCCTCATTTCCATTAGCCCTCCTCCCTGCACTGTCATCCAAACGGTAGCAGAGTCCCTTGATAAGATCCCCTTTTACGAGGTCCCATTTGTCGATTCTTGATCTTAGAGCACAAGCCATTGGTGTTCTGTTCAGGAACTTTTCCCCTGTGACCATGTGTTTGAGACTTTTTCCCCACTTTCTCTTCTATTAGATTCAGTGAATCTGGTTTTATGTGGAGGTCCTTGACCCACTTGGACTTGAGCTTTGTACAGGGAGATAAGAATGGATCAATTTGAAATCTTCTACATGTAGACCGCCAGTTGAACCAGCACCATTTGTTGAAGATGCTGTCTTTTTCCCACTGGATGGTTTTAGCTCCTTTGTCAAAGATCAAGTGTCCATAAGTGTGTGGGTTTATTTCTGAGTCTTCAATTCTATTCCATTGATCTACCTGCCTGTCACTGTACCAATACCATGCAGTTTTTATCACTACTGCTCTGTAGTACAGCTTGAAGTCAGGGAGGCTGTTACAAAGCTTCTGTAAGGCAAAGGACACTGTCGATAGGACAAAACAGCAACCTACAGATTGGGAAAAGATCTTTACCAATCCTACGTCCCACAGAGGGCTAATATCCAATGTATACAAAGAACTCAAGAAGCTAGACTCCAGAGATCCAAATAAGCCTATCAAAAAATGGGGAAGAGATCTAAACAGAGAATTGTCAACAGGAAACTCGAATGGCCGAGAAACACCTAAAGAAATGTCCTTAGTCATCAGGGAAATGCAAACCAAAACAACCCTGAGATTCCACCTCACACCAGTCAGAATGGCTAAGATCAAAAACTCAGGTGACAGCAGATGTTGGCTAGGATGTGGAGAAAGAGGAACACGCCTCCATTGCTGGTGGGAATGCAAGCTGATACAACCTCTCTGGAAATCAGTTTGGAGGACCCTCAGAAAAATGGACAAAATACTACCTGAGGACCCAGCTATACCACTCCTGGGCATAGATCCAGAAGATGCTCCAACATGTAATAAAGACACATGTTCCACTATGTTCATAGCAGCCACATTTATAATAGCCAGAAACTGGAAACAACCCAGATGTCCCTCAACAGAGGAATGGATACAGAAAACGTGGTACATTTACACAATGGAATACTACTCAGCTATTAAGAACAATGACTTCATGAAATTCGCAGGCAAATGGGTGGAACTTGAAAATATCATCCTGAGCGAGGTAACCACAGTCACAAAAGAATGAACACTATATGTACTCACTGATAAGTGGTTATTAGTCCCAAAGTTTGAAATACCCAAGAGTCACTTCACAGCAACCGTAGGGCTGAGTGTGAGGTCCCAGATGGAGGAGTTGGAGAAGGGACTAAAGGAGCTGAGGGGATTTGCAGCCCCTTGGAGGGAGCAACAGTGGCAAATGGCCTGACCCTTCAATGCTCCCAGAGACTGGATCACCAACCAAAGAATACACATGGAGGGACCCATGGTGCTGGCCACATATGTGGCAGAGGAGGTTCTTGTTAGCCATCAGGGGGAGCAGAGGCCCTTGGGCCTGAGGGTGTTAGATCCCCCAGTATAGGAGAATGCCAAGGAGGGAAGCCAAGGAGTGGGTGGGTAGGTGGGGGAATACCCCCATAGTGGCAGAGGGAGGGGGAGGGAATAGGGATGTTCCAAAGGGGAGATCTGGAAAGGAGGAAACATTTGAAATGTAAATAAAGTATGAAGAAAGAAAAAAAAGATCCCCTTTTATGGATACTCAAGTTTGCCCAGCGCTTTATCACCCACTCACTCCTGGTTGATGAGATTTAGGAGGCTTCATCCATGCTGGTTGGCTGTAATTCCTCTGTTGACAATTGGCAGCATGTATTTGTTCGAGACAGCTCAGACTGGCCTTCGATTCGTAGAGCTCTCCTGCCTCTGCTTCCCTGAAATTGGCTTTAAAGACGTGAGCCACTGTCTTCCGCTTGTTGCAATGCAAATTGTTGTAATAAAAAAAATACATTTGTTTATGTTTGTGTGTGTATGTGAACACTCGTGTGGCGTTCAGCAGACAACTTGCAGGAGTAGATTCCCGCCTTCCACTGTTTATCCCCGAGGATCGAACTGAGGTCATCGGGCTTGGAGTCAAGCTCCTTTACCCTCTTAAACCTTTGTAAATTTAGCTGGTTTAGCACAGCGAATTTCCAAGGGACCGCTACTCAAGTGGAGACAAGCGAGACCACGAGGTATTCTGGGAAATGTAGTTCGAGGCCATGCTGGGGACCGGAGGCACGCAGCTAGAGTCGGCTGAGTCATCCAATCCCCAGGCGGAAATCTGGCCAGGGAGGCTGTTCCGAATTCGACATCCTGCTGGAAGTTGGGGCCGCAGACCGGAATGTAGGACCCCGGGGTCTGAGACCAACCCCCCAGTGGCAGTTTGACCAAGAGGAAGCCAGCCTCGTCCTGTAGGTGACAGTGTCCGCAATGACAGCCCTGAGTGTGTGTGACAGAGAGCATAGGGAGATTAGATTGCATGTGCGGCTGGATCTGGGAGGGATTGAACGGCAGAGAAACTACGAGGTAAGGAAAATGAGCGTGAGCGAGAGTTGGGGTCCAGCTGTGGCGCTTTTGTGTGGGGAGGGGACGTTGTATGTAGATCGAATGTCTCGACTGGATAGATCACTGTACACGATTGGCTGGGATTATGGAATATCTGAAGCCTCCTAACTCTCATTCTTTTCAAATTACGATTAGTAAATGTGGTCTTCTGGAGTGTCCGCGTTATGGGATGGAAAAGGTACAGCTGATAATAACTAATTAGCATTTTTATTTTTCCATAAGTTAATTGTGTGGCGTGGGCAATCTACAGGCAATATAGTCAACTTTTTTAAAATACAGTGTTTTGTCCGTCGGAGTTGGGTTTTTTTGGGGGGCGGGGGAAGGTTGCGGGTGTTATTAACGCCCAGGGTCCTCCAAGCAGACATCTTCCCTCCTCTAGAGAGTTCCTGAGGAGACACAGGTGGGATCTGGTTTTGAGTCTGGCTTGCAATTCTCTTTATAACCAAGGTTGACCTGAACTCCAGGTCCTGGTACTTCCCCTTCTCAAGTGGTTTCTGTTGGTTTTTTTGTTTAGACTGGATCTTGCTATTTAGCCCTGGTCACCCTTTAGAGGCAGTCCTCCCGATTTTCAAGGACTGAGTTAACAGGTGTGAACCACCATGTCCTGCTCCAGAATGTGACTACATTATTACAGAGAGCAGCATCACCACGATTAAAACAAGCTGCACACAGTACTGAAGGACCAGTGTGTGTCCATATCATTCAGATTTAGAAAGTAAATGTCATCCCATTTTCTTATCTGAAGTATTTAGAAACTTCAGTGCCGTAAGCCTACCCACTTCCCTGTCTACTCTTGAGATGGGGCCTCTCTAGCCCTGGCTAGCATAGAACTTGCTATGCAAATCCATACTGACATTGAACTCAGAGATCCAAGCTGGGATTACAGGTGTGGGCCACCATGCCTAGCGTGTGTGTGTGTGTGTGTGTGTGTGTGTGCGTGCGCGCGCGTGCTTGCTAATATATGTTAATATATTATCATTAAAGACCCAAGCTCAAGCACAGTTGTCAAGTGGTGGTTTTTGTTTGTTTTTGAGATAGGCTGTAGCTTGTTTGTTTTTGAGATAGGCTGTAGCTTATGCTGGCCTCAAACAGGAAATGTATCAGATGTAACAGGAGTCTAGGGCTGAACCTGGCTCCTCCCAACTCCACATTCTAAGTGCTAGCTAGGGCTATAGGTGAGCACCCGCAGTTGAGATGGTATCTGAATTAAAATTCATAATGCATAATTCTCTCTTGGGTAGATTATAACTTCACTGAACTGGATGCACCCTAGTTGAACAAGAGACTGGTGGGTAGACAGAACCGTGAAGGAGGTTCTTAGCCCAGTAGCTGAATGAGAACCATACATGGCACAGATGTCCATTGAGGGGCTGACACCATTGAAGTGCCTTCAAGAGTTCCTCATAAGCTCTGCTCTTAAGTTTTAATTGATGTGAACTATCCTCCTCTATTGGGACTTAAACAAGAAACAGATAAAATGGCATCAATATACCAAAGAACAATAACATAACCATGAGCAGGCATTTACAACACATGCTTTAAGGGTAATTGAAGGGGTTGGAGAGATGGCTCAGCAGTAAGAACATTTGCTGCTCTTGCAGAGGAACTGGCTTTGAATCCCACGACCCTCATGGTGGCTCACAACTGGCTGTAACCCCGGCTTCAGGGTCTCTGACAACCTGTCCATTGGCAAAAGACCCAAACACATTTTTTAAAAGGGCATTTGGAAGATGGGACTGAGGTATTTCTGTTTGTTTGAGAGTGGAAGAGACACTAAACCTGAGTTCAAGGTAGGATTTTCATGGGTTTTTAGGCAGGAAAGGGGTTTGGACCAGGCACCAACTAAAACTTAACCCTTTTCATCGTTCATCGTAAAGCAGGCAGGTGCTAGTGTAATACGAGGTAACAAGTGGTTCAGCCAGTTTGTTATTGGAGTGTAGACTGTACAAACTCACCTCTAGTATGATGCTGTTTTACAAAGCATGTGTCTTGTCATCTTGCTGAGGCCAGTTTCTCTGGCTTCCGAGGCAGTGAACTACATTTCCCAAGAGCCATCCCACCCATGGCTGTTTTGGGTCCAAAGATGGCTAGAGGCACCGTTTGCATAGCTGAAGAAGAGCATGAGGAAGTGTGTAGGTCTCAATATTTGCCATCTCAACGTGTCCTGAAAGACGGGAGTGGGGGGGGAGGGGAGGTGGGGGGGGGGGGGGGGGACGGTCTGTGTCGATGGAAGTAATGGAGTTTAAAGCCAGGGCCTTTAAATTGACAGTTGTAGTGTAGTCTTTTGTTAAAGACAATACAGAAACAGACTACATTTCCCAGGATGCACTGTGACCAAGCAACTTCCGGGGGTTCAACCCAATTGACTTCAGGCCTGAAGCCCTAGGAACGTCTAGGATCTATGGAGTGCCAATTTAAGGCTTGGAATCAGAATGGCCATGAAAGCCGAGGTCAGGGGTGAAGGTCTTTCCTGCGGAGCGTGTAATTCTGAAGAGGATGTGATGGTGTACCTCTGTGATGACAGGCAGGGTATGGGAGCTTGGAGGTGGGGTACACACATTAGAGATTAATGTGGGAGCCCTAGGTGTGCCTGCCTTGCCCTGTCTGTGTTCCAGAAAACGATGGTCACATTCAGTGGAGTGTTTGTGTGTGCCTGTATGTACAAGACCGTGAATGAAAACACGACAGAGCAGCTGCCCTGGCACACAAACAATGAGCATTGTGTTTAATAATAGACACTGTACTTTCTGAAAGTGGGCGTGGAGCTGAAGGAATTGCTTTCTAGTCTTGGCGAGTGAAATGGCAGAAACACAACTGGGAGATAAAAGAGTAGAGAAAGGGACCGGGGAGGCTCGGGTGTTAAAGACTGGCTGCATAGTGTTTTTGCAGAGGATCTGAATTCGGTTCTCAGCACTGACTTCTGCCACTCACTGCTTCTAACTCCAGCTATAGGGACATTGCTGACCTTGCTTTCATGTGCAAGATTACAAGTGTGTGTCCACCCCGGCTGCTTTTTTTATCTTTAAAAAAAAAAAAAAAAAATTGATGAGTTGAGCATACTAGTGCAAGTCTTTAATCCCAACAATTTGAAAGCAGAAACAGGCCTATCTCTGTGAGTATAGGGCTAGCCTGGTCTACTAGTAAGTTCCCAGCCAGACAGAGTTTTAGACGAGGTTTAGAAACCTTGTTTAAAAAAAGTCAAAATAAGATAATTTAAAACTTGAATGATATCTTGGCTAGATAGACAGTCGTTGATGCCCTCATCTCTTTTCCCACAAATCTACAAGCCGTAACTTTTGAGGGTAGAACAGCCTAATAAAAAACTTGAATTTCTTCTCAGTTAGAGGCAGTTGACCTTTTTAGCGTAACTCTTTGTGAGTTTTCAATTTTTTAATTATTTTATTGCTTGAGTGTGTGCCTGTGTATGTGTATACCAAGTGTATGCCTGGTTCCCTAGAGAGGTCAGAAGAGCGCATGGAGTCCCCTGGAACTGGAATGGGCTGCTCCCGTACCATCCTGTGGGTGTGGGGAGTGAAGGCAAGGAATTCTGCAAGGGCAGCAGTGCTTGAATCGCGAGGCATCTCCTCAGCCCATCCACTGCTCACGGTTTTATCTAACTTTTTTTAGGTGATGTTTTGTGCCGTTTCCCCATACCATTATGTCCTTCCATTATGTTGTCCAGGCAGGTAGTAGGACACCCTCACAGTCTCACAGTGTGTCTGTTGAGTCACCTTGAACCCACTCACATCTTTCTTTCTTTTCTTTTTCTTTTTTTCTTGTCTTTTTGTTTGTTTGTTTGTTTGTTTTTTTGGCTTTTCAAGACAGGGTTTCTCTGTGTAGCCCTAACTGTCCTGGAACTCACTCTGTAGACCAGGCTGGCCTCGAACTCAGAAATCCACCTGCCTCTGCCTCCCGAGTGCTGGGATTAAAGGTGTGTGCCACCATCCACTGGATCTTTTAGGGGGTCAGGGGAGACACAGGGTCTCTCTAGCCCTGGCTGGCCTAGAATCACAGACCCTGTGAATCCCCTGCCTGCCTTTCCTGTATCGTCTGTCAGAATCTTGTGTTGAGTGTTTGCCCACTTCTCACAGAGTGAGTATCCCTCGTTGCTGGACTGTCCACATGGGTTCTGTTTATGTCTGATTCCTCTCCATGGCTTCAGGAGGAATGTGGGATTAGAACGGTCCTTCCTTCAGACTGTGTAATAGCTACTCTCCAGGCCTCCCTCTCTCCTCCCAGACACAGGTGTGTTTCACTTCACAGTCGCTCAGTAGCCTTCACTTGATTTGCGAAGCCCAGTCATGACCACGGAGCATTTCATGTCCTAGGGAAGTGGATAGTAAACGCTGTACATGGAATTTTCATGCCTCACTGTGCCCTGCTCTGCTCTCTATGACAGCGTCCTCCCTTCTTCCACCCCCCACACACTTGTTTGTTTTTTGAAAACAGGGTCCTACTATGTAGCTCCAGCTAGCCAGGAACTTGAGATGTAGACCAGGCTAGCCTCACACTCAAAGATCTTCCTGCCTCTCATTCCTCAGCACTAAGATTAAAGGCACTGGCCACTATATAGGTTTGTCCTTTTTGTTTGTTTGTTTGGCTGATTGGTTTTGGGTTTTGTTTGTTTCTTTGGTTTTTTAAAATTATATGTGTGTAGATGTTTTGTTTGGATGTCTGTGTATCCTGTGCATGCAGTACCCATGGAAGGGATGGCTGATCCCCTGAAGCTGGAGTTACAGATGCTTGTGAGCCAGCATGTGGGTGCTGGGAATTGAACTCAGGACCTCTGGAAGGGCAGTCAGTGCTTTTAACCACTGAGCCATCTCTCCAGCCCTTTCCGCATCTCTAAGTTTAAACCTTATTCTTAAAATGCAGAATTAGAGACTGGAGAGATGCCTCCACAGTTAGGAGCACCCGCTGCTCTTGCAGTGGACCTTTGTTTAGTTCCCAGCACCCACATGACAGCTCACAACCATCTTTGACTCCAGTTCCAAGGGAATCTGACACCCTCTCCTGTCCTCGGGGAGCACCAGGAACACATGGTGCGTGGCTATACAGACGGGCGAATACTCAATCACATAAAGTAAAAATAAAGTTTTTAAAGAGCAGTTATTTCTCCATGCAGAGGCGAGGCCTGATGCCCAGGCTGTGAGGCATACTTGTTAGGATGGTGCCAAGGTTGGAGGTTAATGGGGACTGGCAGTGGAGCTGGACTATGTGCCGCTTCTGCAGGTGCCCTGTGAAATATGTGGCCTGTGGGCATGCTTGTCTCACTGATTGCCTGGTGACGTTCTTCAGGCTTGTTATAGCCTCAAAAGTGTCTTCGGTTTTCTAGTGTGACCCTTCTTAGGTGGTCTCGATGGAAACCACTCAGTAGGTGCTGTAGAGTTTGTTGGCCCCGGGGGGGGGGGGGGGGGGGGACGGGGCGGGAGGGGATGGGAGGCCCTATCCTGGACATAGAGAGGAGTCCCAACAGCTCCGGTGGACACTCACAGAGAGGGTTCCATTTCCTTTTGAAGATTTCTACTCCAGCTTCGTAGAGTTTTGGAGGCATTTAGATTAAATCAGAATAACCTCATCTCATCCCCTGATCTCTGGAATGATTTTGTTTGTTTTGCTTTATTTTTCTTTCTTTCTTTCTTTCTTTTTGTTTTTTTTTTTTTTGTTTTTGTGGGTTTTTTTGTTTGTTTTTCAAGACAGGGTTTCTCTGTGTAGCCCTGGCTGTCCTGGAACTCACTCAGTAGACCAGGCTGGCCTCGAACTCAGAAATCCACCTGCCTCTGCCTCCCGAGTGCTGGGATTAAACGTGTGTGCCACCGCCTGGCTATAGAATGATTTTTTTTCCCCATAACTAATTAATTTGCCATAACCAACATCATCTTGCTTTACTTGGGGCTCTCTTGACTTTTATTAGGGCTGTCATTTCCTCACGTTCCCTCTGACCTTTCTCCAAGGAAGAAAATGGTCTTTTTACTTAAATGGTCTGTGGAAAGCCAGCCATCTCATGATTCTCTTCCCTGTGTGCTGTCTTCTCAGGAGCTGGCCTCATCAACATAGGAATCAAGAAGAGGACCGACTGGTCACTTTTAGGAGTTTCAAATCATGGCCCACGTGAGTTCATATTGTCTCAGCAATTAACTGTTTCTCCTCACAGGAATGTCTTTGTCTTTGTCTCTTGTTCTGCAAGGTCAGTGGTGCCTTGGAGCAGTGTAGGACTTTCTGTGCATGGCCCTCTTTCTCCTGTTAATAGACCTTTATCTCTCCCACACCGAAGTCCTTTGGTTTTTTGGGTTTTTTTGTTGTTGTTTTGTTTTTGTTTGTTTGGGGGGTTGTTTGCTTGTATTTATTTATTTTACTCACTTTTCATCCCTCTCAGTGCCCCCCTACTGGTCACCCCCTCCCACATCCCTTCCCCCATCCCCCATCTCCTTCTCCTATGAACAGGTGGGGACCCCTGGGTATCCCCCCCCACCCCCTCTCCCACCCCCACCCCAGTCCCCAGAGCAGTAGTTTTTAAGAACCTGTAGGCACTCGCCTCCGTTTGCCGCATCTGGTCCCATGACTCGCCTGAACCACTGCCCGTCAACTCTGTGGACCATTCCCTGCTCTACCCTCTCCGTCTTTTTACCTTACAGCTGAGTCATTTCTTCAACTTTCACCGCTAAACATCCGGTTTGTCCCGTGGCAGGTAATGACGTTCAGAGATGTGGCCGTAGACTTCTCTCCGGAGGAGTGGGAGTGTCTGAGCCGGGAACAGAGGAGCTTATACCGAGACGTGATGCTGGAGAACTACAGCCACCTCGTCTCTGTGGGTGAGACTCAACCCTAGATCTTCCTGGGTTCCTTGATGGCAAATGTCAGGGAGATTTCTGACCTGCATTCCTTCTGGAAAACGGCTTGTGTTTTGCAAATAGTGTCGTCATTGGGGAACCCCATGCTCACTGTCCTCCCAAAATGCTTTGTGCTCTCCCCCCACCCCACCCCCCACCTCCCCACCCCACCCCGGTCGTTGATACTCTTCCTTTGTTACCAGGGCACCGGGTCAAACTTTTGGGATTCTCTTCCACGTGGTCACTGCCTGTATTTTATCTTACACGTAGGACTTTGCATTTATCAACCGCATGTGTTCCCTGTGTCGGAAAAAGAGCAAGATGCCTGCAGGGGTATGGACAATGAGACAAGCAGATTTTGTCCAGGTGAGTGAAGGCCGCTGGGGCGGTTATCCGGTAGTCTGGCTGTTCAGAGAGTCAGCAGCACCTCTCACCCCCTGGTCTAGACCCTCTCCCTGGGGAATGGCCTGTGGCAAAGGCTAACATTCGGTGGCTTGCACAGCCTTCACTCCGCAGTCCGCCCGTAACCCCCTCATCCGACCTGTCCCACAGGCGACAAAAAGCGAAGTGCAGTTCTTTCTCTCCAGTGGTCATTGATAGGCTCTTCCTCTCCCTTGGTGACACAGATATAGGCCAGATCAGACCAGATTAAAAGTAGATAAAGGCAGGTTTATTAGGAGGCAGCTCTCGGGTGGATTCTCTGATCTCACAGGTGGTCAGTGAAGTCACACATCCGGGCTAAAACGGGTGTTTTATGTATCTTGGGTGCAGGGTGATGATACGTCAGCTAAGACCTGGGATAGTGTCCATTCATGGTCAAAAACTGAGCCCCTGGGGGGGGGCACTCTTGGGTGGGACTGGAAAAGGTGAGACGAAGAGGAGGGATGACATGTTAGCCTGGGGTGTCTCCCAGCCGTGGGTGAGTTGTATCTGTGCAGGGGCGGGGTTTGGGGGAAGGAGGGCAGTCAGTTTCGCAGCTGGTGCAGGCGTGAGCAGGGGTTCCCAGCTGACAGGCATGATTTTAAGAATGACGGAGCTCACACGCCTGCCCTCCCTTGCTGTCTCCTCACCGTTTTCCATTTGGGTATTTGTAAAGTTTCCTAAAAATCGTGACCACGTCATTGATTTTAGCTACCTTTAAACTTTTCCCTCCTCCCGTGGACCAGCACACTCGGCCTTCTGGGATTACCCCACTTCTCGCTCCTTCCTTGTGTTTCCTGAATTCACGAGGCATTCGTTTAACTCAGAGTTAGCAGCTTTCTAGTTTCATTTTGACTTGCTAGTGTTAAAAGGGGTTGTATTAGGAAGCCTTGTAT
This sequence comes from Rhynchomys soricoides, assembly GCA_019843965.1. Taxonomy (NCBI): domain Eukaryota; kingdom Metazoa; phylum Chordata; class Mammalia; order Rodentia; family Muridae; genus Rhynchomys; species Rhynchomys soricoides. Next base: position 110,994 of record JADRCH010000483.1, on the reverse strand, counting down.
TCTTTCTGTGCTAGGAATGAACCCAGAAATGCTTGCACAGAAGGTCATCTGGTACAAACAAGAAGTAAAACGAGTTTGGGCTACTTAGGAGACACTACGTGCAAAGAAGTCAGGGCCAAAGAGGGACAACCAAGGGACATGGCAGGGACACACACGCACTGGCTCGTCCACCAGAAAGGATGGCCTCTGTCAGTTGTTCAGCCCGGCGCTCTGTAGGAATTGTGTACTAGAGACAAGTAAGACAGCTAAGAAGGTGAAAGTGTTTCTGCTATGCTCTTCTGAGGCCCTGAGTTCAGTCCCACGGTGGCAGAACTGGCTTCTGAAAACTGTAGTATGACTTCTGCATGCTCGTGCAGTACACACACACACACACACACACACACACACACACACGTGCACGCACACACATGCACACACACGTGCGCACACACATACACACACGCATGCACACACACATGCACACACATGCACACACACACATACACATACACACACACACACGCACACACGCACACACACACACACTGACTTCCAGATGCCCACTGTGGCATGTGTATGCTCACAGTCTTTCTCCTTCCCTCCCCCTCCCTCCTCCCTCCTTCCTTCCCCCCTCCCTCCCTCCCCCTTTCACACCACCACCACCACCACAACAACAATACTTTGACTGAGCCGGCCTGGATATACTTTTGTCTTCTATGGTACAAAAAGCCATACAGGGGCTAAGAAGGTGGCTTAGTGGTTAAGAGCACTAGCTGCTCTTAAAGAGGACCCAGGTTTGCTTTCTAGCACCACATGGTGGCTCGCAGCTGCCTAACTCCAGTCTTAGGAGGGTTCTGGCACCTCTGGTATCCTTGGGTACAAGCACACACATGACACACAGACATACATGACATGCAGGCAAACACCCAAACACATAAAATAGATGCTTACATTTTTAAAAGCCATGAAGGAAGCAGCTTGTGTAATCATTTACACGGCAGTGGAAGAGACTAAAGCTTGAGCTCTGTTACACTGTTGTTACTGGGTTAGCCCATTTGTGCTTTTGATTACCTGGGTTTATAAAATGTTAGTCTGTCCTAAGGAGACTGTGCCCCCGACCCCACTCTACCCCACCTTGCTGCCTTTTTAATTAGCTCTCTGAAATTTCTGTTTATTTTTGTCCTTTTTAATATCATCCAAATTTGGGGTTTTGTTATTGTTTTTTAAGACATTCACCTCTCATGTGATTTACTTTAACCTTAGCTTTTGGTGGCATTTTTTTTTCCCCTTTGTGGATAATAAAGCAGTCCACATGTGCATTCTCATCTTTCAGGTACAGATTCTGGGTGGCCAATGAAGAAAGGCCTACGAGAAAACAGCACATTCGAAAGTCAGTTGTCCCACTGGGAGGTAATGGGAATGGAGCCAAGCCACGGGCGTGAAGGCTCATATCCTGGAGCTGACTGGAAAGGCAAAGGTCAGGATCCATCACAAAATGAGAATCAAGAGGAAAACCTCGAGCAAATGACACTCGCTTATGACAAATTGCCCTTTTTGAATCTACTCACAGCTTTTAATCAGTGTCCAAGACAGAATATAGCAAAAAAAGCAAAGGAACTTAAATCTGAAAAGTCCTTTAGTTTTAAAGCACCAGAGTCCACGCAACTTCAGTTAATTCACACAGGTGAGAAATTTGAGGAAGACAAAAAATGCGGAAAGACCTTTCCTCCTGGCCCTAAACTTACTCGCTTCCGTGCAGGGCATGCGGGCAAGAAGGCATTTCAGTGCGACGAATGTGGCAAGGCTTTTAGCTTCCGTTCCAGTCTCACTGGTCACAAGAGAATTCACACTGGGGAAAAGCCTTTCAAGTGTAAGGCGTGTGGGGAAGCTTTCCGGTTTCATTCACTACTCAGTGTCCATGTCCGGACTCACACTGGCGAGAAGTCTTACGAGTGTAAGGAATGTGGCAAGTACTTCAATTACAGCTCAGACCTGACTCGGCATCACCGCATTCACACTGGAGAAAAGCCCTATCAGTGCCGGGAATGTGGGAAAGCCTTCAGCTGTGGCTCAGACCTTACTCGGCACGAGAGGATCCACACTGGTGAGAAGCCCTACGAGTGTCATGAGTGTGGGAAGGCCTTTATCCAACAGTCACATCTCATTAAACACCAGAGAATCCACACAGGTGAGAAACCCTACGTATGCAAGGAGTGTGGGAAGGCCTTCACGTGCGGGTCACAGTTAAGTCAGCATAGGAAGATTCATACCGGTGACAAAATGCATAAGTGTAAAGAATGTAAAAACTCCTTTAGCTTTGCCTTAGATCACACCCAGCGGCAGCTAATTTACATCGGTGAGAAGTTCTTTGAAGATAAGGAGAACGGGAAGGCCTTCTTTCCTGACGCAGAATTTCCTCGGTGTGAGACAGTCCACGCTGGTAAGAAACTGTATGAGTGTAAGGAGTGTGGCAAGGCTTTTAGTCTGCGTTCCATTGTGAGTAGTCTTAAAAAAATGCACAACAGGGAGAAACTTTTTAAATGTAAGGACTGTGAGAAGGCCTTCCGTTGCCCCTCAGACCTCTCTCGACATCAGAAGATTCACACTGGCGAAAAGCCCTACAAGTGTAAGGAGTGTGGGAAGGGCTTTATTTGCAGATCCGACCTTGGCCGCCATCAGAGAGTTCACACCGGTGTGAAGCCTTACGTGTGTAAGGAGTGTGGGAAAGCCTTCACTCGCGGAGCACACCTGACTCAACATCAGAAAATTCATAGTAAGAAATCACACGAATTCAACGAAGGGGAGAAGGCCGTTAGTTCCGGTTTAGAACACGCTCCGCATTCCTTGATTCATACAGGGGAGAAACTCTGGGGAGGCAGGGAATATGGACAGACTGTCCTTGGTGATCCAGAACATGTTCAACTTCAGGCTGCTAAGACAACATATGACTGCAGGAAGAATGGCAAGGACTTGAGTTGGCGTTCAAGTGATACAGATCTCAAGACAATTCATATTCGGGAAAAACGTTTTCAATGCAAGGAATGCCCGAAGGCCTTCAGATATAGCTCAGAACTGACCCGACATCAGAGACTACATACTGGAGAAAAGCCGTTTAAATGTGAGGAGTGCTGGAAAGCATTCGCTTCTGCGTCAGACCTTGCCCGGCACCAGAGGATTCACACTGGTGAGCGACCCTATGAGTGTAATGAATGTGGCAAAGCCTTTATTCAGCAGTCACATCTCATTAAACATCAGAGAGTTCACAGTGTCGAACAGCCCAAGGACGTGGCGAGTGCAGAAAAGCCGTTGCTTGGCAGTCAGATGCTATTAAACATGAGAGAGTTTACACTGGTCAACAATCTTATAAATTTAAGGAGTGTTGGAAAGATTCTGCTCATGGCTCAGCATCAGAAGATTTATACTGATGAGAAATTAAGTTAAGATGGGGGACTCGGAAAAGCCTATTTCTGGGTCTCAAATCTTACCCAGCACTAGAATGTCCACATTGGTGGGAAATCTATGACAGATCTGGGGAAGCCTTCAGCTGTAACTCAAGTCTCTGTCCATGTCAGTCCATGGAGTAGAGAATCCTACAGTGTAAGCAATGTGGTGACTTTTGTGGGTTCATATCTTGCTCAAAGGGAGAAAATTCATGAGAGGAAACTGGACATAAGGAAAATGGAAAGACCTTTCTTCGTGATTCAAAATTTAATAGATATCTATAATAAAAATCATGCTAAGAGAACCAAATTCAAGGAATTTGAAAACATTTATTCATGATTCTGAACTTAACTAATAGCAAGTAAATACCCAAAAGAGGCGTAAGCGAATGTGGGAATGCCTTTCAGGTTCACAGCTCCAGAGAGTGTAGACTGGCAAGCAAACCTGGTTACCTGAGAAAGGTGGGAAACCTTTAATATTGGGCTCGCCTCTCATAGGGCAGGAAATTCATAGTGGTACAGAGCACCCCGTAAATGTGTGAGAAGTGATTTAGTTATTGTGTCAACTTGGGTCCACACCTTTTCCTGTGTGTGCGGAACGCGCACTCTCGTTTCTCAGCTGCATCCCCAGCCCTCATGTTTAAGGAAGCCCATGGAGATAGATACGTTGAGATGTTTTCACTACTATGATATCTTGTGACACAAAAACAAGAAAAGCTAATTTATTTCTAACTCATTGAGTTAATTTCTTATTTAAAAAAAAAAAGAAAGAACTTTTGGCAAAATAACATGTCTGCCATCCAAAGCCATGATGTGATTGCTGTTCATTTAGGGAAAACTTTACTGGTGGGTTATTTGTGACAGTGAGGATGCCTTTTAAGAGAAGGGACATACAGCTCTATTGTAGAATATTTGCAGTGACGTGTAAATGTGTGACATATATGAGACATGATTTTTATATGTGTATTACTTTCTAGGGAAACTTTGAAGTGCTTGTTTTTTAATACAACATAGAAAGTCCAAAAGAATTTTTTTTAAAAAAAATTCAGAATTGCATTTTAAAAGTTCTGTGAGGGCTGGAGATGTGGCTCAGTTGGCAGAGCATTTGCCTGGCATACACGGGGCCCGAGTCTGTTCTCCAGCTGCATAACCAAGCGCTGTGGCGTATGCCTGTGATTCTAGTACTCAGAAGTTCAAGGTCATGCGTGGACTGCATGGTGAATGCAAGGCCGGCCAGGAATTCACGAGACTGTCCCAAAGGAAAAAGAAAATCATGTCCCACTAAGGTTACCAGATATCCATAATATATATTTATATACCATGGAAGAAAAGAAAATCCTGTGGAGACTCTGTAGGATTATTTAGCATAATTCTTATATTTTAAAAGTTTCAGGTATAAAGGCAAATGAAAAGTCACAGAAGAGGTGGCCTAACATTAAAAGGGATGATGGTGCTGGCTCCTTGTTTGAGCGCTTTCTGTGTGTGATGCAGATGTATGTTAGTTCAGTCCTAAGTGTCATACAAGTGCAGCTCCTGGTACCTCTTAGTACTATGTGTAACACAATTGTGAGTAAGTGTACATACAGGACATTTAAATGTGTCTCGTGTGCATGTCATTCTGAAATTATGGTTATCTATGAACTTTACCACATGGAGAATTTTGTCATATATCTTTACTATAATAAAGCCATAGTCACTCATGCTAACCAGATTTATTTTTTTTTAAAGATTATTTATGTGGATATGTGTGTGTGTGTATGTGTCTCAAGAAGGGAGGGGCAGCACTTGAAGTTGTCTTCTGATCTGCATGCTCACACATACACCATAAACACAATAAAGGTTTTTTAAAACCCACTATATTAAGAGCTAAGAAACTCTAAGTTTAATTTAGAACTTAAACTAAAGATTCCAAGATGGCACAGATTAATAGCGAGTTGAATGTATTTGTTTTCTGATAATTTCATGCATTGTGTAATGTATTCTGACCACATTCACCCCCTCCTTTACCCTCTTCACAATAATGAGCCCTCCTGCCTTCAAATGTGTGTGTGTGTGTGTGTGTGTGTGTGTGTGTGTGTGTGTCCCACTGAGTTTAGTTAGGATTTGTGAGCATTTGGTGTGGTGGTATTTACTGGAACACAGGCAAATTGAGTGGCTATACCACTAACCATGAGTGGACAAGAATTTTTTACTGCAGAAAAAGACACGGGTCAAAAGCCAGTGCTCTAGAGTTAATTTTAGTCTAGTTCCTAGCTATAAAACCTTGTCTAGGCACTGAACTACCATTTCCCAGAGTGCATCTGCCCAGCATCTTTGTCTTATTGGTGCTGGTATCTTTTCTCAACCTTAGTCCCCAGGAAAGACTGCAAGATGTTTTGAAACTTCAGAATCTGGCTGGAGTGAGCCTCAGACCACGAAGGGGTGGGGTGGGGGATGGTAGAGGGGATGAGCTTCCTAGTGAAGTGCACTTGTCACAGTCAGCCATCATCCAGGAGTGGTAAGTGCAGAAAGCAGGGGGTGTGGGGTGGGGTGGGGAGCCCGCGTGCGTGCGTGCATGCTTGTGAGTGTGTGTGTGTGTAAAAGCTGGGTGTGATGACTGTGTTTTTTTAAGTACCTTTTATGTGTTACATGCGTGGTCACATACATGCATATGGGAGTGAGAATAACTTTGGGTCAGTTCTCACCTCCACCGTGTATATTAAACATGGAACTCGTCATCAGACTTAAAGGCAAGTGCCTTTGCGCTGAGCCATCTCGTCAACCCTGTAGTAGATATTTTAAGTGTGACATAGGTGTGCATTTGATACCAGGTTACTATTTGTGGAAACACAATGGTGTCTGCAACCCTGTGGCTGGAAGGAAATGAATGTTGTGTCTAATTACTGTAGTTAAGTCCTTTGTAGGAGTAAGGACATGGTTAAAGGCGATGGGTTCTGGCTTTGGTGAATGCAAAGGAAGGAGTCGAGGAAGAATTATTGCCTGCAACAGACAAGAAAAACCCTGCAACTGTTTGCAATGCAGCCATCTCCCTGAAGAGGCATTGGGATTTTATTCTGGAAGCTTGAGTATTCATGCTAGAGGGCATTTTGTGTGGATCATAGTTTTCAGCATGGTGAGTTTAAGCTGTACATTTGTGGGTCTGCCCAGCATCAAGTTTCTAGTTCAAGAAGAAAAGATGAGGGGTATTTTTCTGACAATGTTCAACTTTCTTGTCATACAGCATATGTGCAAAAACATGAAGATGCTGGGGCAAGAACACTTCAGGGCATGCTGTGGTCAATATGATAAGGAGCCAAGGTTAGTCTAGATTCCTTGAAAGAAAAAGTCTCTCTGACTAGGTGGCTTGAGGTGGTTGACCATAAGTTTCTTCTTTTTTTTTTTTCTCAAAGAATCTTAGATAGATAGATAGATAGACAGACAGATAGATAAGCAGATTCTGTGGGCAAAGGTAGCTTGATCAAGTGGGGCAATGTGTAAGCAGTAGGAGACAGTGTACATGGTGTATTCCAAGTGTGTAAATGTGAGCAGAAAAATGGAGCAGTACCTCATGGAGGAGGGGTAAGAGAGGAGAGGGTCAATATTCTCTTGAGAATGAGCCACTGGAATGGGCAGGTCCAGGAGAAGTAAGCAAATCAAGCCCATCTTTATGGTTTTACTAAAATTACAAGAATGAAAAGCAAAACTTGGTCTCGTTGCAGAGCTCGAGCCTTGAGCTCAAGATTTTAAGCCATGAAGAAATAGCGTGTGGTAGTGTCATCAAAAGGTATATAAGAACATATGGTGTGAAATTTAAAATGAAATTTTATAAAGGTAGAAGGGAAAAAAATCTAGAAGCTAAGTGAGCACAGAAGCCACTGACAGATATCCAGACCTAGTAGCAGGAACATGAATTGCTTTTCAGAGGATGCTGAGCGAAGCCACATGTGTGGCAGACTCGGCAGATAAGGAGCTTTCCAGGAGATGCCTGAAGATAAAGAAATGTCCTTGTCAATGAATGGTGTGTCCCAGAAGGCGTCCTATCGAAAATGTTTTAAGAACTGGAGAAAGAAGAGAATCATGGATGGATGGGACCTAACAGAGTCCAGCATCTGAAAAGAGAAAGGAACAAGAAGTGTTGGACATCTTATGAACACAAATTCCTCCAGTTAGTATCAACACACTCTCCCTGACTTCTTAGGTGTGTGCTCAAGACCAGGATCTCCTAATTGCTCTCTGGCCCCAAGTTGACAGAAGTTCCTATAGCCCCCTCCCAAGGAAGCTTCTGTATATACCTTGATAAGGGGATGACTCACCCAAAGTCAGTATTGCTTACAGCTTTGAATTCCTTTCATAAAAAAAAGTCATCCTGGTGTTCAGTGTCAGTAAAACAGGCACTGGGAAGAATGGCCTTGCCAGTCTGTCTAACTTAGTTAAGCTTCCATTCCTGTGAAGGGACACCATGACCATGGCAACCCATAAAGGCAAGCATTTAATTCGGCCTGGCTGACAGTTTCAAAGGGTCAGTCCATCATCATCATAGCAGGGGTGTGGCAGTGTGCAGGCAGACCTGACGCTGGAAGAAAGGAGAGCCCCACATCTTGATCTGAAGGCATTGGCTATGACCAGGGAAGAAACGAAGTCGATAAAAATTTAAGGTTGTCTTGTTTAAATTATTGTATGTTGACAGAAATTTTCAGGTTGTTTTGCTAGACTACTGTTTGACTGTATTAGATGTTAGTATTCCTTCTAAGCTCCGTCCAACAGTCACCTGGCAGCAGCGGGTAGGCCAGGCTTGCTATAAAGGAGGCCTTCCGGCCCCACCTTGGTATCTCTCCCCCTTTCTTTCTCTCTCTCTCTCTCTCTCTCTCTCTCTCTCTCTCTCTCTCTGTCTCTCCTTCCTTCTCAACTCCCCTTCCCATGCCCTAAATAAACTCTATTCTATTTCTATCCTATACCCTTCGATGGATGGCTGGTATCTGAGGAGAAAGGGATGTCTCAGCATTGGCCCACTGAAGCAGCCCTCCCACCACCTTACCATACTGTGCTTTATGAAACATATCTTTGGGATTATATATATATATATATACATATTTTTATATATTTTATATATATACATATTATATATATATTTTATATATATATTTTTATATATATATATTTTATATATATATCACAACACTGTATGCATAAGCTGCTTATTTAAAATGTGATATAAAGTTCTAATTTTCTGGTTCTTATAATTATTTATATTGTATGTAGATTGTTGATGTTAGAGAAAAAGACAAATTTTTAAGCAGAAAGGAGGATTATGAAGTAGAAATTTCTGGTTTCTTTGGAAACTCGGGTGTGTCATGTGATGTTTTTCTGGAAACTCTTATGAGAGGATGTTCTGCTGAGGCAGACACTTGAGAGAACACATGCTGTTTGGAAAGAGTAGAAGTAGAACCCAACAGACCGTGAACGATGCTCTTGCATTGGTTCACCTTACAACTCTTTACTGGTCTTCGCTGATCTTCACTTGTGACGTCATAGAGATAAACGCACCAAAGAACTTTTCAGGGTGTTCCAGTTGCTTCTTGTTGCTTCCTTGGACTTGTGCAGATTCAGTGGAACCTCTTGGATTCTTTTGGATCTAGCCACTGCTCCTGACTGTGTTTGGTGTTTGTAGATTGGACTGGACTGCCGCTACTGATTTGTGCTTGATATTTTAGACTGCTGATATCCCCCCTCTCTCTTTCTCTCTCCCTTCCCTTTACCTAAGAAAGAAGGATAGAGAAGAGGAAAGGAAAGATAGAAATTTCTGAGTTTAAGCTCTCTATTTGGTTTCCTCCCCATCCAAAATTATAACTATTTTTAAATTATCATTTTAAATGACAACATATCTATAATTTATAAAATAACCAAAACTATCTACCCCAATTTAAGGGCCTGGGATGATGATCTTTTTGTAATTGTTTTCTGTTGACTTGGGGTGAAGCATTCCCTTTGAGGGAGAGGCAAGGAAATTAGAAGCGTGCTTAGTAAGGAATCTAGCTGTCGCATTTGTTGGATTGCCCCAGAGAACTACCTTTAAAGAGGCTCGCATCCCCTGGTCCTACTAACTATCCTTCTCCCCTACCCTTAGTTGGTGGGCTAGAAGGGAGGTTAAAGCATTTAAGAACCCTTGTTAAAGTAGGTTTTGAAAAACCTAAGCCTACAGAAGGCAGCAAGGAGGAGACTATCTTCTTCATTGTGCAGAGTTTGGCCCCAATGGGTGGAGCTTGAGGCCTCAAAGCTTGCCTTCACAGCGACACACTTCCTTCAACAAGGCCACACCTACTCCATTGAGTCCACATATCCGAACAGTCCACTCCCTATGGCCTAGCATCAAACACATGAATGTATGGTGGCCAAATAGATCCAAACCACCACAGTCATTCAATAAAACAGGACATCCTAAAACCCATAGTCAGGGAAGCAACAATATTCAAACTGGATGGACCTTGGGTTCACCAAACTCACGTCAGTGACCAGTTTCCTGATTTTCACTTAAAAATAATAATTGACTTGCAGATAGCTTGAAGATAAAGGCCAAAGCAGAACGGTGAGTTTTGTTACAGTAACAAGGACACTGAGACCTGATTCACAATGTTGTTCTATCTACTTTTTGTTTTGTTTGAAGCAGGGTTTCACTGTGTAGCCTTAGCTACACATATAATACATAATAGGCCAGGCTAGCCTTGAATTCACAGAGATCCACCTACCGCTGCCTCCCAAGTGTTGGAGTTAAAGGTATGTGCCAGCACACCTCAGTCTATCTACTTTTGTATCATTCCTTCCTTCCTTTGTTGTGACAGGGTCTTCTTCTGTAACCTAGCCTGCCTTTGAATTCAGTGATTCTCCTACCCCAGCTTTCCCAGTGCTAGCTCGGATTGCAGATGTTAGCTACCACACCCACTTACCTTTTCCATATTGTTTTCTAAGCCTTAATTATTTTTTATCTTATATGCACAAGTTTTTTGTGTACATCTATATGTGTCCTACGTGTATACTTGGTGCCTGTAGAGGCCAGAAGAGGGCTTCGGGTGCCTTGGGAATTGGGTAATAAGCAGTTGTGAGCCAACAAGTAGATGCTGAGGACTCAGCCCAGGTCTTCTTCAAGGGCAGTAAGTACTCCTAACCTATGAGCCATCTTTCCAGCCCCATGTCCCTATATTTCTAAGGAAAGGGTACACATCCGAAGTGTCCAAACGTAGTACTGCTCACACTCAGTACTTTTGTTATCTTAGAATAGGAATACATGGCCAGACCCATGTTCTCACTTTCTCTAGGTCTTTACACTTAAGTGGCAAGGCTGCAGGGAAGATGAGACAGCGAGTACCAGGATTTGAGAGTTTCTTAGCACTGTTAATCCATGTGGGTCAGAGACTGGTGCCGAGTTCCGTTGGTGTCACTGTAACAACTGCCTGGGGTAATGATCAGTCTGCTTGCATTATTTTGGCCTCAGAATTGCCTTTAATTATGGGATGTGGCCTTTGAGGATGTTCTGTATGTGCCATAGGCTTTCTTGGATGAGGAGGAGCATTGTCATGAAGTACACAGATCCCTGCCCAGGCATAGTGGGCTGCAGAATAGGGAATTCCCATCATCCTTGATGATAATGGTGAGAATATGTAACTCTTCTGGGTCAGTATAGTTGCAAGAGAGTGAAGTAGAAGTCTCTGGTTTCTTTCTTCCCCCCCTCCCCTTTTTTTTGTTTTGTTCTGTTTTGTTTTTTGTTTTTTTGTTTTTTGTTTTTTGTTTTTCAAGACAGGGTTTCTCTGTGTAGCCCTGGCTGTCCTGGAACTCACTCCGTAGACCAGGCTGGCCTCAAACTCAGAAATCCACCTGCCTCTGCCTCCCAAGTGCTGGGATTAAAGGCATGTGCCACCACTGCCCTGCAGTTTCTGGTTTCTTTAACAACTCAGCTGTATCACGTGATATTTTCCTGGAAGCTGTCTTGTGAGAGGGCATGTGATATTCTGCTGAAAACTGACTCATCAGAGGGTGCATGACATTTTGGAAAGAATATAAATGGAACCCCACAAACTGAGAGGATGCTTTTGCATGCAACGCTTCACTGGTCTTCACTGGTCTTCGCTGGTCTTTGCTGATCTTCATTTTGTAGAGAGAAATGCTCAAAAGAACTTCCTGTGATATTCTGGATGAGTCTGGTCACTTTTGCTAACTAGTGCCTGTTCGCCGAGCCTTACTCTTTCTGCTGGATCTGGATCATGCCACCACTACTGATTTGTGTTTAGTGTTTGTTGTTGAAGTGGACTTCTGGTATTCTGACAATGAAGAGTGGAATCACCCCAAGGAACTCCTTTAAACAGGTCCACAACACCCTCCTCCTATTAACCGTTTTTCCTCTCCCTCTGGTTGGTGGGTTAGAAGGGAGGTTGAAGTGTCTAAGAACCCTAAATGAAGTAGGTTTTGAAAAAAATCTAAGCCTACAGGGGAGATTTAGGACATGGTACAATTGGACTGGAACTGTCCTGCTTAAGTTGAGTCTGGTTTTGCAAGTGGTTAAGATATCTGTTATGGTCCGACACCCCCCGCCCCTGCCTCCGAGAATAGCTGTAGTCATTTTGTTCCATGCCTGCCAGATGTTTCATACTGTTGCTGTGACATGCCTGCCAGTCACTGACAAAGAGAAGTGACTTGGCTCAAGGACATGTTGACCACATATCTTGTTTTGTTCTGTATGTTCTGATGTTCTGTGTGAGGTTTGCTAATCTTAAGAAATTCCACAAAGCTTTACATAGGACTCATCAAATCAGAGGTCAATAAGAACTGTTATGTCTAAAATGGCTTGAGTCAGAGCTGACCACCAGGCAGCCCTTCCTGTACCTGTGTATGAGCTCACTGTAGATTTTGTGGCTGATACTGAAGAATGCTACTAATATCTAATACTAATATCATGCTCTGTTATCTCAATGTTCTGAAATCCCCTGTTCACCGCCCATCCACCACCCCTTACCCAGGACTAATCAGCTTAAAGGTCAGCTGATAATGTACTTTGCCTAGTACACCCGCTGCTCCCCTCCTAGTCCTTTAAACTTTTGAGCCTGGTTTCTCATAAAAAGCATACCCTGAGAGCAGACTAGTATGCAGTTAGGCTCCCGAGTCCTTTTTGCAGTCCTGAACGTCCAGTATTATGGTATGCGTTTAATAAACTAGTCTTGCTTAACTGAAATCAGTGTTTGTTTGGTTTGAGTGGCGATTCCTGAACCCCAACAATATCCTGACTTCCTTTAAGGAAGAAAATATCACTCTCATTTGTCCATTTGAAAGATCCATGGAGAGCTCGGCCTGCTAACATTCTTTCCTTTTCTTGCTCTGCTTTTTCAGAGAGGACTCTAAAGGAGGGCCAGGGACCTCTTCCAATTTTGGATCATGGCGCATTTGAATTATCTCCAACACAAAACCACTTACGTGAAGGTGTTCCTCAACTTCTGTCCTAAATTCTACAAAGGATAAATGATCATTGTTGGACAGTATGTTGGGACTTGGTCTCATGCACTGTGTATTCAGATACAGATTTCTGTGCCTTGAGATCTATATTCTTTTCTTTCCTTTTTTTAAAATGATTTATTTATTTATTATGTATACTGTGTTGGTTTGCCTGCATGTATGCTTGTAGGCCTGAAGAGGGCACCAGATCTCACTATAGATGGTTATGACCCACCATGTGGGTTGCTGGGAATTGAACTCAGGACCTCTGGAAGAGCAGACAGTGCTTTTTAAAAAAAATTTATGTATTATTTATATGTAAAGTACACTGTAGCTGTCTTCAGACACCCCAGAAGAGGGCATCAGATCTCATTACAGATGGTTGTGAGCCATCATGTGGTTGCTGGGATTTGAACTCACGACTTTTGGAAGAACAGTTGGCACTTTTAACCACTGAGCCATCTCTCCAGCCCAGATGGTGCTCTTAACCTCTGAGCCATCTCTCCAGCCCACAAGATCTATTTTCTATGCCAGATATCTGTCTACAGTCTGGATGTTAGCATGATCAAGAATTTCTTGTCTCAATGTTACATAAAGATTGTTTCCCATCATCTCTGATTGGCCAATAAAGAGTTAATTCAGCCTATAACTGGGCAAAGGAGATAGGAAGGCTGGACTTCTAATCCCAGTTAGGGGTTGGAAGGGGGAGAGAGAGGAGAAGGGAAGGACCAGGAGGAAAGAAGGGAGAGGTGGTCATGAAGCAGGAAGCCAGAGCAAGTCGGAAATGGTAGGAATCTGAACTTCCAAAGCCTGCTCCATCCAGTGACATACTTTTGCCAGCAAGGCCATACCTCCTAAATGTCTCCAAACAGCAGCACCAACCGGGAGCCAAGTATTCAAATGCCTGAGACTATGGGGCCATGTCTAAATATGACTTACCATGTACAACACACACACATGTACTCATTTCCTTGAATCATATAAACTAAAAGGCACCAGAACTGAAATGCTAAATCGCGACAGGGGCCAGTGGCTAAGAACACTGGCTGCTCTTCCAGATGATCCTGAATCAATTCCCAGCACCCACAGAATAGCTAACAACCATCTGGAACTCCAGTTACAGGGGATCTGACATCCTTTTCCAGCATCCGTGGGCATTAGGTACCCACATGCAGAGGCACACATGGTGCACATACATACGTACAAGAAAAACAACCATACACATTAAAAATGAAAAAAAAACCTGCGACTTGAACTAATAATTAACCATGTAAAGTTTACTTAAAGAAAAGTTTTAACATTCCAGGTAAGTTTCAAATCTGTTATTCTTATTCCCTTAAACACTGGGCTTGTGTGCCCAGAAAAAAGAAACCACAAAAGTTGGAGCCCAAGCCTCGAAGACTGGCTTTTTATTGACCGGTGATGATCCCACACAGTACATAGGGATTCTCTCTCCAAGGAGGCACTGGCTGTTGATAGGATGTAGTGGGTGAGCTTGGGGAAGATGTGGGGTTGTGGCAGCGAGCAATGACATACCCTGCTGTCGCTGGGCACCTGAGGTAGGTGGTGGAGATGCCTGGCTGCTAACCCTCCTCCACAGTACACATTTTCTGATGGTGACTTAAGCTTTGAACCGTGAATAGTCTTTCCATATTCCTTGGATTAGTTTGTTTCTCCAGTATGAATCTTCTGGTGACAAGTAAAGCTCGCACTGAACATGTAGGCTTTCCCACATCCCTCAGACTCGGAGCTTCCCACCAATGTGAACAGTCTAGTGTGGGTACAACTCAAACCACAGATAAGGGTTTTCTATGTTCCTTATACATCCCATCACTTCACACCAATATGGACTTTCTGATGTCAACATAGTTGTGATCTTCAAGGAAAAACTTTACCACACTCCGACATTCATAAGGGCCTTCGCCAGTGTGAACTCTCTGATGTTTGGTCAGATGTGCTCTTTGACCAAAGGCCTTTCCACAGTCCCTACATTTAAAAGCTCTCTCTCCAGCGTGGATTTTCTGATGGCGACTGAGATTTGAATGGCAACCAAAACCCTTACCACATTCTTTACACTCATAAACTTTCTTGCCAGCGTTAACCACGTAATAATGAATATTCTGATGATTGGTCAGGCTTGAGCTGCGACTAAAAGCCTTGCCACAGACTCCACATACGTAAGCTTTTTCTCCAGTGTGAATTTTCTGATGTGATGTGAGATGTGACTTCTGTGTAAACGCTTTTCCGCATCCGTGACACGCGTATGGCCTCTCACCTGTGTGAATTCTGTGATGTCGAATCAAATTTGACCTCAAAGTAAATGATTTTCCGCATTCCTTACAGTCATAGGACTTCACACCAGTATGAATTTGTGTGTGTGCCCTAAGATGTGAATGAAACCTAAAAAGCCTTCCACAGTGCTTACATTTAAAAGGTTTCTCTTCAGCGTGGATTTTCTGGTGAAGTCTGAGACCTGAATGGCAACCAAAATCCTTACCACATTCTTTACATTCATAGACCTTGCCAGCGTCAAGTGCGTGATAATGAATGCTCTGATGACGGGTCAGGCTGGAGTCACAATGAAAAGCCTTGCCACAGACTCCACATATGTAAGCTCTTTCTCCAGTGTGAATTTTCTGATGTGACATGAGATGTGACTTCTGTGTAAATGCTTTTCCACATCCGTGACACGTGTATGGCCTCTCACCGGTGTGAATTCTGCGATGTCTTGTCAAGTTTGACTTCAACGTAAAGGACTTTCCGCATTCCTTACAGTCATAGGCCTTCTCTCCAGGGTGAACTTGCCGAAGCTCCGGTATTCCTGAAGGTAAACCAAACGGCCCTCTAGATTCCTTCCCTTGCTGAGGTGTCTTAGGACAGTGAGCTGGCTGACAGAGAGTGGGCTCACATTCAGGAACAAAGCTTTCACCACACTCCTTGTCTTTGTGGAATTTGTTACCAGGGTAAGTTAGCTGATGAAGAATATGGTCCGATCCCACACTAAGGCCTTTTTCACATTGAATTTCAACTGCTTTCTCTCCTGTATTAACTATACCCTGGTGCACAGTGAGCATTTTTTCATAGGTGACTGCCAGTTGCTTAAAATAGTCCTGATTTTGATGCATTTGAAACTGATTTTTGCCTTCCCAGTCATCTCCAAAACAGAAATCTTCAAGTCTGTGTTTTCTAAAATATTTCATTTCCCAATGAGATAATTCTTCGTATGCGCTAGGTTTTCCCAATAACTTCTTTTTCTGAGAACTGAAATCTATGTCTGAAAGATAAATTCATAGTTTTTATCCAAAACCAGATAAAGCATCCACTATAAATAAATACTAAAATATAATACAAAAGAGAAGAATGGCTTTAAAAATGGCAAAATTACGAGTATGAGAAGGGAGCAGGAAGCAAATACAACATTAAAAGGGCTAGTAAAACTGAGTCGGGTGAGAAAGGCGCAAAGTTCTCCTTTGACCGTATCCATCTAAGGGATCAAAGAAAAAATGGTTGCTGAGGTGAACGATCAAGAAGAGAAAAACAGACATTAGGTTTTCACTCAGTGAGACATACTCAGGTCGGCAAACTAATAATTATAACAAGAGTTCAGAAATGGACACATGACAACAAAAGGAGGGAGTGCTAAAGACGAAGCCAATGACATCACACACCAGGGACCAATGAAGCCAATGATGTCACACACCAGGGACCGACCAAGCCAATGACGTCACACACACCAGGGACCAACCAAGCCAATGACATCACACA
>JADRCH010000483.1:69375-94347 GCA_019843965.1 Rhynchomys soricoides | reverse complement strand
TGACGTCACACACCAGGGACCGACCAAGCCAATGACATCACACACACAAGGAACAGACCAAGCCAATGATGTCACACACACCGGGGACCAGCAAGCATGAATGGAGAGACCTGATCATATACTAACAGCATAACACGCTACACTGTCTAATCCTTCCCATCTGCACAGGAATGCATACACACACGACTCCACATGACTTTCACCGCTGTGCTTCCCTGTGGCTTGACTACCTTGCATTACCTCCACTGTGCACAGACATGTGAATTTCTCACGTTACCTTTTTTTTTTCTTGATTTTTTTTCTTATTTTTTTCTCTGTAAGTATGTAAGTATGGTTTGCTTGTGCCAGCCTTCGCATAGATTCTTTTTCCCCTTTTAAGGAAAAAAATAAACCCACAACCTCAGAAACATGAGAAAAATAGAATAATTTCATAGTGTGCATAAGGTCCTGTCTTCAATACTCAGTACCTCCAAAAAGCAAACAAAGAGACCACACTGGGGGTATCACCCAGTGGTAGACCTTTTAGTGTGGAGCCCATTACACAGAGGGTAAAGACCATGCTCCAGTCACAGAGGATAATAGTTTCATAATACACGACGGGCAGATGGCTAAAAGACTGAACCAACTGCATAAAGGAAACACGAGCAAGGAGAAGCAAGATTTAAAAAAAAGAATTGACAAGGGGGCTGGAGAGCTGGTTCGGTGGTTAGGGGCACTGGCAGCCCTTGCAGAGGATGTGGGTTTGGTTTCCAGCACCCACATGATGGTGCACAACCAAGTGTAGCACCAGTTCTCATGGAATCTGCCGCCCTCTTCTGGCCTACTCAGACATTACATCCATGTGGTACACATACAAACATATAGGCAAACACACACACACAAAACTTTAAAAAATTTTTTTTTTAAATTCACAAGGAAGTGGGTAAAATCAGGGTAGAGATCACAACTTCTTAAGAGGATGAAGAAGCTTGTAAATATCTGAATAAAAATTATATGGTTTGGTCTGTTGCTATGCACTGGGATGTTAAATACTGGCTCTGGTTGCCTCATGGATGAGAGAATCCTCACGTACACCAAGGGATGCTATGTAACCGGCTCTTTAATTTAAAACTATTGATTGAATAAAGATGTAGACGGCCTATAGCAGAAGAGAAGTAGGCAGGGTTTTGGTTCCTGGGCTTGGGGTCTGAGGAAAGACCATGACAGGGAAAAGAAGAAGGTGGAGAGAGAAGACTCCATATGGGGTAGGTGAGCCATGAGCCCATGGCTACTGAGGGCTGGCCAACTGGGCTTAAGAGTGGCCCAGTTGATACAGTAGTAGCTTAGACGACAGGTATCTGCCCAGTTCCAGTGCTGTTTTAAGGATATATAATTTGTATCTTTTATCTGGGAACCAAACCACCAAAGGTAGGGTAGAAATCCCTGATTGAGATTAAAAATTTTATACAACAACTTGATCCAAACCATCCACAAAATAGTGACCAGTGGAGACAAAGAGCAGCATGTACCTCTAATGTGAAGGACAGACAAAGCACATAAATGGAATGGTATCTGAAGTGGCAAGAGAGTTAATCTGGAAAAGTTTTACTCGAAAAGTCACATCTCTGTCAAAGGTCTTTGGCCAGTGGAAAGCTATTTCCATGATATTCTTGCTCACTCAGAAGCTAAGCTATTATGCTGGCTCATTTTATTTCAACTTGACACAAGCTAGAGTTATCTGAGAGGAGGGAGCCTCAATTGAGAAAATGCCTCCATAAGATCAGGCTGTAGAGAACTTTCTTAAGTAGTGACTGATGTGGGAGGGCCCAGTCCATTGTGGGTGGGGCCAGCCCGGGGCTGGTGTCCTGAGTGCCATAAGAATGCAGGCTGGGACGGCAGTGGTGGCGCACGCCTTTAATCCCAGCACCTGGGAGCAGAGGCAGGTGGATTTTTGAGTTCGAGGCCAGCCTGGTCTACAGAGTGAGTTCCAGGACACTCATGGCTACACAGAGAAACCCTGTCTTGAAAAAAACAGAAACAAAAAAACCAACCAAACATAAAAAGAATGCAGCTTGGACAAGCCATGACGAGAAAGTCAGTAAGCAGCACGCCTCCATGGCTTCTCCATCAGCTCCTGCCTCCAGGTTCCTGCCCTGTTTGAGTCCCTGTTCTGACTTCCTCCAATGACGGACTATGATGTGGAAGTGTAAGCCCAATAAACCCTTTCCTCCCGAGCTTGCTTTTTGGTCATGGTGTCTCAGCCCAGCAACCGGCACCCTAACTAGGACAGCTCTCATCTTTATTGATGACCATTCTACCCCAGCTCCCACTCACCTGGATAAAGTTCTCTTGTCTCATCCCTCAAAATCATCCGGGGGTCTTGTCCTTTCTCCAACAAGGAGAACACATGTGGCCGATAAACACAAAGTCCTGCCCAGAAGATTTTTTTAAAAAGGAAATGAGCACATGGGTAAGAATTATACATGTATCATCTGGTTCTTTGGTTATTATGGGAGAGACTGTGGTAAGAACAAGAGAAAGTCAAAAATATTTCTGAGGGGGAAGGGAGATGGAGGATCCCACCGGGAGTGACTTTGCTAGTTCTGTAGAGTACAAACCGATTTCAGAGGCGTTTCTCTGCGACTCTGAAAAGGACCCTGTTGCTGCTGCAAGGACACCTAGGGTTGAACTCACCCACGGAGACGAGGTGGCTGTAGCTCTCCAGCATCACGTCTCTGTATAAGCTCCTCTGTTCCAGGCTCAGACACTCCCACTCCTCCGGAGAGAAGTCTACGGCCACATCTCTGAACGTCATCAGTCCCTAAACACCAAAATATCAGAGGTGAACTTGAAGGGAAAACTCTGAAAAAAGAGAAGTGAGCAGAAGAATGAATGAGCACCTAGAGCTGGTAGTCTGGAGCAGGGCAGGAAGAGACGTGGAAATGAATCAATCCCCAATCTCAAGCTAAACAACACAGCTACAATAAAAAACAAACAACAACAAAACCGGCACGGTACTGGCACAAAGAAGGCAATTGCATCGATGACCCAGATATAAACCCACACATCTGTGGACATCTGATTTTTGATAAAGAAGCCAGAAACACACACAGGAAAAGAAGACAAGCATCTTCAATAAATGGGGCTGATCAAACAGGATGGCTGCATGTAAAAGAATCCAAATAGAACCCTGCTTATCACCCTGCACAAACTCAACTCCAAACAGATCAAAGACCTCAACATAAAACCAGAACCACTGAACCTGATGGGAGACAGTGAGGAATGGCCTTGAACTCATCAGCACAGGGAAAGACTCTCAGGACAGGACACTGCTAACACGGGCACGGAGACCAACTATTAATAAACAGGGCCTGGGGAAACTGGAAAGGACGCTGTCATTCAAAGTCGCACCTAAAGAATGTGGAGAGATTTAAACCAACTGCACATCCCATAGAGGGCTAATATCCAAACTGTATAAAGAATTCAAGAAACTGGACGTCAAGAAAACAAATAACCCAGCTAAAAATGGGACAAGGATCTAAATGGAATTCTCAAGAGCAAACCCCATGGCTGGGAGACACTTAGAAAGAAACACCTCACCCCTGTAAGAAGGACTAAGATCAATAAAACAATGACAACTCATGCTGGTGCAGATGTGCAGTAAAGGGGACACTCGCCCTTGCTGGTGAGTGGCTTGTGCAGCCACCGTGGAAATCAGAGTGGTCGTTCCTCGGGAAGTTGGGCATCGATCGACCTCGAGACCCAGCTACAGCACTCACTCTTGAGCATACACCCAGAGACGCTTCTTCCTACCACAAGGACACTCGCTCAACCACGTTCATTGCTACCCTACTCATAACAGCCAGAAACCGGAAACAGCCCAGATGTCGCTCAACAGAGGAATGGATAAAGGAAGTGTGGTACATCTACACAATGGAGTATTACTCAGCCACTTTTTAAAAATGAGATCATGAGGGCTGGAGAGATGGCTCAGCGGTTAACAGCACCAACTGTTCTTCCAAAGGTCCCGAGTTCAAATCCCAGCAACCACATGGTGGCTCACCACCATCCATAATGAGATCTGATGCCCTCTTCTGGTGTGTCTGAAGACAGCTACAGTGTACTTACATAAAATAATAAATAAATCTTTAAAAAAAAAAAATGAGATCATGAAATCTGCAGGCAAATGATAGAACTAAACAAACAAAAAAAACCCATCATCTTTGAGGTATACCAGACTCCAGAAAGACAATATGGTAGGTATTTGCTTATTTGTGGATATTAGCTGTATGTTAAACTACAACCCATAGAATCACAGAGGTCAGGTGTAGAGGAAGGGACTAGAGGGGACAGAAAGATCTCCTTAGGAAAGAGAAACAGAATACTGACACCTATGGATGACTGGGGAAAAGCTGGCCCAGAAAAATCAAGTAGGGAGGGGTTGGGGAAAGGGGGAGACAGGTAAAATTTGGACCCATTTGAGGGGTAATATGGAACCCTTATACAGTAGAAATGTCCTAAAATACATACATATATGTAGGCAATCTAAATTAAAACCAAATAATGGGGGAGACAGAGTCCCAGTTGGCCACCTCTTGTTACCAAATGAAGCTGCCAGTACTGAAATTGAATTACATCTAACTGAGTTGTTGGTACCCTGGGAATCTGAAAAACAACCCAGACTGTTGTCAAGACCATAGGTTGTTGTCCACAAACTGGCCTCATTGATGAAGACCACACTTACTCGACTCATTGAACATGGAGAGGTCGAGCTGGTGCCCACAGAGGGCCTTCACCTTCTAGCATTGATGGTACAGGAGGGTACTCAGTATAAACCAAAAGAGAAACATAAACACTGAGCCAGCCACAAACCCTTTGATCTACAATGGTGTCCTGCCGGCAAGATAGACTACAGCGATGGTGGCACAACATGGTGGGAGCAACCAACCAATATCTGCTTTGACTTAAGGCCCACTCCACAATAGGGATTCAACACCTAACATTGCTCGGGTGACCAAAACCAGAGATTAGATAGCCCAGGAACCCAGGGTAAAACCAAATATTACTGTTCTTAAAAAAAAAGTAACAATAAAAGGACCCTAATGACATTCTGCTATTCTTGTTCAGCCACCATCTGAGAAGCTTCTTCCTGCAGTACATGGGAACAAATAGAGAGACCCACAGACAGACATCATGTAGAGAGAGAGACCTGGGAATACTCAACCATAAATGGAATGACTCTATCAAATCACTCCCCTGAGAGATCAGGGAACCCCAAGGAAGAGGAGGCAGAAAGAGTGTAAGAGCCAGAGAGGATGGAGGACACCGAGACAACAAGGCCCCCTAAATCAACACAAGCAAAGCTCATACGAGCTCACAGAGACTAAGGCAGCACACACAGGGCATGCACAGGCCTGCACGACGTCCTTTGGGTCCTTCATACACACACACACACACACACACACACACACACACACACACAGACAGACAGTTTGTGAGAGTAATGTGACAGACAGGGCCAGACAGTGCAAAGAGGTCCCTCCATCTTGCATTTGTTTGGTTTTGTTTTTCAAGACAGGGTTTCTCTGTGTAGCCCTGGCTGTCCTGGAACTCACTCTGTAGACCAGGCTGGCCTCGAACTCAGAAATCCGCCTGCCTCTGCCTCCCGAGTGCTGGGATTAAAGGTGTGCGCCACCACTGCCCGGCTCCATCCTGTATCCTTGCTGAGGCCATTTCAGGTTTAACTAGAACTTGATCTCTCTGTGGAAAACCCCCATGGGAAATTACCAAACTCTACTCTAGAAACCCAACGTCAAAATGCCCTAGCTACCTTACCTGCACAAAGACTTCTCCAGCTAATTGTTTAACTTAGTAAAGTTCCCCCCCAGACACCCTATTTCCACACAGCCCCCCACCACGCCCCACAGCTGCTGAGTGAGATGCCGGACATGGTCTCTGCCTTCAAAACCCCTGTGCTCTGGACACTCGGTGCTATACTTAGGTCAGGAATACCTGAGTGTACTTCCATCTGGGTGGAATAAGACTTCCAATTGGCAAAATTAAACAAAATTAAATAAATTATAATAATTCCTTAGAGAGCCACCCCTTAATACTTTATTCTAAGTACCTTTCAATCACCACATGCTTCATGTGTCGATAATAGCCAAATAATAATAATAATAATAATAGCCACACTTCATTGTCTCTGAGCCATCTTTGACTGTCAAAAGGCTCATGACAGAGATGTGACTTACAGAGCAGAGCAAATCCTTTTCTGATAAATCTTCTTGATACTGCAGATAATCATTCTTTCTGTGTTCTTGCTTATTCTTCATGTTACAGGCAGATAAATGCAAAATCCTAATCCTTGTGAACTCAATGCCCCATAACTTCTACCAAAGGTATCACCAAGTGCCACACCAAAGAAAATTCCAACCGGTGGCACATCCTGTCTTGCTAACTGAAATGTCCTGTTCTATGGACTCAGTAAAAACATTCTTCTACTCCGTTCCCCTCTAGCCACACAATTCCACCTTGTAAGACTATGGTTTGGAAAGGAGATTCTAGTACTCCCTTTACAGAAATGACTTTCTCCTCCTTCGGTGCTTCGTCAGAAGGTTAGAACACAAAAGCAATGGGCGTCAGCTCTAGACTGCTTCACAACCGTCCCTTAACAGCTGGAAGAAACTCAGAGAAGCAGTTTTAAGGACAAGTAATAATAGATATCCACATGCTATCTTGGAAGACAATTCCAACTTACTTGGGCCATGGCTTAAAACTTGAGAAGGAGTTGACTAGTTCTCTTCTGGGTTCTGCTATCAACACAGTCGAGCTTGAGAAAGCTAGAGGAAAAGAACCATGAGAGGTTAGGGTTTCTTTGAAGTTTGTCTCAGTTACTGTTCTACTACCGTGAATGGACACCGTGATCAAGACATCTTTTAAAGGAAGTATTACTTGGGGTTAGTCCATGATCATCACGGCAGGAAGCAGGCAGGCATGGTACTGGAGCAGTAGTTGAGAGCTTTACATTCTAACCCACAGGCAGCATGCAGAGTCACAGAGACAGACACTGGGCCAGGAATGGGTTTCTGAAACATGTGACACACCTATTCCAACAAGGCCACACCTCCTAATCCTTCCCAAATTGTTCTACTAACTGGGGACCAAACATTCAAACATATGAGCCTCTGGTGGCCATTCTGTTTGTTTGTTTGTTTTGTTTTGTTTTGTTTTTCAAGACAGGGTTTCTCTGTGTAGCCCTGGCTGTCCTGGAACTCACTCTGTAGACCAGGCTGGCCTCGAACTCAGAAATCCACCTACTTCTGCTTCCCAAGTGCTGGGATTAAAGGTGTGCCCTCAACTGCCTGGCTTCTGGTGGCCATTCTTATCCAAACCACCTCAAAGCTTCCAAATGGAAATATGTGAAGGGTTGTTTTCTTCCTTGGAGGAAGAGCTTAGGGACTCTGAGGGAATTCTACTTCCTTGCAAAGCCAGAGTTACTCAACTAAAGAGAGATGATTTGAATTCAATTAGTTATACCCAAACCACCATGACAAAGACCAGAATATGAAATAGGAGCACTCCGTCTTTCCACAAATGTTCCCCCTAACTATCCCATTCCTGAATTAGATACCCGATGGTCACCTCAAGGATGGGAAATCTCCCAGCTGAAAGCCCACTCCACCTGCCCAGGGCTCTCCAGTGTACATCTATAACCAGTGCCTTCTATCCTCCTCGGGGCCAACAATAATCTGATACCCACAGAGTCATTTACATTCAGAGTATACAACCTAAGGCACGCTACAAAAGTAGACAAGTTTGAAGCCTGAATATACCCTGAAAAGACTCGCCAGACATTGACTGAGATGACCGATGTGGTGATGTAGTTTTTTGTAAATGTTTCTTTTTGTTCTTTCATTTTCTTCTTTTACTCTTAATTACATCGTCTGTGGGTTCTTGTTTGTATCTGTCTCCTAATGGTATCTTCTTGAGCTCAGCTTCTCCAGGCTCAACTGTCACCTCAGTCTGCCAGCCCAATTCATCATTTTCAACTGCCTCTTATTTTCACTCTTCACAATCTCTTCTCTTCTCCAGCCCTAAACAATCTTTTCTTCCTGCATCAACTGCTTTTTCTGACCCCACTCTTCTTCTCCTGGACCCTGCTTCTGCCTGCTCCCCAATCCTCCCCCCCTCCCTTACTACTCTCTCCAGCTCCTTACTGTCCCCACTCACCTCTCTGCCTCTGGTGGCTTTTATACCCTCTCCTGTTCCCAGAAGTCCAAGAGCCAACTGTCACTCAAGTGCAAAGGGTCATTTAAAGGGCCAGGTACATAAAATATTTATACTACATGGTGGTTTTTAACTAAGGAGAGCCCCATACATTTGAATGCTTGGTCCCTAGTTGCTGAACTGTTTTGGGAAGGATTAGGAGGTGTGGCCTTACTAGAGAAGAACATCCTTTTACCCGTGTCTGCTTCAGCTCAATGTTCCTTTCCGAGTCTGCCTTAGCCTTTCACCTGTGCCCACTTCAGCTAAACGTTCTTTCATGTGCTTGCTCCAGCAAAACGCCATCCAACCGACTTTCCAAAGAACCCTTACGTTTCCACTTCAGATGATAGCAATAGAAATACTAAGCAAAATTATGTTTGTGTACTTGGTGTAGATAATTATATGTATGTGTGTCCTACTGGGAGATATGGATGGATTCAAGCCTATCTAAAAGTAGGCACAATAGCATTATCATTCTGTGTTCTTTTCCCTGAGAATCATCAATGATGTTTTTAATCTGTAATAACCTATACTTGCAAGTTATCTGTGAAAGCCAGTTATTCCCTAGTTTAAAAGACCAGAAACCGTTCACTGCTTGTCTTAGTTACTTTTCTAATTTACTTCTTAAAATGTGCAGGCACAATTTATGAAACTTTGTTTACATGGCAATTAAAATCACTCATGCAAAATCCAACCCTGAAAGTTTTAACAACAGGTGGAAAATGAACTCTATTAAAAACAAACTGCAGGGCTAGAAAGGTAACTCAGGGCAAAGAGCACAGGCTGCTCTTTCAGAGAACCCAGGTTCAATTTCTGGCACCAACATGATAGGTCACAACTGTCTCTGCCTTCAGTTCCAGGGGATCCAACACCCTCCTCTAACTTTAGTGGGCCCTATACACACGTGGTATACAAACATACGTTTAGGCAAAATACACATATACATAAAGTAGTCAAAGAAAAATAAGTTTTAAAAAATGAAAACGAAACCTCAACGTGAAGTAGTGAATGTTTGCAAAGACTGTATGTCTATAAAGAGGAATTCGTACAAAGATTGTAAGAAGGACAGGGGGAAAGAGAGAGAGAGGGAGATCTTTGAATCGAATTTCTTCCTCTTGTTTTTTCTTTGAGTATGACTACTAACAAACTGCAACCAATAGTTGGCAGGTGGTCACTTAGGGGGTAATGACCAAACACCACCCACCTATGGGGCTCTAGCACTTATATACTCCCCCCCCCCGAAGAAAAATTCCCAGAATTTCAAACGTCACACAATTGCAGAAACTGTCTACAACTGGTAAAACCATGCCTCTGCTAGAGCATGAGGCAAATAAGCACACCCCACACCCGGGATTAAAATGAAGACATATTCTTATAAATATTCCTGTGTTTTTCAGAATCCAAAATTCTAGAATTCTCACTACAGGGTTTCTCTGTGTAGCCCTGGCTGTCCTGGAACTCACTCTGTAGACCAGGCTGGCCTCGAACTCAGAAATCCGCCTGCCTCTGCCTCCCGAGTGCTGGGATTAAAGGTGTGCTGCTGCTGCTGCCGCTGCTGCCGCTGCTGCTGCTGCTGCTGCTGCTGCTGCTGCTGCTCCTCCTCCTCCTCCTTCTCTTCCTCCTCCTCCCCTTCTTCCTCCTCCTTTTCCTCCACCACTGCCAAGCCAGAACCTGCTTTATGTTTCTTCTACCTACTATCATCTCTTCTTGTTTAGGCTAGGTTAGGAATGTGGTCGTCTATCTGTGAGATAACAGTTGAGGCCCTAAATTTTAATCCAAGTGCCATCTCAAAACTGAGCACCTTGAATTCTAGCAATGCGGAGGTGGAGGCAGGCATATTTCTTTGCTTTCTGGGCCAGCCTGATCTACTTAGTGTATTCCAGGAAAGCCAGGGGGGGAAAAGTGAGAACCTGTCTCAAAATAGAAGAGGGGAGGAGGAGGAGGAGGAGGAGGAGGAGGAGGAGGAGGAGGAGGAGGAGGAGGAGGAGGAGGAGGAGGAGGAGAGAAAAAGAAAAATATCTAAACTAAGTGTATCTACCAGTAGCAACACATGATCCAGCATGATGGATATACATGAAAGAGTCCCCTTCCGCTTCCCTCTTCCCCATTCTCAAGGCCACACATTTCTTCCCAGAAAGGTAAGACCCTCCCTGCTTCCAGCCCCGCTGCCTACAACCCTTGGGATAAAAACAGACTGACTACAGGTGTGTACTCTGAACGACGCAGCCACCTTCTACACAAAACCTCTCCTTTCCTCAGGCCCCCCGCCATGCCATCTTTCTGGAGTTGGGAAAAAAGACAATAATCGGCCTTGAACCCAAGATTTTTCAGGTATTAATCACGATTTGAAGTGGAAATGTCCCACTCCCTACCACCCAGGTGATCCACATTCAGGGGCTAACACTTAAGAATCATCACATGCACAGATCAAACACGCACTACAGAGTTACCCTCACCTTCATTAGGACACCCAGCACTTTGGTGCCTCCCCATTAATCCATCAATCTTATCCGCACCTAGTTTCTCTCAATTCACTTCTCTTCCACACGCCAGGTCTCACCAGGGTATCACACACTAGGATTTCCATTGCTCACTGGTACCCACGGGACTAGGCAGGCGGCTTTCTCTCATCAGACTGCCCGGGTTGGTTTGTCTCAAACACTCAGGTCTCACATTGGGATTCGCTTTGGGGTTCGGGAACGCGCAACGCTCCTCAATTGTCCTCCCCCACAGCTTCAGCTTCGTGCGCTCCCAGCAAGCAGACGTGCAGGCAGCTTCTAACCGGTTCTGAGGTGTGTCTGATAACCCAAGCCTAGGGTTCACCGCGAGACCCGTCGCTGACCAAGTCTTGAACTACATTTCCCAGGAGGCGCCGCGACTCCATACGTCATCAGAGGGGACGCAGTAGCCAACCTAGACTGTGTTGTGTAAAAGAAAACTTGCCAATGAAGGACTAGCTGGCAAGGTGAGGACAAACAAGCAGAGTGTAAGTTTCATTCTTCCATGTCCGTATATAGTCTTCCAGAAAAAAGCATGGCCAAGTTTAGAACTGGGTTAAAGTTCTGGACTAAAGGTGTCTTCCTTATTCAAAGATCCGGAGTCAAAGTAGATCTTCCCACTTCAAATTAAGCAGAAATCCCTCAGAGGTGTACCCTCTATTTTTGGGTTTTAGTTATGTCCACATGTAGTCAAGTTGACGACCAAGAATTATTCACTCAATTAACTGCATTGTATGAAGGAAAAGTTGTTCTCGTAAATAATGATAATAAACTTTATAAAAAGAAAACAAAAAAATTGCCTTCTAAAATATAAGGTACAGTTTGGTTGGCTATTAAGCAGTACTTAGTTATCTAAAATGAAAAAAATATAACTTACCATCCAGAGTTAAAAACAATGTTAAGCTAGAGTTTTTAAATAAATGTTGTTGAGGATCGGGAGAGGGGGGATTTGAAACATTTAGACTTTCATTAAACAAGATAATTTTGAGATGGGTATGTGACTGTGTTAATGTCTTAGAGTTACTGTTGGTGTGATGAAACACCATGACCAAAGGAACTTGGGGAGGAAAGGGTTTATTCAGCTTATGCTTCCACATTAAAGTTCATCATCAAAGGAAGTCAGGATAGGAACTCAAACAGGGCAGGAACATGGAGGCAGGAGCTGATGCAGAGGTTATGGAAGGTACTGCTTACTGGCTTGCTCAGCCTGCTTTCTTATAGAACCCAGGACAACCAGCCCAGAAAGGGCACCACCCACAATAGGCTGGGCCCTCCCTCATTGATCAATTAAGAAAATGCCCCACAAGCTTGCCTACAGCCAGGTCTCATGAAGGCACTTACTCAGTTGAGGCTCTCTCCTTCCTGATGTCTCTAGCTTGTGGCAAGTTGGCATAAAACCAGCCAGTACACAAGATTATGAGTCCAAAATATTTTTGCTTAAGAGTAGATTTAATAAATTTTTTTATTTGTCTAAAGTTGCAAATATGAGGGGGGGTCTCTGCAGGTGTCAAGGCAGGCAGCAATCGTCCAGGAGATGAGAATGAAAACTAAAGCAGACTTTGAGGAGTCTGATGCCAAGCGCTTTAGAACACAATATAATTGGAAAAAACTTTCCTGGTGTTACACAATCCTTGGAGTACACAAAGACAATACTTAACATCATTTCTTCCAAGAAGATAGGTTCTAGAGATAGGCGCTTGTACTAACTTAAGGTTATCGGCAAGGATCTGGTGTGGTCACAATCATGCAGGTAGTGTAGAGGTCGTTTGGGCTATTAGCCACCTCTGGTCCTAGTTGTGGAAGCTCAGGAGAGCCCCTGGCTATCCAGGTAACATAAGGGACATTTTATTACCTACCACCTCGAGTCCTGGTTGTAGGAGTTTGATATGGCCTGACCCAACAGATATCCCAGATCACCCAGTATTAATAACCTGCAGTACTCAGCCTTCCGGACAATCGGGTTATATGTCCTACCCTTTGAAAGAAAACTCCTAGTGTTTAACACTCCTGGTTGCCCTGGAGATCTGCGGGTACAAGGACCTTCATGCTCACAACACACATGCATGACAGACAAACATAGACAGAAAGTAAAAACGAATCTTTAAAAACTGCAAATAAGAAGGCCAGGCATGGTGGTGTGTCCTTCTAGTCACAGCCCTCAGGAGGCAAAGGCAGGCAGATCTCTGTGAGTTCGAGGCCAGCCTGGTCTGCAGAGTGAGTTCCAGGATAGCCTGAGCTACATAACATAGGCTGTCTTAAAAAGGGTATAGCTATGAAAATCAAAAGCCTATGATTTTATCTGTAATAGTATCAATCATGGTTGTTGGTAAGTTTGGAGAGTTAATTAATTGATTTTAGGATTGTTTGACTTTGGGGGAGTTTGTCTCACGGAGAAAATGTGATTATGTTATTCTGTGACAAGCCTTGAATATTGTTTGTAAATCTAGTTATTGTTTTATTTGTTTTACATCTTTGATGGCTATTTTAGTTGTCAGCTTAACTATATCTCAAATTAAATAAAACTTCAAAATGGCCACACCTGAAAGGGATTTTTTTACTTAATTAAATCATTTGATGGGGGAAGATCCACTTTTTATCTGGATCTTTGAGGTAGGAAGGCACATCTTTAATCCAAATCTTTTGGGGGTGGAAAGAGTTACCTCTAATCATGGCCACACCTTCTGCTGGAAACCTACATAGAGGACATGGGAGAAGGAATCTTCTCTTTGCCTGCTTGTTCTTGTCCTTGCTAGCAAGTCCATTCCTTTCCTGGCATTAGAGCCAATGTCTTTGGTATTCACCTGTGTATCAGATTCTTATTTGGTCAAATACTGAAAAATTTGACATTATACACAGTCCTCTTGATGACCCCTTTGAATGTGTCTGCACTATTTATTCTCATTACCAAGATAATGTGCAGATTTCTTCTTCTTCTCTACTACACTTTATAGGTAAAGCTGTGCCTCCCTTTGACCTTCATTCCTGATAGCAGTTCCTTCCCAGAGGCAGGCACTGCCTTTGCCTTAGTTACTCTCCTATTGCTATGAAAAAACCCCACGACTAAGGCAACACAGGAAAGTGGAAATTTCTGGTTTCTTTGGAGACTCAGTTGAGTCATGTGATATTTTTTTTCTGGAAACTTATGTTTGTGCTGAAGCAGACATGTGGGAGGGTGTTTTGCTGAGAACAGACCCATGATGTTTTTCTAGAAGCTACCTGGAAAAAGGACATGTGATGTTTTGCTAGAGCAGATACTTGAGAGAACACGTGATGCTTGGAAAGGCTATAAATATAACCCAACAGACAGTGGATGACACTGTGTGGTATTGGTTCGCCTTGCCACTCTGCGGATCATCGTTTGTTGTGACTCTGTTGAGAGTAACACACCAGAGAACTTCTGGTGGTACTCCATTGGCTTCTTGTAGCTTCTGTGGACTCGCGCCAATTGGCGGAGACTCCAAGTTTCTTCTGGATGGACGAAAGCCACTGCTGTGGCTAATTTGTGCATGTTGTTTGCCAGTGGACTGAGCTACCACTGATGATTCGTATGAACTAAACTGCTGATGTCCTGACAACATAGATTGGATTCACCCACCCCAAAGAACTATTTCTAAACAGGCCCACATACTCCTTTACCCTATCAACCTTTCCTTCCCACTAACTGGTGAGTGATGAGCTAGAAAGAAGGTTAAAGCACTTAAGTTGGTTTTGAAAATATAAGCCAGCAGGAAAAAATTATTTTATTTTTGTTCTTTGTTTTTTTTGTTTTGTTTTTGTTGTTGCTTTTTGAGACAGGGTTTCTCTGTGTAGCCCTAGCTGTCCTGGAACTCACTCTGTAGACCAGGCTGGCCTCAAACTCAGAAATCCACCTGCCTCTGCCTCCTGAGTGCTGGGATAAAAGGCATGCGCCACCACTGCCCAGGGAGACAGAGTCTTTCTATGTAGCCCTGAGTGTCCTAGACCTCCGTCTATAGACCAGGCTGGCTTCAAACTCAGAGATTCACCTGCCTCTGCCTCTTGTAGAAAAAAAAATATATAACTTTACTTTTTTCAAGACAGAGTTTCTCTGTGTAGCCCTGGCTCTCCTAGAACTTGCTCTGTAGACCAGGCTGACCTTGAACTTAGAGCTCTGCTGGCCTCTGCCTCCTACATGTTAGGATCAAAGGAGTGCGCCACCACTGCCTGGTTGAAAAAAGAAAAAAACACTTTTAATTAACCTTTGCTGACAGTTTCAGGGGGTGAGTCTATCCATGGTCATCATGGCATCAGCCAGGCATGGCCTTAGAGCTCACGTCTGATTCACAAGTCTTACTTGGGATTTTGAACCCTTAAAGCCCACCCACAGTAACACACCTGTCCAATGAGGCCACAACTCCTAATCTTTCCCAACAGCTCATTAACTGGGAACCAACATCCAAATATCTGAGCCTGTGGGGGCCACTGTTGTTCAAAACAATGAAGTGGAGATGTAAGGGTTCTCTGGAAAGTCAGTTGGATGGCGTTTGGCCGGGGCAAACCCGTGAAAGAACGTTTAGCTGCAGAGGACACAGGTGGAAGGATGTTCTGCTTAAGCAAGCGTGGGAAAGGACACGTGATGAAGGATTCTTCAGTAACCAACACGCATGTACTGGTCCGCCTTACATTGTGTAGTTGAGCTGCATTTGTCAGGACTCTTTGGGCTGCTTAGCAGAGTGATGTCCGCTGAGACAAGTGCACGCATGTGCTGAAGCAAGATTCGTGAAGGACACATGATGTTTGGAAGGAGTATAAAAGTATTCGGTGGGCAGTGATAGGGGCTGAGCGTGGCTCGCTGGTACAGCTGGCTGTGCAACCCTCGTGGGCCCCCTGTCTTTGCTAATCTTTGCTTTGCTGAGAGAGGTACCGCTGAGAACTTCTTTGGGCATCCCTCTGGGTCCCTCATGCTGACTTTCGCCAAGGCTGAGGCTTGGCTGTCTCTATTGGGTCGTGTCACCGCTGTTGCTAACCTGACTCTTCCAAGCTGGACTGCAGTTGGATCCATGAAGTGTTGGTGAGTGGACTGAGCTGCCGCTGCCTGCTGACCTGTGAACTGAACTTCTGATTTCCAGACAACGCAGCCGGGAGTTGCTCCAAAGAACCTTTCTAAAAAGGTCCACTTCCCCCGTATCCTTTCTTTCCCACTACCTCTGGTGAGTGGTGGGCTAAAAGGGAGCATAAAGCATTTAAGAACCATCATTAAAAATAGGATTTGAAAGCTGGGCAGTGGTG
The DNA here is from genome assembly GCA_019843965.1 of Rhynchomys soricoides. NCBI lineage: Eukaryota > Metazoa > Chordata > Mammalia > Rodentia > Muridae > Rhynchomys > Rhynchomys soricoides. The sequence goes on along the minus strand of JADRCH010000483.1, from coordinate 78,355 downwards.
GTGCACGCTTTTAATCCCAGCACTTCGGAGGCAGAGGCAGGCGGATTTCTGAGTTCCAGGCCAGCCTGGTCTACAGAGTGAGTTCCAGGACAGCCAAGGCTACACAGAGAAACCCCATCTTGAAAAACCAAAAAAAAAAAAATTGGATTTGAAAAAATTAAAGTTACAAATCAACACATTATTTTCCAGATTTTTATTAAGATATGTATATATTTATGGCATAATCATGGTCTTATGAAAATGATTGGAGCACTTTAAGTGTTTGTAATGTGTATTATAAGACCGTGCCTAACAGAATACGTGGTCTGTTGACATTAGACACCATAAGCATCTTCTCAAGCTTCATTATTATTATGTAAAAGGCTTGAAATCATTTTTCAGAAATAGAGTATGACATTGCTTACATTTTCCCAATCATCCAACTAGTATGCAAGGAAGCTATAATTTGACCATCTTTTTTCACAGTCGACATGATCACATTGTCGTTTGCTAATGGAAACCCTGGAAGTTATTGTGAAATACAAGCGCAAGAAAAAAATATATATATGCACATATGTATGTATATATGACACAAAGCATCATGAGCAACTAGTCAATTATTCCATGTGTAGTGACCCTTCACAAACAAATATCTGTGGTTGAAGTCTCTGTTGAGCAAGCCCACAGTGGCATAAAACCTCATTATCACTAGTATAAATCACCTCACAAATATTGAGATGGGGAGGGAGGGAGAGGAAGAGAGGTGAGAGGGAAGGGGGGGGAGAATTTTTTTGCTCCTGCCATTGGACTACATTTCCCAGAATGACCAGGTGCAGAACGCAGCTTCGCTTCCATTTTCTCGCGAGAGTTTGGGGTACTTGTGTCGCGGGAGGGCAGTGTCTGGAGCTCCTTAGACATCCCGTGGAGCACATTGACTGAAGTGCGGAGCCCCGCGCAGGAGGCGGAACCCTGAACTTCCCTGCGGAGGTGAGCGTGTTGGGAACGCCTGGAGGACGTGTCGGTATCATTAGGTGGCGGTGTCTCCCGTGTGTGCGCTAACAAGCCTGTGCTTTTGGAGCCTGTTGCGACCCTGGTTTGAGGTTGGCGTGATGTATGTGAATGAGTTGTGACTCTAAGGGTGTGTGTGATCGTTGCTTCTCGCTGGACGTGTTTCTGGGACTGTAATGGTGTCGGCCCACGTGTATGGTGGAGAAAGGGTGCTGTCATCGCGAGGTATTTGGATGTTTCTGTCAGTCTGAGGTGGTTGGATGTGCCTGGAATCCTGTGCACAGCTGGCTTGCCTGGGAAGGCATGTATGATAGTGTCACTGAGATTTCGGTTGCTTGTTTCCGTCGCTTGTGACTTTATAGTGTTTTCCCATCTGGGTGACTGCGTGTGTGTTTGCTTGCATGTGTTTGTGTTTGCGTGTGTGTTTGAGTGTGTGTGTGTGAATGAATGTATGCATGTGTGTGTGCATGCATGTGTACGTGTGTGACTGTAGGGTGCTATGTGCTGTTCTCATGATTGTAAAGAAAGTAGAAGTGCACCCGGTAAAAGAATGTGGCTGACAGTCTTTGTCCCTGACAGATGTTTGGTTATAGTGCATGCTTGGATCCTATATAAGACTTAAGTGTTCCAACATTGTAGCTCCAACAGTGTAAATTGTGACCCTAGCAATGTGATCCTTCCCTAATGTAGTAGGGCACAGCGGTGACATTTCGTTTGGAATTCATGGTGGGGGTTGGAGGGACAGGATCTGCTAAAGGATCATGAGTTTCTTGTGACTTTGTGTCTCTCCCCAAGTCACTCCCAGAATTTAAGGACTTAAGCTCTGTTTTGACTATGGTGGCAGCTCATCCATCCATCCATGGCTAGCATTGATTCAGTTCCGCCATCTCACCTCTTTCCACCTGGGAATAGTTTTTTGCTGGTTCCCTGTGCTCCCTAATCTTATAGTCAAGGAAGTCAGATAGTTGAGACTCATCATGAAGAAGCTATAAGCCTAGGATTTAGATGAGACTTTGAGATGCATTGACACCCGTAAGAGTGGGAAGTACCCGTAGAAGAAGTGCTGTGGCAGCTTATGACACAGCCGTGCAGGCTCTGTCGATAGTGGGCAGGTTTAAGTCTAGAGATAAAGCCTAAGGCAGCCCAACCTTCTCCGTTGCCGATACCAGGCTCCTGACTGCTTTCTATTAGATCAGGGACTGACTGTGGGAATGGAAGAAGAGGTTGTCTCTAATTCAGAGTCTATGGCAAGAACAACAGAGCATCTCATGTAACTTTCTTATTCTCAGGGTACAACACAGAAGAGAAAAAATGGCTGTTGTCCGTTTAGAAGGGAGGACTGAGGTACGTAGATATTTGTTCCCTCAACAGCCTTCATCATGTCAGAAAATGATCTTTGGCCGGGCAGTGGTGGTACACGCCTTTAATCCCAGCGCTCGGGAGGCAGAGGCAGGCGGATTTCTGAGTTCGAGGCCAGCCTGGTCTACAGAGTGAGTTCCAGGACAGCCAGGGCTACACAGAAACCCTGTCTAGAAAACCTAAAAAAAAAGAAAAAGAAAGAAAAGAAAATGATCTTTGTTTTACTTTATTGTTGTTTTTGTGAATGTCTCCTACCCAAGTTTCTGTTTTAATGGAGGAACAAGACAATTTATTTATTCTTACTTACTAATTTTTTGAGGCAGGGTCTCTGCCTAGTTTGAACCTCTTTATGTAGAGCAGACTGACCTTGAAATCATAAAGACCCATCTTCCTCTTCCTCCCAAGTTCTGGATTAAAGGCATGCACTAACTCAAATGGCATTTGACCTTTATATTTTGAGAGTAATGAAGCTGTGTGGTTTGTGATAGATGTTTTCTTTCCAATAGTGGATACATTTATAAAGAATGGACTTGGTGTTCAAATTAAAAGAAAGAGCATTCTTGTACTATTTATGTAACTTTTGGGAGAATTTAGCCTTTTTTTTTTCGGTTTTTTATTTTGTTTTGGTTTTGGTTTGATTTGGTTGAGTTTTCTTTTGGAGACAGGGTTTCTCTGTGCAGCCCTGGCTGTCCTGGAACTAACTCTATAGGCCAGGCTGACCTAGAACTCCAAGATCTACCTGCCTCTGCCTCTCGAGGTGTGCATCACCACACCCCAGGGCTTTAGCTGTTTTCATTTTTATACTTATCAACGCCATTTTGCTTTATCACTCAAACTAGGTCAAATTCTTGCTTCAGCCTTTAGTTTTATTTTGTTTTTGTTTATCTAATAAATGAAGTCTTATATATGTGTGTGTATTTGAGTAAATTTGTTCCATGTGTATGCAGGTACCCAGGGAGTCCCTGAGAAGGAACTAGAGCTGGAGTTACAGGCAGTTTCAAGCTATCAGATATGGGCTCGTGGAACAAAACTGGGATCCTCTGCCACCGCAGATTTCATTTTGTTTTGTTTTGTTTTTAGGCAGGGTGTTGAGTAGCCCAGGTGAGGGTCACCTTGAACTGTTGATTCTCTTATCTCTACCTCCTAAGAGCTGAGAGAGTACAGGCATATGATGCCACACCCAGATTTTTTTTTTTCCGCTTTTGATTGGAATTTTAAAATGAGAAAAGTGTATTAAGCCATTATTACACGCACAACTCGAAAGTCATTACCCGCCAGTCAGTTCCTTTCTTGAGCCTTCACTTATAACCCATCCACTGGCCTTTGATTGCCTTTAGCCCGTAAGATGCCTTCTTCCATTTTCAAGTATTTTTAGTAGATCTGTTGTTTCTCATTTCTTCATGTGACTTGAATCCTTTGAAATTTACTAAGATTTGTCTCCTGACCTACAGTCTGGTGCATCTTAGTCAGTGTTCCCCGTGCAGTGGGAAAGACTGTATTCTCCTGGTGTTAGCTAGAACAGATGTCACTGGGGTCAGGTAGACTGGCTGTGTTGTTTACATCTTCTAGACCTTTACTGATTTCTTTTCTCTTTTCTTTATTTATTGAATGTGTCTCTTTTTCTTCGAAGGTCATCCTGGTAAGCCACTTAGGGGGAAGCTGTCCTCACCATACCAGATTTAGTTCACACGGAGTGCTTGCAGTCTTCTAAGGGAGCTGAAGCCCCCCACCTCAGCAGTCATGTCTCATGCACACCTGCATGCCTAGCCCAGGCCCCTCCCCTAGGAGGTCTTTCTTAGACACTTCTCCTGAGACGTCCTTATCAAAGGGTAAAGCCTTGAAGACATTTAATCCTCCTGTAAAGCAGGTCTCTGTGCTTTTCCACCCCTGGCCTGACCTCCATCTTCCTCTTCTTTGTGCTCAGTCTATAAAATGGCCGGAAGCTTTGGTTCAGGGTTCCCTCAGCACTGAGATGATTTCCCCCATCGGGGTTGATTTACTCTCACGGTGCAGTTCCCTGGAGGAAATCAACAGCGGGGAAGCTGGCACTTTATCCCAAATTGTCCTTTGCTAATACTGAACGGTAAAAACTAAGCTGTGACTTCCAGGATGGCTTATTGCCTTAAACCTGGTAGCCCTGCCCCCACGCCATCCAACCCCAGTAGCCCCGCCTCCAGGCCATCCCACCCTTGGGAGCAGGTATTCTACTCCTGTATCAGTTGTGACAAATACTCCATGTAATGCTATATAAATCCTCTATACTGCTACTGATTTTTGTTTTTTTGTCAACTGATGCTTTCACATACTGAATGAAAGATGTTATAATTTCCTTTTTAAAAGTAACTATTTATGTATGTGGTGGGATGGGAGGGATGGATGCAGGTGTGGGCCTGCCATGGGGTACACGTGGAAGTCGGAGCAGCGTTGGGAATTGGTTCCTGCTTTCTTCTATGTGGATTCTGGGGATCCAGATCATGTTGCTGGGCTTGGGAGTTCCTTTAGCTGATGAGCCATCTGGTTGGCCCACGATTTCTAATTGTAGACTTGACTCTTCCGTTAGTTCTCTTGATTTTTGAAATTTGATTTTTTGTTTGTTTGTTTGTTTGTTTTGCTTTTCGAGACAGGGTTTCTCTGTGTAGCCCTGGCTGTTCTGGAACTCACTCTGTAGACCAGGCTGGCCTCGAACTCAGAAATCAGCCTGTCTCTGCCTCCCGAGTGCTGGGATCAAAGGCGTGCGCCACCACTGCCCGGCTGAAATTTGAATTTTTGATATTTGCAGTATAGTCAGGGTTTCTGTGTAACAAGTTGATACTAGTTTTGTTACTTACTTGTTAGGGTCCCCGTGGGTTTCACTGGGGTTGCTTATAAGAACAGGCAGCCATAGACTGCTTATAAATCCCCAAGGAAGAGTGGGGAATTGGTCTTCCTTAAGTCTAGCACTATCTTACTTTTGTTTTGTAATTAAAGTGTATTTCCTCTAAAGTCCATATGGCTGGGACTTGCTTTTGAAGTTTTATCAGTCCCCCAGTTTTGAATGTTTAGACTGTTGCTAGTATAATTTAAGCCCTTTAGGTAATACAGACGTACACGTGTATATGTGTGTGTTTGTGTGTTTTGAGACAAACCTTTCCTGTGGAGATGGGACACACACACACACACACCTACTCACTCCAGTAGGAGCCCACAACCAGTGTACAGATTCCAGGAAAGTCCAACTTGGTGAACCAATGAGTTTTCTTGGAGTTATTTACAGGAGCAGAAATGACTCACAGACAGCCCCATCACCAAAGCCCACCCTGGATGACAGCTCACCAAAGCTGGGAACTGGGAGCTCACTGCCTGCAGGCAACTCAACATGCTAGAGAGTGGCTTTTCCACTCTTAGACCTCTTCCAGGCAGCTCAGCTGGTTTATGCTTCCAGGCAGCTGGTCTGGTCTCAGTCTTATTTGCAGCTCACCTTGTCTGAGAGTCTTCGAATCTTGACTTGTCTCTCCAGTGGCTTTCCAAAGAGGCTAGCATTTTATCACCTCTATAATCAGACCTTTTCCAGAGGATGGGCAGGGCAAGAAACACCCTGAACCACCATCCTCTAACAAATGGTGGGGTACAGAGTCCTCAGCAAGTGTCAGGTGAGCCCAGTTCACCAGTAAGAAGATGCTGAAGTCAGACACAGACAGGGTCTGGTACAGCATGGAAAGGGCCCATCCATTCGTATCACCTGCTTCCTCTACAGGTTGGAGACAAAGCCTGGTTAGGCGATGCCAGCTCAGTTAGCTCTCTGTAGCCCTCAGGCCTTCTCTTACTTGATGTGCACAGACCTCCTCAGGGCGAAAGGCGAGCGTCCCTGCTGCATCTGCTGGCTCCCTGGGTCAGAGCCATCCTGAGTTGGCATGGTGGCTTTTGGAGGAGTTCTGAGAGGGGCAAACCTCTAAGTCACTGAGATCTGACGAATGAAGCCTTTTCTACTTTATCTTTGCCCATCCAAAAGGCTCAGCAACAGTGCTAAAGCCGGCACCAGCCTTGGGGTCCCGCTGGATCCGCCTTTTCTCTAATTCCTCTGTGAACACCGTCCTGGTAGGCCCAGTGAACAGGGATTCAAACGCAGCTTCTGTTTTTCCTAGTCCTTGTGGCACCAGTATCTCCTCTATGGTCCTTCTATGTGTGGTGACCTCAGATGGAGATAACCAAATGTTCTTAGTGGCTCTACTAAGCCAGTCTGTCAGGGACTGACTTCTCTCATACTGGTCCAAGTTAAGCTGCCTTTGCCTTAAGGAGGGATGGGAAGTTACATTACTGTTTATCTTCCCCCACAGCAGTGGAACAGAACCCATCTGCTCCCGTGTCCCAGGCTGTGACAGGCTCTTTCCTTGCATGTTTAAAGGACTCCCCTAACTCCAGCAGTTCACCGTTGGGCATTTCCTGATAACACTAGTTTCTCATACGGGACCGTGGTTAAGGCCCCATCTGCAGGCTGCAGTGTAGATTTTTTTCTCTTTCTCTATTCAAGGTTGGACCTGAGGGACATCTGCTTTTACCACCAGTCTCTCATCCTCGCTGTTCTTACTTGCCAAATCAGGCTCACATGGAGAATGTCAGTAGCTGCATCTGCCTTTCTTGTTGCAATTGCTCCTTAACACAAACAAGTTCATGCTTGCTGCCCTCTTGGCCTCAGGCATTTCCGACTACACACAACAGTGGCTAGGCAGCCTCTGCTGCTACTTACCAGCAGTCTTGACCCTTGTGCGCTAATCTCAAAGACTGCAAAAGTCCCTCTAAACCTTTGACTGTTTTTAGGTCATCTTCATGTTCATGTGCTGGGTCTGCTCATCAAGCAGGCATGCCACCTGTACCACGTAGATGAAGACTGCCATCCTGGGATTCCTCCACTAGACGCCCCTAAGCCTGCTGTTGAAGGGACCTGAGCCCAGAGGGGTCATCCCTTCCCACCCTGGACCACAGACCACACCCGAATACCTGTTTTCTCGGACCCTTTATTAATTTGGAAAGAAGAATAAAGTGGGTGATTTCTGACTCGGTCAGAGAAAAGCAGCAAATGGCCGTATAGGGGAATTTGGGTTTTTTTTGGTTTTTTGTTGTTGTTTTGGTTTTTCGAGACAGGGTTTCTCTGTATAGCCCTGGCTGTCCTGGAACTCACTCTGTAGACCAGGCTGGCCTTGAACTCAGAAATCCACCTGCCTCTGCTTCCCAGTGCTGGGATTAAAGGTGTGTACCACCATTGCCCGGCTTATAGGTGATTTTTAAGAGGAAAAAGGAGGAGGTCTGTGTTAGATGGGGCTAAGATACGGTGGGGTTTTGATTGGGTGTGTTAATTAGAGCGGCCAAAAGGGGGCTTTTGATTGCTGGATGGGACCTTGGTGCTAAGCCTTAGGAATAGGTCTGGCTCACAAATCAGGCTGTGAATCTGGTCAGTTTCAGGAACTTTCTGAAGCTATTTTGAGTTGCTTACCTCCCATCTTAAAGAGCTTCCCTGAAGGATGGAATGTTTCAATCTTGGAGGAAACTGTTACACAACAATATATATTGTATTTGTATACATATGTGTATGTGTATATATACATATACGTGTATACGTATACATGCATATATCCCTCAAGAAGAGTTTGGCAGTGTTGGACATGGTGGCAGACACCTGTGATACCAGCTGTGTTTAAAAATACTACAGTGAAATTAAAATTAATTTATGAGATGGAAATATTCAACTACCTTTTTATATACTTGGCCTTTGGCCTTTTTTTGGCTTTCCAAGACTGTTTCTCTGTGTGGCCCTGGAACTCACTCTGGAGACCAGCCTGGCCTCAAATTCAGAGCTCAGAGATCCACCTGCCTTTGCCCCCTGAGTCCTAGGATTAAAGTCATGTACCACCACCACCCAACTTGGCTTATTTTTTTTTTATTTTTATTTCATGTGTTTGGCCTGCATGTATGTCTGCATACATGTGCATGCCTGGTCCTGATAAAGTCATAAGACAATGTCAGAAGAGTTAATGATGGTAATGTGCTGCCACGTAGGTGCTGGAAACAGAACTCTGGCGCTCAGGAAGAGCAGCAAGTGCTCTTAACCACCGAGCCATCTCCCCAGCCTCAGCCTTTTGACACAAAAGCTAAGCGTGTGTGTGTGTTTGTATGTATCTGTAGAGTAGGATGCATATTTACAAGCAGCTTTCTGTAAGTATTTCTTATTGGCAAGTGAAAAACTGACCTTTTGAAATGATTTTTCAAACTCAGTAAAATTTCCATAGAATAAAGTACAACAGTCCCTTGGTCAACCTCATTTGCATCCCTGGAAGACTCACCTGATAATAAAGCTATCCGGTATCAAGGAAGCAGATACATTCATCAAGTAGGGAAAACCATGTAAAAATAATTCACATGAGAGGGTCCAGACCCAGATGTTTAAAAACACCGTTTTTCCAGGTACAGTCCTTGTTTTGTAGCTTACAAACAATTCTTTGTCACACCCTGGGGACATCTGGACAGAAGTTGGCAAATTAATGTATATGTCTATTTTTGTAATAAAGTTTTGTTGGTTTGTAACTGATATGCTTGCCTTCCAATGCAGTTATGCAGGGTTATTGATACAGTGAACTATTAGCAGTGGGTTATTGATACAGTG
>JADRCH010000483.1:19717-69365 GCA_019843965.1 Rhynchomys soricoides | reverse complement strand
GGTTATTGATACAGTGAACTATTAGCAGTGGGTTATTGATACAGTGAGTCGTTATTTCTACCCTTTTAAGGAAAGGGTACATTTGGACTCATGGTGTGAAGGTCAGTCCATTGTGCTAATTAAGCTTAAATGTCAGCAACACGAGGCAGCTGGTCACATGACATCTACAGTCAGGAAGCAGAGTGATGTTCTGATGCCTCTCTTTTTTTATTTTTTTTTTTATTTACTTTTTTTTTACTAATAAAAAATTGTATTTACTTAGAAGCATTCAGAATGTCAACAAAACAGCCACCATTTTTTTTTCTTGTAATTACAGAGTGGTATTCAGTTAAAAGAACAACAGTTACCTTCGAATAAGCTGCGTCAGAGACAACTGAAGAAAAACCCAAATATAAAAACAAAAGAAAGAGAAGAAAGCAAAACAAAAAACAATCTACTGTCCCCATATATAACTGATTGGTGCTGTGCACCAACAAGAACCTGTTTTAAATGCCCATGCCAATTTACACCCCCCAGAGTGTACCAGGCAAGGTTAGTGGCTGTTGAAAATACCACCAGGACAGGGCTCTCTAAAGACACATTCGGTTGTGTGTTAACTATACAAGAAAAGACAGTATGCAGTTTAAAAACATCTTAACACAGCCTTAAAATTTCAGGTTTTTTCTTTAAAAGGAGTGAGTCATGTACAGGGGGTTAAATGCTTTATAGACAAGGGAAAAAACTGCGCTAGGACCACCTTTCATCTTCCTCTTTTTCCTCCTCTTCGTCCTCCTCATCTTCCTCTTCCTCTCTTCAGCCCTGACCACTCCCTTTTCGCTGCATCGGGTTTTCCTTTAGCTCTGTAGGCAGCGATATCCTTCTCGGACTTCTCCTTCAGCTTGGCGCCTTCTTCTCGTGTGGCTGCTTGTCATCTGCTGCAGTGCTGTTCCACATCTCTCCTAGTTTCTTTGCAGCATCACCAATGGATAAGCCAGGATGCTCGCCTTTGATTTTGGGGCGATACTCAGAACAAGAAGAAGGCCGAAGGAGACCTCTTGGGTGCATTGGGGTCCATGAGCTTCTTTTTGGTCTCCCCTTGGGGGTGGGGGGGATTAGGTTTTCATTTCTCTTTCATAATGAGCCTTGTCAGCCTTTGCCATGTCTTCAAATTTCCCCTTTTCTTTAGCAGACATGGTCTTCCACCTCTCTGAGCACTTCTTAGAGAACTCTGAGAAGTTGACAGAAGCATCCGGTGCTTCTTGTGCGCCTCCCGGCAGGTTTGCACAAAGAATGCTTGTGAGGACATTTTGCCTCTTGGCTTCTTAGGATCTCTTTTGCCCGTATGTAGTTGATTTTCCTCCTCGAGGCAGAGTCGCCCAGTGCCCGTCCGGCTCTCGCTTGCCCTGGTGCTGTCTCTATGGAGCTCCATGTACTGCAATGGCTGTGAGTAGGAGCCAGACACAACCTCCTCACTCCGCTCTGTAACCCTGATGTCTCTATTTTTGATACATTCCATTTAGATATGTCAGAGCATCTGTAAGTTTCATTTTAGGAATGGTAGAAAAATCATACTTTATGGACAGTACTGACTTTGACTAGTTTAAGAGCCAGCAAGAGCAGGACCGTGGGGGCCGCATACCTTTAATCCCAGCAGAGGCAGGCCGATTCCTGTGAGTTGGAAGTCAGCCTGGTCTACAGAGAGCGTTCCAGGGCTACACAGGTAGACAGTCTAAAAAAAGGTAAAATAATAAAAATTTAAAAAGCCAGCAAGAGTTATGATGAAGAGATCAACAAAAACAATTCTGATTTACTCATGAGGCCATGCAAAGTCCTGGCCTCATGATCCCAGGTTCTCCCCAGCTCTGCCCTTTCTAGGCACCACGCTCCTCTAAGATGCAAACCTGGCAGGTTGGTTGGTTGGTGGGATTTTTGCACACATTCAGTTACTTCCCTTCCTAGGCAGCTATGTTACCTGCGTATTCCTGGAGCTTCTCTCCTAACTGTATCCTCGTGAGAATGTTCTGCCATGCTGTCTTGTTCTCATAGTGGCATGTGTCTTTCTACTCTAGCCTATATTTCTGTCCCTACTCAACAATACATTTGGCAACTTTTAAAAATTTAAGAATTTTTACTTTAGGTATACGAATGGTTTTCCCACGTGTATGTAAGTGTACCATATGAGTGCAGGTACTCTTGCAGCCAGAGGGTGGCGTCAGTTACTCTGCAACTGGAGTTTCAGATGGTTCTGAGCCATTATGTGGTGCTGGGATCTATACCCGGGTCCTCTGAAAGGGCTCTTAATTGTTTTTAAAAGATTTTTTTGGTATGTATGAATATTTTGCCTGAAGGTATGAATGCGTGCCTGGTCCCCCTGGTAGTCAGAAGGCATTGGGACTCCAAAAGTGGAGTTGGGAAGGTTGTGAGCCACCACATACGTGCTGGGAACTGAACTGCCATCTTCAAGAAAAGCAAGCACTCTTAACCAAAAACTGTATCTCCAGCCCACATACAGCTTCTTTGACTGATCTCACAAAAGATTTTATAAGATAAAGATCCCTCTGACTTTATAAGATAAGGAAGATGGCGCATGACAAAAAGAAATCTCTCAATTTCTCAGTATGTGGCCTTGTTTGTTTGAGACAGGGTCTTTCCATGTAGCCCAGGCTAGCCTCACTCATCCTCCATCATCTGCCTCTCATGCTGGGATTACAGAAAGAGTTCATGCTTTATACACCTTAAGGTTAGAAAGTGGCTAGGGGCTGGATACAGAGAGATGAGCAACGTGTAACTCACCCATGCTGATAATTGGATGATTCTGAAACTTAGTATTGTATTCTGAAACTGAACGTGTATACTTGGAATAGCTATGTTTTCATCTTCCTATTGTTTAGATAGATGGGAAAAGGAGATTTTAAGAGTGATAAATAGTAATAAATTCAAAAGAAACACAGTTCTAATAACCTGAAATTTTCATAGATAAAAATCAGTGTGTGATTGTAACAGTAACTTGTCTATAATATTCTCATCTCGGAGGCTTACTGCCTCTGCTAACCTAGGCCTAGTCCTGGAAGCTTCTAGCCTATGTATAATCTTATCTAGGTCTAGCATATTTTCTGCCTTTGAGACTTACTGCTGAATAAGTTCACCGTTTCTAATTCTTCCTGAGCTCTTGCTGGCTAGTCCAGCTCTGCTGTTCTGGCTCAGACTCCTCTCCAAGCTGACTGATCCAAGCTGGCTTCTCTCGGCCTCCTGCTCTTCTTTACCTCATACTAACTTTAGCAATTTGTTCTAATCTTCTGGCTCCTTCTCATTCTCTGGCCTTAGTCTAGCTTGTTCTCTCTCTCTCTGCAACCTTGCCGGGGCTGACCCCCGGCAGCAGCGGGGGTTGGGGGGTTGGGAGGAGCGGGTTCTTCTTTCTTGTCGGTTCTTGAGACTGCAGAGGGGGAAGAGCATCAGCAGAGGGTAAGACTTTGTCTTACGATTTGGGATAAGACTTTGTCTTACAAGATATTTACGGTTGCTGTATAATAATAAAATGTTTATTATCCAAGTCTAAGTTACTTTGCTACTGTAGCTGCCCTGCCTTCTGTGGTCCTCTGAGGCCAGAAACTGCAGTCTCTGGTACTTAGCACCTCACCCTAAAACAGCAGGAGATAAAGTAAAAGATTAATTAGAGCCTTTCCCTGTTGTCCAGATTGCCTCTTGCTTGTCTGTGTAGGGGGAAGTTTGGAGCAATGAACCTCTATTGAACCAGGAGAAGAGAGTAACACTCACAGAAGGAAAAACTTTTACATAAGCAAATATGCATAAACTCACATAAGTTCATATACAGATTCATATGAGCTCATTTATTCATTTCCATTCAAACCAGCTGAGCCCAACTTGCATGCACTCTCACAGTCTCATACTTAACACACACACATGCATGCATTCTCACAATTACACACACACACACATATGCATATGGGCAAAAGACCAAGCACCGGGTGCAGAAAGAACTCACTCATTCTGGATGAAAAATGAGCTCTAATCTTTAATGTGTAGTGAAAGAAAAAGCTTCTACCCTTTTAATGCTAAATGAATTAAACCTACATTTGTAGGAAAAAGTCTTTGTTCCTTTTAATAAGACTAAGCCTGCCTTGTGCTTACCACGGGACCTGTTCTCTCCCGTGGTAAGGAGAAGCCTGCCTGAGCCTTCTGCTCTCTGCAGCATCTTCTTTTTTCCTCTTTCCCTCTGCATTCTGCACATTGCTCTCTTAGTTTTTTATGTTACCTACAGTTTCTAAGTTATCCCACTCTGCGTTCTTCTAATCTTGCTCTCTCCTCTAAAAACTTCTCAGCTCAGTTCCCTCTCTCAGCTCAGTTCCTCTCAGCTCGGTCCCAACTCTTCTCTTTGTCCTCAGTACATAAACATCTTTCAGAATACATGATCACATGTTGCAAGGTTCATGAAGTTCACACAAAATCAAATCATATATTGAAATAGAAGTTTACAACAGAGAATGTTTACGTGCATATCCGTTAGGAGTAATTATCTGGATAAACATCCATCACCTGTCTCAGCTTCATAGGTTCACTGAAGGTTTAAAACCATAACTAAGTTATTAGTGAAGTTTTATATAGATAAACCCATTCAATACTTTATCTCCTGTCCTAGCACCTATAATAAATCATTAGTTCCCTTTTTATGACCTTTGGTTAATGGTTTTACAACCTCTTGGAGTGTGCTCTGAGTAGGAGAAAGTCTGGTTACTATCTAAGAGCAATCAACTGGGGACACAAGGAAGACTGGCAGAGTTCTCGTTGCAGTTTTGACTATCAGAAAAGGACCTAATAGCAGTCCCACTATAAAAGAGCTTAATAATCACTGATATAATTTTAGGAATTCTTATAGGATCATCATTAAGACTTAAGTCATCTATTTGTCTATATAGCATCTCTACAAGACAGTACATCATCGTGGATCTGCAGAGATCTGCTCCAAAGGGGTGTGCTACTACTCAGTGATTGTTATATATGCTTAATAATAACAGGAAAAGCATATCAATAGAAGGAATCTTTCCTAAAATGAGTCCCTTACAGCCTTAATAAGGGCTCACCAGTCGCAGATTATATAATAATCTGAAGCAGGCCATTTCGGGATGATCAGCTGCTAATTATTAGCTTGTCCCATTATGGCTCCTGACAGAACCTGTCTCCGTACAACTGTCTCAGTAAAACTGCCTCCTTCCTCTCTCTGCACTGCCCCCCAGTACCTTCCCTTTCCTCTCCTTGTAAGAGTTGGACAGATCCTATTCTGTCAAATCTTTCTCTGATTCATCACTTTGTCTGCATCTCAGTTAGACATCACTTTCAAACATGGTTGCTTCCTTTTACAAATGAATATTACCTTCGTTGCTTGGGATTAATGGTGTGTGCTAAGGGCTGAGCCACACTGCAGTTAGAAAGTTTTTGTTTTGTTTTTGTTTTTGTTTTGAGTAAATAACCCAATCTCAGGGTTCATAGTGTGATCAAATATCCTGCACCACACGATGGCTCTTCTGAAGTCTATAACACGATTAAATACTGGTGACACCAGAAGTGCGTTATGACAGAGTATTCTGTGTGATAACTCTTCTTGGCTGTCGACTACATTCTGAAATTAACTAAAACCCAAAAATTAAAGAGCATTCCTGTGAGGGATTTTTGCTTAATTTGAAGTGGGAAGATCTATTCATCCAGATCTTTGAGGTAGGAAGACACCTTTAATCCAGATCTAATCTGGGCCGTTCTGTCTGCTGGAATCCTATATGAGGACATGGAACAAGGAAGTTTTTGCTCTTTGCCTGCTTTGCTCACCTTCCTGGCAAGTCTATATCTCCACTGGCATTAGAAGCCACCTGCTCAGGATTCCTTCATATACACTTGAAAACCAACTGAGTCAGTGGTAGTGTCTCAGCCTTCCTGATGTTGTGACCTTTAATACAGTTCCTCATAAAATTATTTTGTTGCTACTTCATAACTGTTTGTTTGCAAAATATCTGTTTTCTGATGGTCTCAGGCAACCCCTCCCCCGAAAGGTTTGTTCTAGCCCTGGGGTCATGACCCACAGGTTGAGAACAACTGAACTGAGACATCTAGCCTCGTGGGCTGAGCAATACTGGATTCCTGGACTTTGTATTCATAGCCAA
The DNA here is from genome assembly GCA_019843965.1 of Rhynchomys soricoides. NCBI lineage: Eukaryota > Metazoa > Chordata > Mammalia > Rodentia > Muridae > Rhynchomys > Rhynchomys soricoides. The sequence continues at coordinate 63,216 of JADRCH010000483.1, read as the reverse complement.
CCATTTTTGGATTCACTGAACCACAGCCTGGAAGTCATTCTAATATATATATATATATATATATATATATATATATATATATATATATAAAATATGTGTGTATACACATAAATATATATGTATGTATATATGTGTATGGTATATATCCCCTTAGTTTTGTTACTCTAGAGAACCCTGATGATACATTATGATATAATGATGAATTTATTTTATGAGATTGTACCAGTCGTGTATTTGCACAGTTTGAAGATCTTAGTTCCTGAAACAAGACTCAAAATCTGAAATGTGACTTTCTGGCAGGGGAAAATGGAGACCCAGAGAACATGCAAGGGGCTCTGAGAACCCAGAGCTCCTCTTGCCCTGAGCTTTTACTAGAAACAACTACATCAAAAGATACAGTATACTCGTTAAGCTGTGTTTACAAGGAGTAGAGTGTTTTGCTTTATCAGTCACCAGGGATAACAAAGACAGGGAAGTACGGAGGGAAGATACAGTGAACATAACAAGCCCATGTCAAGAACCAACAGCACATCGCAGCTTCCTTGAGGGAAGCACGCACTTTCCCTTAGCTATGGGCCAGGGCACTCTAGACGGAGAATGCGTCTCTCAGACAAGGCTGTTAGCAACCGATGTGATCCCAACACTACAGAAGGTAGGGCAGAAGGATGAGGAGTTCAAGCCAAGGTCATCCTTAGTCCTAGAGTAAGGCTGAGCCCAGCCTGGTATATGCGAGAAGCTCTCAAAAATGAGCAATGATAACAAGATTTTACAGAACAAAATTCAATTTTTCTTATTCCTAAGCAGAGAGATGGAACCACATCTGTATGATAATCCAACCTATATATTTTTATATTTGTATATGTTGTTTCATAAAAGAAACTGGGGCACTATTTGGACTTCTGTGATCCCCAGAATTACCTGTATAATGTGAGGGTTTTTTATGCAGAAAGAAATACAGGAAAAACTATATCACCTCATTGCTTAGTTCTTTGCCATGGGTCCTGCCTAAGAAGAAACTTAAACTCTTTGCTTGGCAGTGCCCGTTATGGACAACCCCTTTTCATCTCCTCTCCATTTAAAGAGTCGTGTCTTTTATGTCTCAGCTGATAATTGTGTTTGTTTTTTCAGAAATCAGGGATGTTTAATGATATTGCTTTGACTTCTATCAGGAAGAATGCAAATACTTAGGCTCTGCTCAGAAGGATTTATACAAAGATGTGATCTTTGGAAAATATCGTAACTTACTGTCAGTTGGTAATAATTTCTGCCCCTTGTATCTCATTGCCTAAATTTTTTAAAAGATTCATTTACTCTATGTATATGTTTTGCCTACACATATGTATGTATGTGTACAGCATGCATACAGTGTCTGTGGAGGCCAGAGGATCATCAGATGCCCTGGAACTGGATTTACGGATGACTGAGCCACCATGTGGATGCTGAGGATGGAACCCAGGTCCTCTGTAAGAGCAGCCAGTGCTATTAACCTCTGAACCATCTCTTTAAATTTCTGTTTTAAGTTATTTAAAAGCATTAGTTGGGCTTAGTGTCTGTCTTAGTACTCCAGAAGTTAAGGCAGGAGGATTGCAAGCTGCATGCCAGCCTCGACTACACGAGCTGAATGAGAATGGAGAGGCAGCCTGACTGGGTTTAGACCTGCCCTGGCCAGTCTCTTGTTCCTACCTTGTAGCCCTCAGCATCTCAACCCAAACACCAAGCAGCATGAAAGAGTCCATTTCTAACCTTTCCAATGGCCTTTTCAGATTGTTAAGACTTACTTTAATAGAACATGTGTTTTGTGCGTGCTCTCCCTCTCCCCGCCCCCCACTAAGTTGTCAATTTTTTTTTCTGCTTCAGCCCCACTCACTCCAGACCCACTATCAATTTTTGTGTTTTGTTTTTGTTTTTAATTCTTAGCCTACGGATTCTTTCAGTGTCTTTAATTTTTATGCTTTTGTATTTTTCACAACTTATGCTGAATTAACAGAAATAAATTCTTAAGATTTTTTTTCTTTTGAGATAGGGTCTCACTGTATAATTCTGACTGGCCTGGAACCTGCTAGGTTGACCAGGCTCACCTCAGTCTCACAGGGATCCGCCTGCTTCTGCCTCATGAGTGCTGGGATCAAAGGAATATTCCACCATGTGCAACTATGTCTGGCCAAGATTCCTTTTTTAAAATTTTTAAAAAGTGTTTTCTTTTGCCGGGCGTGGTGACACCTTTTAATCCCAGCATTTAGGAGGCAGAGGCAGGAAGATTCAAGGCCGGTGTGGACTACAAAACAAGTTCTAGGACAGCCAGGGTGTTACACAGAGAAACTCTGTCTCAAAAACACCACAAGGAAGGAAGGAAGGAAGGAAAACTTTATGTGTATGACTGCTTTTTCTACATGTGTATCTGTGCAACAAATACATTCATTGTCTATAGAGGGAAGAAGAGGGCATCAGATCCCCTAGAACTGGGATTACAGACAGTTGTCAGCTGCTATGTAGCTGCTCGAAATTGAATTTGAACCCGGAGGCCTGGAGAGATGGCTCAGTGGTTAAGAGCACCACTGCCTGCTCTTCCAGAGGTCCTGAGTTCAATTTCCAGCACCTACATGGTGGCTCACAGCCATCCGTAATGGGATCTGATGCTCTCTTCTCTTCTGGTGTGTCTGAAGAAAGTGACAGTGTACTCACATAAAATAAATAAATCTTAAAAGAAAGAAATTAACCCAGGTCCTCTGGAAGAGCAGTACTGAGGCATCTCTTTATCCCTCTAAACCAGGCAGAATTGTTTCTACTAGAAACAGTAATTAAGTTGGTACCTGAAGATAGGAGCTAGTTTACATGGTTTCCTATAGAGAGGTCTGAGGAGATGATCAGGCCACATAGTTAACTGTGAGCTGGGGAAGGCCTTGGGACATTTTCTGAATAGAAAGGAGGCTATTAAGATTGGCACACGGTGATCAAAGCTGAGAAGGTTCAGCCAGACCATGGAGAACTTTATCAATATCATAGAACTATGACTTTGTTTTTCACTCTAATTTAAAAGCTATCAAAAATTCAAGCAGGGACAGCATCTTTGATTTAACAACCATTTGACAAGATATCTCTTCCCACAAGAGCTCTACAACCGTTGAGGTTGGTTGGTTGGTTGGTTGGTTGTTTTTTGGTCAGAGGTAGAAATTATTAGGAAGAGCTTTGTGATGGATTAACAGAGAAATGCTCAGCGAGTGGATGGGCCACACCCAAGAGATGGCGCTTCTCTCTGGCCAACACCACCAAGTACCATTAATTTTGTGATTTTTAAAAATCCCATCCCTTTTCACTACCAGGGGAGTTTTCAGTATTCTCTGACCTGAGCACCCATTATGTGTCTTAATATAAGAAACCATTCTAAGCTGATGTGTGAGTATATATGCAGTAATACTAAAGACTACTATCAATATTGTTATCATTGTTGTTGCAAGTATCACCATGTCTGATGCCTAAGCTATTTTTTAAAATTTTGGACAGCAGCATCAAAATCAGTTTAGTTGGTTTTCTACTATAGGGGAGTATAGACTAACACAGAATGGAAAACATTATTATTTTAATGAAACTAGTGAATTTTGCTGTAAAATGTACAGGAGGGACACTTGTAAGCAGTATGTAGAAAACACTAATATAGCCGGGCAGTGGTGGCGCACGCCTTTAATCCCAGCACTTGGAGGCAGAGGCAGGTGGATTTCTGAGTTCGAGGCCAGCCTGGTCTACAGAGTGAGTTCCAGGACAACCAGGGCTACACAGAGAAACCCTGTCTCGAAAAAGAAAACACTAATATATACTTGTTATTTCTTATACATATTATTTTCTTCTTGTCTTATTTCTAGCATATTAGTTCTATATAAAACTTCTCAGAAGTTTTTTGCTTTCCTTTAATCATCCAGGCTTGCCTTCTGAACAAGGACTTATTTCAAGCACACCAAGGAATCAGCATTGTCTCAGTAGGAAATGAGTGAGAGGTTCGAAAACTGTGTGCCTAAGACTAATTCTAGAAAATCCTTGGAAGTCAGAGTTAGAGAAGGAACAAGAAAATCAGAAGGAATATTACAGGCGAGAGATGATAATACATGACAAAATGTCCATTTTCAGCCCAGGCACGGGCCTACCTCAGCATCCACGGGGTTACTCTACAGAGAAGCCCTATAAATGTGAGGAGTGTGGGAAATCGTTCAGGCGAGCCTCGCACCTGTCCCAGCATCGGAGTATTCACACTGGTGAGAAACCCTATGAATGTGAGCAGTGTGGGAAGGCCTTTAGTCGTGATTCCCAGCTAAGTCTCCACCAGAGACTTCACACCGGTGAGAAGCCCTACGCGTGCAAGGAATGTGGAAGGGCTTTCACTCAGAGCTCACAACTCATTTTGCACCACAGAATTCATACCGGTGAGAAACCGTACAAGTGCGAAGCCTGTGGGAAAGCCTTTATTCGAAGCTCCCAGCTCAGCCGGCATCAAAAGGTCCACACCGGGGAGAAACCCTTTGAATGTAAAGACTGTGGGAAGGCCTTCACCCAGAACTCACAGCTCACTCTGCACCAGAGACTGCACACTGGCGAGAAGCTTTACGACTGTACCGAGTGTAGGAAGGTCTTTACTCAGCTCTCGCAGCTTATTCTCCATCAGAGAGTCCACACCGGCGAGAAGCCCTATGAGTGTAAAGAATGCGGGAAAGCTTTCATCTGTGGCTCGCAGCTTTCGCAGCACCAGAAAACCCACAATGGAGAAAAGCCCTATGAGTGTAAGGAGTGTGGGAAGGCTTTTATCCGAGGGTCGCTACTCATGCAACATCAAAGAATTCACACTGGTGAAAAGCCCTATAAATGTGACGAATGCGGAAAGGCTTTTATCCGTGGCTCCCAGCTCACTCAACATCAGAGGATCCATACTAACGAAAAGCCTTACGAGTGTAAGGAGTGTGGGAAGACCTTCAGTCACGGCTCACAACTAACTCAACATCAGAGAATCCACACCGGGGAGAAGCCCTACCAATGTAAAGAGTGTGGGAAAGCCTTTAACCGCGGGTCACTCCTTACTCGACATCAGAGGACTCACACTGGTGAGAAACCCTACAAATGTAAAGAATGTGGAAAAAACTTTAGCCGGGGCTCAGAACTTACCCAGCACGAGAGAATCCACACGGGCGAGAAGCCCTATGAGTGTAAGGAGTGTGGGAAGGCCTTTATCCGTGGCTCCCAGCTCACTCAGCATCGAAGAATCCACACGGGCGAAAAACCGTACGAGTGTAAAGAATGCCGAATGGCCTTCACTCAGAGCTCTCATCTTTCCCAGCATCAGAGACTTCATACCGGCGAGAAGCCCTACGTGTGTAGCGACTGTGGGAAGGCCTTTGCTCGGGGACTGCTGCTCATACAGCATCAGAGAATTCATACCGGCGAGAGGCCCTATCAGTGTAGGGAATGTGGGAAGGCTTTTATTCGCGGGTCACAGCTCACTCAACACCAGCGAACTCACACAGGAGAGAAACCTTATGAATGCAGGGAATGTGGGAAGGCCTTTGGTCATGGCTCTCAGCTCACTCTGCATGAGAGGGTCCACACAGGGGAGAAGCCCTATGAATGTAAGCAGTGTGGGAAGGCCTTCGCTCAGAGCTCACAGCTTTCTCGGCACCAACGGGTTCATACTGGTGAGAAACTGTATCAGTGTAAAGAATGTGAAAAGGCCTTTACACGTGGCTCCCAACTAATGCAACATCAGAGAATTCATATCAGCCACAAATCTTTTGACTATAAGGAATGCCAAATAGACTTTAGTCCTCATTCACAAATTTTTATATGAGTTAATTTATTCTCCGCACTTAATGTGGCGTCCAGGGCCACACATTATCTGTGAAGAATTGTTACAAATGTGAATACGAGATTTGTGAATTCAGCATTTGAGAATTTATGTGGGAGAATAGAAATGCTGATGTAATCCACATAGGAAAACTGTTTGTTTACAAGTTTACATTGTATTACATTTTAGCAAATTAAAATAGAAAGTGATTCTGGCTGGTGTAGAACGGTCTTTAACATAGAAAATGTCTATCACACTACCCAGATCCTATCAGTTGGTTTCCTTTGTGACATTTGTTACGAGTAACCTCGCTTTAACCATTTGTAAGGTAGATCTAAGAGGCAGTGTTTCACAAGATTCTTCTAAATATCATGTCTTAACATGTAACAGCACTTGGATCAGTGCCTTTCACACAGCACATCATAAATATTAGCTGCTTTTTTCATTGTTTGCATTAAAGGAGGGAATTCATGAGTACAGTTATCATTAAGGAATCTTTCATTGTTATTTCGAGAAGTTATTTTGGGGCCAGGCCGTGGTGGTGCACGCCTTTAATCCCAGCACTCCGGAGGCAGAGGCAGGCGGATTTCTGAGTTCGAGGCCAGCCTGGTCTACAGAGTGAGTTCCAGGACAGCCCAGGGCTACACAGAGAAACCCTGTCTCGAAAAGAAAAAAAAAAAAGTTATTTTGGTAAGAGGCTTTATATATTGTCATCAGTGAAAAAGCTTTCATTCAGATCTTACAGGTTTATTATAAAAGGAAAGTTATACTATGAAGAAGCCCTTGGTATTAGTGGGTTATTGAGTACCATGGTTACAGAATTAATTTGTCACAGAGTCCCAAAACTTACACTTTTTACCATCTCTAACTTCAACTCAAGAATATCACTTATACATGATGAGCTAAGTACTCAGGATAAATGTAGGAAATGAAAAAGCCTTGAATATGTAGTTTTGTGAACTAAAATGAAAATACAAAGTTACGCCCATAGACTACTTACAATAATATTAATAAAAACCTGATCTTGTATCAGAGATTGCTGTTCTACCCAATTTTCATCTCCCTTTTCATCATAAAACCTAGGCAAAAACAAAACAAACAAAACCAAAAACCTCACACACACACACACACAAATCTCTCTCAGTCTCCATTGCAGATGAACAAGATGAAAATGGTATTGGTGGACTGGAGAGATGGCTCAGTGGTTATGAGCACTGACTGCTCTTCCAGAGGTCCTGAGTTCAATTCCCAGCAACCACATGGTGGCTCACAGCCATCTGTAATGGGATCCGACGCCCTCTTCTGGTGTGTCTGAAGAAGGCTACAGTGTATTCATATACATAAAATAAATCTTAAAAAAAAAGAAAAAAGAAAATGGTGTCGGCATGAATAGAACATTTAAGGGATCCATCCTCTGCTTCTTTCCCTTGGTGACACTGTAGACACATGAGATGGAGCCCAGATGGCCTCATGAGCCTGTTGATTTGTGAACAGTCATGCTAACTGCTCTGCCTACATGTTTTATTTAAAATGAAGGTAACCCTCATACTTTTTGATGCTCTCCTAGTTCACTGAGTAATAAAACTTCTCTTCAGGGCCTGAAATAATGTTTTATCTGGAAATGGGATGCCGTGGGTGAACAATCTCAAATGTGGCGTTAGTATAAGGTTGTGGACACTGAGCATGAGCTACAAAACTGAATATTCTTATGTTTCAGGCAGAACATTTGATCAGCCTGCATCCCTCTGTCTTCTACAGCAGACCTAAGCTGCAGCGTTAGAGGAAGTAGCAGGAATGATGCAGAACATACAAGTTCAGTAGTGCTCACTGCTTTAAGAATTGTCTTATAAAAGACATTAATTCAGAGTAGATGTAACCAGGCCAGAGGTGATATTATATATTAAGAAGTGCAGCCACAGATGATAGATGGCCCATGCCTTTAACCTCATCATGCAGGAGGGAGACACAGGTGAATTTGTGTGAGTTTGAGACCCGCCAGGGCTACATATTGAGACTGTATCTCAGAGACAGATTACCTGTGTACCTGTGGCTACAAAAGTTTGGTCTTCTTTTTTGTTTTTGTTTGTTTAGAGACAGTTTCTTTGTGTAGCCCTGGCTGTCCTGGAACTCATTTGTAGACAAGGCTAGCTTTGAACTCACAGAGATCTTCCTACCTCTGCCTCCCAAGTGCTGGGATTAAAGGTGTGCTCCCTCCATGCCTGGCATGTTTGGTCTTCTTAATTGAAACCAATGGCCTAACTTAAAGGAAGAACTTGGACAAAGAACAGACCACAGCCCACATCTACAAAGGTAAGTAAGAAGTCTGCAAAAAATCTTAAAGTTTTATATGCCACTCCCATCCAAGCTTATTCTAAAAGTAGTCTCGTTTATTTGCGTGCTTGTTAGAATCCAGTCATTATTCTTGGTATCTGGGGTATATCTGTAAGAGGTCTCAGCAGGAGGTGGCAAAATAAATATAGAATATGTTCAGTGTAACTGTGGCAGGCCTGGTGGCACACCTGTGACCCCAGCACTTGCTGGGAAGGTATGGAACTGAAGCAGAGGGATTTGAGGTTCTGAGCCGTACTGGACTAAAATGGACAATTCTAGACTGTATAGAGAAAACCTGTCTCCAAAATCTGGTAATGGAGTGAAAGGGTCACTAAAAAAGAGGTAGCGTCCACGAAGAAGCATCAGGGCCAAGATCAGAAAGACTAAAATTTATGGAAAGAATGTTCCAGGAAGGTGGGTGGCAAAGGGACAGAGAGACAGAGGGACAGCCCAGGGCTGTGTCTTACAAAACCTTGTACGCTGTTGTTACTCTATTCTGAGTGAAATGGTCCCATCAGAGGGTTTGAGCAAAAGGCATGCTATGGCTGGTGTGTAGCTTTTTCTGAAGATAAAGTATGCGGATGAGCGGGCTAGAGCAGGGGCCCTCAACTCTCCTAACTCTGTGACCCTTTAACAATATTTACAGAAATACTGACAATGCAGTTGGCTGTATGGCAGCTTGTATTACCCCAGACTGAGTATTAGTTTAATAGTTATTAATTATACATATTAACTTAAAATCCTGAAGTAGCATGGGACCATTAGGGAAATGAATGTAAAGAACAAAGACTGAAGGGGGCAGCGGTGGCGCACACCTCTAATCCTAGCACTCAGGAGGCAGAGGCAGGCGGATCTCTGAGTTCGTGGCCAGCCTGGTCTACAGAGTGAGTTCCAAGACATTCAGGGCTCCACAGAGAAACCCTGGTTCTGGGGTGGGGGTGGAGGTGGGAGTGGATGGCTAGGAGCAAGGACAGCAAAATTAATTAAAATGGGGAATCAGAGAGTTAAGAGAAAAACCAAAAGACTAGAAGTCAGAAGCTAAATTACAATGAATAGGGCAAGCAATGGTAACAGACTCCTGACAGATTATACAATGAGGCTTGAAAAATGGCTGTTTAACCCAGCAAAACTGACATTGTTATGAACTGAGAAATCCTAGTGAGGTTTATTGTTTTGGGGTGAGTGTAGAAGACTGAAAAGATAATCTAATAGCATACAAATACAAGGAGTACACAAGCATCACTTAGGGAGCAATCGGCATCCAGTGAGAGCTACGCTGAAAGCATGTGTCCCAGCAGGCTTTGGCTGTACCAAGACTAACCGTGAGAATACTGAATGAAGCATGCTCCCAGATCCTGGAGTTCTCCAGCCAGGGCTTAAGGAAACTGAAAGCAGCATCTGGAGTCACAGAGGAGCTATTTGACACCCAGGCCATGTTCTTTAGAAAGTCAGTAGTATTGGACGGCGTTCTGCTGGGGCAAACACGTGAAGGAGCATTTCTCTAAAGTGGACACAGGGAAAAGGCTAAGGCAGACTCATAAAGAAATGTTTTGCTGAAGCAGACACAGGTGAAAGGGTGTTTTGCTAAAACAAGCACCTAGAAGGACACATGACAAAAGATTCTTCACTAACGACACGCATGTATTGGTCCGCCTTACACTGCTTAGTTGAGCTGCATTTGTCGGGACTCCATAGAGAGAAACACACCAAAAAACTTCTGGTGATATGTTGTTGCTTCTTGCCACTTCTGAGGACTCAGGCCGATTGGCAGAGTGTCAGCTGAGACGGACTAACATGCTGAGGCAAGACACATGAATGGACAAGACCCCTGGAACATGGGGTACTCGGAGGAAGTATAAAGAGGACCCAACGGACTGTGAATGAGCTGGGCTGGGCTGGGCTGGGCTGGGCTGGGCTGGGCTGGGTTGGGCTGGGCTTGCTAGTAGAGCTAACTGTACAGTGCTTGTTAGTCTTGAGTTTTTGCTGATCTTCACTTCGCTGAGATAGGCACAGCCCAAATCTTCCCCTGTTGGCCCTGGTCCCTCCTGATGACTCGTGCTGATTCAGCTGAGGCCTGGCTGTCTCTGCTAGGTCAAGCTACCACTGCTTATTTGTGTTGCTGTCCCAACTCTACCGAACTAGACTACTGGTATATCTGTAAAGCATTTGCCAGTGGATCCAGCTGCTGCTGCTGAGCTGTGAACTGAACTGCTGATTTCCAGACACCACAAATGAGATTTGCTCCAAAGAACCTTTCTAAACAGCCCCACTCATGGTAGCGTTTCTTTCCCGCTATCTCTGGTGGGTGATAGGCTAAAAGAGGGGTTAAAATGTTTAAAGGCCATCATTAAAAATAGACTTTAAAAAATTTAAAGTTACAGGACAGAGATTGCAAAGTAGTCAGGCAATGGTGTTGTACACAGTAAAGGCTGGAAATAAAGCAGGAAATCACCCCCACTGCCAGCCAGGCAGGTCCTGTATACGCATGTGAAACCAGGGAGTTGGCTAACAGGGCCACTACATGTAAGGTTTGTGTGTGCATGGGGGTATATGCAGGTACACCTAAAGTTTCCTGTAAAGAACAGTGGGTACTCTCTCTTACTCTCTGGCTATTCTTTTGAAGCAGTCTCTCTACCTGAACCTGGGGCTTTCTTAACCAGACTGGAAGCCAGCAATCCCTAGGGAATCCTTCTATGCTACCCCATACACCCCTGCTGGAGTTACGGGCTGGTGCAGGACACTGGCTCTCCAGATTACTCAGAAAGAGCTCTTGCCAGCTGAACCACCTCTCCAGCCCCTGGGCTGCTGTTTGTGCAGGACATTGTCCCCAAGTTACTGTCATCTTGATCAATGAGCTGTGGCTAGATTGGCTGCCTCTAGGAAAGGGAAGAGTGTAGACCTAAATTTTTCCCAGCCCTAATTTTAATAACAGTTCTTAAACGCTTCAACCTCCCCTCTAGCCCACCACCCAGCCGAGGCAGTGGGAAAGAAAGGTTATTGGGATACTGGGGAGTGAACCTGTGTAGAAATTGCTCTTTGGAGCAAATCCCATCTGCATTGTCAGGAAATCCACAGTTCAGTTCAAAGGTCAGCAGCGACAGCATGATCCACTCACAAATACTTCGCAGATATACTAGAGTTCATCCAGTTCTGTAGTGTCAGGATAGCAGCAGCGGTGGCACAACCTAACAGGAACAGTCAGGCCTTAGCCGAATCAAGTCAGCAGAGGGATTAGGACCAGCAGGGACGCCGGGACAAGTTCTCAGCTATGCCATCCTCAGTGAAACAAAAGATCAGCAAGGACTTGAGACCCAGAAGCATTGCAAAGCTAGCTCTACAAGCAAGCCTCTCTCACTGTCCTTTGAGTCCTATCTGTACTTCCTCCAAATATATGTGCTCCACGTGTCTTGCCTCAGCATGTTAGTCTGTCTCAGCAAAACGCCACATGGGTCTGTATCAGCTGACATCACTCTGCCAATCAGCCTGAGTCTCTGGAAGCAGCAAGAAGCTGCCAGAACACCACCAGAAGTTTTTTTGGAATGTTTCTCTCTATGGACTCTCAACAAATGGAGCTCAAGTATGCAGTGTAAGGCGAACCAATACATTCGTACCCCTAACAAAGACTCCTTCTTCACGTGTCCTTTCACGGGCTTGCTTTAGTAAGACATCCTTTCTCCTGTGTCTGCTCCAGTGAAACGTTCCTTCATGAGTCTGACTTAGCCTTTCACCTGCGTCTGCTCCAGTGAAACGTTCCTTCATGAGTCTGACTTAGCCTTTCACCTGCGTCTGCTTCAGCAAAACCTTCCTTCACATGTCTGCTTTCGCAAAATGTCTTTTCACCTGTGTCCGCTTCAGGAAAACACTCCTTCCGTGTTTGCCCCAGCAAAACACCATCCAACACAACTGACTTTCCAAAGAAGCCAGAAGTTTTCACTCCAGAAGAGTTGTGTTACAGCTGCCTTGTCCTCTGTCTGTACCTTTCCAAAAGTCTAAACCTCCAGAGTGAGGTTTTCTTGGGGATAAGAAGGGTTCTCTTTTAGAAAGTTGCTGTCTAGCCGGGCAGTGGTGGCGCACGCCTTTAATCCCAGCACTTGGGAGGCAGAGGCAGGCGGATTTCTGAGTTTGAGACCAGCCTGGTCTACAGAGTGAGTTCCAGGACGGCCAGGGCTACACAGAGAAACCCTGTCTCAAAAAACAACAACAACAAAAGGTCTATGACTATGACTATCTATGACTGTCTATGACTGGAGGAAGCCACTCGACAAACTCATATAGGAACCCCTAACTAAGTCACACTTGGCCACTCAGGCAAAGATATGTGTCTCTAGGACAACCTATGATTTGGCACGGTCCCCTCTTGATCACAGAAGCCCCATTTATTCACCTAGGTAGTTCCTCAGTCTATAAGGCTGATAATTTGGCACATAAGTCCCCAGCAGAAGAGAGCCAAACACACAGATATAGGTGTATATTTTTGGGCTACTTTTTTGGGTTCTATTATCTACCCCCTTTCTGACCTTTATTCTACCCCAATCCCTTTCAATCCCCCAACACTAGGTAGAGACAAGGTTAGAGGGGAAAGAGGGTATAGACCTCTTTAACTGCTTCTTTGCTGGTAAGGGGCATTGAGCTCCTTGGGGAAAATCCAATCTCTGGGGTCAGGGTTTCTTCAACCAGCAATCCAGCAATAGCAAATGCAGCAGCAGGGACCAGCAGCCACCGCCACAGGCCTTCTTGGGGCTCTCCCATTTATACACTCTCAAGAGTCCCCACAATTCAAAACATAAGCTATCTGTAGCTAGGAAAAATCACTCCCCTCCTACAGCACAAGACAACCATAGTTGGTGGCTGTGGACAATCTGAAGCAGCCCCATATCCCACACCTGGGATTAAGACAAAAACATGTTCCTATAACATAACTGGGTTTTTTAGGACACCAAAATTCTCACTACACAGAGCAGCTCTGTTCTCTGGTCCATAGCATGGACTCCTTAGGGGAAAGTACACAAGCACCCACCAAGTAAACCTAATTCCATGTGTTCCCTGTGCGACTTAAGCCCTCCCATCTCCCTGCTTGGCTTTTCTCAACTTCTCTGATTCCAAGACCATCCACCTCAACCAGCTGCCCCATCCTTGCATTGTGCCTAAGTGGGGTATTGGTTCTGCAAAATCTCATCAAATGTCCCTAAGCCACCATGATGATCATTGTGATACAGACTCCAGGATGTGCAATTCTGGCAGCTCGACTGTAAACCAGTACCAACTAGGGGAGCAACTGGCAAGGATTGTATACTCTGTTCTCAGGATTTTCCTAAGACCTGAATGACCCTGACTGGGTCATTTCTGCCACTTCAGTGGTAGTCTCGCTTCATGGTATGGGGTGGGCATGGTGGGCACTTATATGGATTCCACCTCCAAGTGGTAGGTTTCAGAAAGGAAAATGGAAATGGATCACATCATAGTGAGATTCATTAAGGTAAGGAAGGAAATGGTCCTTCTGAAGGATATGAAGATGCCTGGTTGCGTCACCTGGAAACTCATCAACTCCATGTCAAGTGCCTCCCTTCAGTCTTGGCCTAAAACAGACACTGAGCTGGTACCCACCCCGCAGGGGCCACTGGTGCTAAGAGCCTTCAAAGAAATGTTAATATGAGTATCATCAGGATACAGGTTTTGCGGAAAGAATAGCTTATGTCTGTATGGATGTTGCACCAGGCAATAATAAATCTGATGGACTATGGCTTGAGCAGGAAATAGGCAGTGAGACATCTGGAAGGAGAGAGAATTCTGAGATAGAGTCAGGTGGGAGATTCACCCGGGGAAGAGGTGAGGAGATGGATACATGGTGCCTTAGCACAGGGAGCCAGCCATATGATAGAATGTAGATGAAAATGAATGGGATAATTTAAGTTATTATCTAATAAGGGGAAACTAGCAGTGTGGCCAAGGTATTTTTAAATACATTTTGAGTCTGAGTCTTATATCTGGAAGCATGGAATTGGGTGGAGGAGCAAGACTTAACTTCTACAAGGGTATAGCAGGTGTCAGTGACAGTTGAGGCCAAGACTCTAAGAGCTCAGGCTGCTCCAAGGAGAATAAGGAAACATTTAGACCATAAGAGAACCAACTATTCCAGGGGCTGAGGTCTTTACTTTTTAAATAAGCAAGCCCATACCTTGGATAACCACCCCACACCTATGTGTCCCCATCCCACATCTCAGTGGAAAGCGTGAAAGCCATGCTGGGCATGTGGTGCATGCCTTTAATCCCAGCACTAGAGAGACAGATCTCTGTGAGTTTGAGGCCTGCCTGGTCTATACAGCAAGTTCCAAGCTAGCTAAAGTTACATACTATTGCATGGCTTTCTCAGACCCACTTGCCGTTCAATAATATAGATGTGGAGACTTCTATATAATTTAACGTTTTGGGTTTTTGCTGGGACAGTCTCTGAGCTAGCTTCTAATTTAACCCGACTTTCAGACACTGTGCCTCCACCATATGGCTCTTTACTTCCACACTTTGCTCAGGTTTCCCTTCTGTTCCTTTCTTACCTCTTTCAAGTTTCCTTCTCTCTCCACTGGCATCCCTCCTGTAGCTACACATGCCTGGAAGCTGTGACCCCATAATTCCCATCTCACCTATTGTCCCATCTCACCTATTGGCCACCAGATTTTTATTATAATCAATCAGCAATAAGACAACACCTGGTCCATCACTTTGGTTGCCTAAGGCATTGAGGGTTGCCTGAATGTCATTTGCAGAGGTACTGAAGGACAGGCATTTACAAATAGAAAACTTGGTGATGGGTCTTAGAAATGACAATACCAAAACCCTGTCAGCATTTAGCTCTGCCATTACAGAATTAACAATTGAAATTACAGAATCGTGCAATGTGAAGGAAGGTCACCTCCACAACAGATCAAGACCTATCCTGAAGAAAGAAAACAACAAGCAAAAAAACATGTGGAAGCCAAGAGACCAGATTCTGTAAGGCAACCACAAGCAGCAAAATGGAGACTAAATGGTAAGAACGAAGGGGAATGTTCAGATGGAATGAAAACCATGTTTGTGCCTACATCAAGGCTGTCCAAGGATGTGCACATACCACCCCATGTGACCCATCCAGACCTATGACCAGACCGGTCATTGAAACTGGAGCTGTCTTGTGTAAAGATGGACTCAGTCTATGGCAGTCACATTCTCTGTTCATTAAGAAGTGTTTTTATTGGATATTTTCGTTATTTGAAATGTAAATAAAGAAAATATCCAATTAAAAAGTTTAAAAAAAAAATGAGTGCATGCTTCATTATTGTCCTGTAAGAATTCTCTGGTGTTAGTAAGAGCTCTGGTTTTGTAAGTGAGAAAGGCAACATTTCCCGGAATAGTGGATTAACTTACTTTTGAAAACTAAAAGAATTTTGTCCCTGATTTTAAAAAAAAAAAAAGTGTGGATGGGTTGGAGATGGCTCAGCAGTTAGGAGCACTGACTGCTCTTCCAGAGGTCCTGAGTTCAATTCCCAACAATCACATGGTGGCTCACAACCATCTGTAATGGGATCCGATGCCCTCTTCTGGTGTGTCTGAAGAGAATGACAGTGTACTCACATACAGAATAAATAAATCTTAGGAGGAGGAGGAGGAGGAGGAGGAGGAGGAGGAGGAGGAGGAGGAGGAGGAGAAGTGTGGAAACAAATCATTGGAATGGTGTCTTTTGTTCATAAGAGTGACACAGAGGGAACAAAGGTACTATAAAGGACTGGAGAGGCAAGAGCAGATGGAGGGCATAGTAAACCCTAGTGCCCACTCAAGGGAAATCACTCCCAGCCGTCCGGTGGATTCAGAATAAAGTGGCAAAATGGGTCAGCTGGCTATGAGAGCCTGTGCATTTGTTCACAAGGGAGTGTCCACGCTGTATTTTTCTTCCCCACCACTGCATTCTGAGAACTGGGAAACAACGTAGTGAATACCTTCTTCAGCTCCTGATTGTTCATGTTCTTTAGTCTAAACTGAATTCCCTGTGAGATTACTGTTGTTGGGGGTGGTAAGGTTGGCTTCTTTTGAGAAAGATTAATTCATGGATGAGGAGGGACTTCCTATCCTTGCTGGTCCAAATAAACTACCCAACTCATGGACCTCTTTATAAATCCAAACAAGAATTGCAACAGGAAAAAGAATCACAACTGCCACAAAGGCCAAACAAACACTCAGGGTCAGAGTGCCAGGAGGAACACAACCCCGAGGAAGAACCCTGCTCCAATTGACCGCTTATGTTCCGCATACATAGACAGTTCCTCGGGTTTGTGAATTCTTCTAACAGCTCTGATGCCCTCCTTAAAGAAAAGCAGTCTACTGGAAACAAATAGACAGCCCACTCCTCTGGCCCCAGAAGAGTCTTCCCTGCATGGAGAGTCATAAGCATGGAGCCCATGGTACATGCTAGATAAGAAACACTACCACTTAGCATGTTGAACCTTGTTATAGTTTAGATCTGGAAAGTCCCCCCAAAGGGATTGTAGTTTAGCATGGTAGGATAATCCTGTAATCCCAGCAGCTGAGAGGCAGAACAGGAAGACTAGGAGTTCAAGGCCATCCACAACTACATAGCAGGCTTGAGGCCATCCTGGAAAGCTACAGTACACTCTGTCTGAAACAAAGCAAAACAAAAGAAACAAAGAATTGTTGATCATTCAATCTTCTTCTTCAAGGCAGTTTTGACAATTCAGGAGGGTGTCTTGACAATTCACATGAATGTTAGGATGAAATTTTATATTTTGGTAAAACAAACAAAAACAAAATAAAACCAGTCTTTGATAGGGGTTTCATTCAATCTATTAACTGGTTTTGGAGCTAATGTCTCTCACAATGCATCTGTTGGGCCATTTGACAATGTATATTTTAAGCTGTGTTCATTTTACTTTATCAGTTTTGTCTGTCTGCTTGCTTGCTTGTTTTGAGACCTTCTGTCTTAAAACTCACTGTGTAGACCAAGCTGGCCTTGAGCTCACTGCTGCCTCCCAAGTGCTAGGATTAAAGTTTTGTGCCACCATGCCTGGTATTTTGTTTAATCTTTCATTTGATCAAACTTGATCTCTCAATTTTTGTATCTTTAAGTTTTTGGATTCATTCTGTTGCACAAACTCATTTTTTTTTTTTGCTTTTTCGAGACCCTATCTTATATAGCCTTGGTTGGTCTCAAATGTCCTCCCTAGTAGAGGCTGATAGAGGCTGACTCTGAACTGCTAAGACGTCTGTCTCCATCTTCCCAGAGCTGAGATAACAAGGGTAATTCATGTCCAGTTTATGTGATACTGGGATTGAACCCAACGTTTTGTAGATGCTAGACAAGTATACTGTCAATTGAGCTTCATCCTCAGGCCTACAAATAGAACTTTAAATGTCTCTAATGAAATCCCAAACATTACAGGCTATTGCCAGTGCTCTTGTTTAGCCTCTAGAACAGTGGTTCCCAACCTTCCTAATGCTGTGACTCTTTAAAAGAGTTCCTCATGCTGTGGCGACCCCCAACCATGTTGTTATTTTCACTGCTACTTCATAACTGTTATTTTGCTAGTTATGAGTCATAGTAAACATGTGATATCCAGGATACTATGAAACCCCTGTAAAAGGGGCATTTGGCCTCCAAATGAGTTGCAACCCACAGTTTGAGAACTGCTGGTCTAGAACTTGATGGTAAGACCCTGTTGTTGTAAACACAGCACACCTGAGTCGTAGAGAAATCATTCTGATACTCACTTGGAAGCTTCTGGACGGCTTTCATGGTGCTGACTGCAGTTATGTACTATTGGTGGAGAAATAGAATCATCAGCTCTTAGCCGGGCAGTGGTGGCGCGCACCTTTAATCCCAGCACTCGGGAGGCAGAGCCAGGCAGATTTCTGAGTTCCAGGTCAGCCTGGTCTACAGAGTGAGTTCCAGGACAGCCAGGACTACACAGAGAATCCCTGTCTCGAAAAAAACAAAAAACAAACAAACAAAAAGAATCATCAGCTCTTACCTGAGTGTGACCCCTGTGAGCTACACTAGTGACATAATGACTGGCCTGCTAAGACGGGCCTACTGGTGCAATACTGGCCCAAACCTTGTAAGAGGAACCAACCACTTTCTGATTGGATTTAAGACCAGCTAGACCAGATGAAACTCATAACTGGTGCCATGATGAAGGCATGAACTTATGGTTGGACAAATCACAGACCCTAGGGGAGGACCTTGTAGGTGGAGGTGTTGTCCCCCTCATTGGTTCTTGACTGTGTCAATAAAGACGGCAGAAGCTAACCAACTGGGTGGAAGAAAAAAGAATTCCACCGCGGAATTCTGATTCAGGATAGCCGATGAGTTTATAGCGATGGATTCTTTGCCCAGCCCTTGAGTTATCTAGCTGGTTGGAAATATTAAGGCTGTCTGGTGATTTCCATCCGCAGCAACTCAGGTGGGCAGGAGAAAAGGCACAGACAGGGCAGACATTGGCTGAACTAACCTCAGGGTGCTTGGCCAGTGGAGAGGTAGCGCATTCCCGGCGTTCATGGGAAAAGCATCAGAGCTGGTAGTTTGACAGAGCTGAGTGAGACTGGGACAGCTTGGCAGAGCTAGCTGCAAGAGGTTGAGGGAGCTCAGGCAGAGCTCTCGAGAAAGAGCTAGCGTGGCTTATTAGAACCTACTACAATTACTCTGCCAAGTGAACACAGTATTAAGTGAACTCCTAACTTGTAATAATTCCCATAGATCAATGTATCTCTGGCTTAACGCTCATCAAAGAAGCTTCTATTTGCAGTGTGTGGCAATTAATACAAACATCTGCAGCTGGCTAAAGTGCAGAGCAGAAAAGACTCATCCCTAAATGGAACATATGTATCACACCCTGTCCTCTGAAGGCTCAGGGATCATGTGGAAGAGGGGGCAGAAAGAATGGTAAGAGTCAGACACAGGGGGGCAGTGATTGAGAAACCACGGCAAGACCTGTACAGTAAAGCCAGACTAAATCCCTGCGTGGGAAGGAGAGTGGAGCATGAAGTTCCACTGGCTTTTCTGCAAGGTGATTCTCAGTTCAGTCCATCAGTCTGTCTCCCCAGCGCTGGGAGTAAAGGCACACGCCACCACCACCTGGCCTGAAATTTTACAATACAGTAATGCTAGACAATAATTTTCTCATTTTCCAGGGCTTACTGGAATGTAAAAATGTTTCAGTATTTCTCTATACCAAAGATCAGTCTGAGTTATAATCTTATGGTAAAGATTATGGTATACTCTTCTTTATATATAAAAAATGTAAAAAAAAAATCATATTATAGTTGATATATATGAATATATGAAATACACATTTAAGATCTATTGTGGGGGGGGGGTTGCCTGAGTGTCTGTGAGTAGTATGTACATAGTTAGTGACTGAGGTCAGAGGGCATGGGAATCCCTAAAACTGGAGTTATAGACGGTTGTGAGCTGCCTGGTGCTGAGAACTGAATTTGACAATAAACTGAGTCTTCTGCAAGAGCAACAAGTGCCCATATTCACTAGCCCCTCCCATGTCCCAATCCTCTCCGTTTTAGTGACTAAAAATCCTTGGTACATATGGTCTAAAATATTTTAATTATTAAGAATTCTATTTTACTATTTGAGAATTTTATATATGCTTATGTTTTGATTAAATCTATTCCTATTTCTTCTCTGCCAATCCCTCCCCTCTCCACCTCTATTCTCTCCCAATTTCATGTGTTCTTTGCCAAGATTTAGTGTGTGTGTGTGTGTGTGTGTGTGTGTGTGTGTGTGTGCACGCGCGCGCATGTGCACCTGAGTGCAGGTGTCCATGGAAATCAGAAGCATGGAATTTCCCTGAAACTGGGTTGCAAGTAGTTGTGAGCTGCCCAGCATGGCTCCTGGGAACCAAGCTTGGATCTTCTTCGAGAACCATGGTGTTCTTAACACCAGCTCCCCAGTAAATATGGTTTCTATCTAAGTGCACAGATGGGTTCTCAGCACTTCCCACACTTCCACCTTCTCTGACATAAGTATTTTGGTCGTCGTTTCTAATCCCTGCACACAGGTATAGTGCTACTCCAGATGTCCTCTAGGTGAGCAAATGGCATTATCCACACAATGGGATGACTGCTCAGCACTAAAGTCAGGAGCAGTCAGTCCGCTCATGTAGACAGAGGAAACTAAGCGCATAGTAGTCAAACAGGGCAATCCAAAAGGTCTACATGCTGTGATTCCAACATACCATTTTGGAAAAGGCAAAACTATGGACAGTCAAGTTTCCAATAATCAGAGAAGAAAGAGATTGAGAGACAGGAGGATGTGGAGGAATTTTAGGGCACTGAACTTCTTCCACGTGACAGTATAATGGTGGATAAATTTACTCATCTGCCTCATGCTTGATTGTGTATATCAAAGTGACTCCGAGAGAGGGGTTTGTGAAGTGCCACCCCTCGCTGAGAAGCTACAGCAGATGACAGCTGCTGATAGGAAGGTGTCTCTTCCTCAGGCTGCGGCAGGGTGCCCATGCTCCAGTGGATGGACCTGTGTCTCTATGTATGAGGGTAGTATTATTCAAACTCAGTGGGTTGTTAAGTGAGGGGAGCTGGGCGTGGTGACATATGTACACACACACACACACACACACACACACACACACTTGTGATGTATATATGTGTATGTATGTACATATGTATACATGTGTGTCTCAAATAAACTTTGTCATGATAAATAATTAAAAAAAATTTGCAGCAAGATGTGCTTCCTTACCTGAGGGTTAGGCCTCAAGATTGTGGCCAGATCTATCTCAGTGTATCTAGAAATCTAAACAAGAAACCCCCCAGTGGGCTCTGCAGGTCCTGCGACTGTCTTGTGACTCATGTTAAGTCAGTTTGACATCCAGTTACCCCATTTCCAGGTGAGGTGAGAAGAGGCAGTTGCTAGAAAGGCCCAGAGTCGTTAGACATCATTACCAGTGTCAGACCTTGGGCCCATGCCCACAGCTTTTACGCACTGCTCTGCTTGAGTCCTCCCACTGCCTGTCTTGGGTTGACCGCCTGACTTTTAAAGATCCACCCATCTTTCCTCCACCCCTCCACACCACTGACTCAGGTACCCTGGGAAGTGGGATATAGGTCTACCGTTTGGGTTCTTGGTGGAGTTGAACAGAACTGTATGTGTAAAGAACGAACGGGCTTTTTAAATTTTTCCCCAATCACTTTGAGGTTTTAGAATTATGTCAGGAAATTCTGGGAAGTCCACATACACTCTCAAGTTTGTGTCAGGATATGTTTGTACCGTGGTCTTCCTCTCTTTGTTTTTACCCTGTAGCTTAGACTAACCATGAACTCATGGTAACCCTCCTGCCTCAGCTCTTCCTGAAGGCTGGAATTAGTAGATGAAATGCCATATCCAGGTCTGTAAAGTATCTTTCTCAACAAAAGGACCGGATATGCCAGATAAGTTAGGTCCCACCAAGAGTGCAGACACACTGGGTGTGACAGAAGAGAAG
The DNA here is from genome assembly GCA_019843965.1 of Rhynchomys soricoides. NCBI lineage: Eukaryota > Metazoa > Chordata > Mammalia > Rodentia > Muridae > Rhynchomys > Rhynchomys soricoides. The sequence continues at coordinate 41,568 of JADRCH010000483.1, read as the reverse complement.
ACATCCCAGTCATGCACGTTATATTGCCATTTAATTAGTTGGCAGTATACAGACTCCACCAACAGGATCTGCATCAACATGAGTTGGCACCATCTTTCTTGTGAAGAAATTGGTAACAGTGTTCCACTGTGGGGTTTTTTTCCACGAGAAAGCTTCTATTGTGTCAAATTTATGCGATTTCTTCCCGCAAGTAGAAATGTCCTTCCCGGTAATCCCATTCAGTTCCTTCTCTGAGAGCCTTTTCTGAGCAGTGACGTGTGACACTGTGGCGTGGCATTTTTACTTACAATGATATACATAATATACATACATACCATAGAGACAGTAATTACACTAAGGCATGTCCTCGGTGAGTTCTTTCTCATACTGCTTACGTGTGAACACTCTGATGGACGCTGAGCACTGACTTCTGCACAAACTCTTTCCCACACACTGCACACTTATGAGGTTTCTCTCTGGTGTGTGTTGTTTGGTGTTTATTCAAATTGGACCTATCCGTGAAGGTCTTCCCGCACTCAGCGCACACGTACGGCTTCTCTCCTGTGTGGATTCTCTGGTGCACTTGAAGCTGGGATTTCTTAGCAAAAGATTTCCCACAGTCACTGCAATTGTAAGGCTTTTCCCCCGTGTGGATTCTGTGGTGTGTGATCAACTCCGACTTCTGCCTGAAGGTCTTCCCGCACTCAGCACACACGTACGGCTTCTCTCCGGTGTGAGTCTTCTGGTGCTTACTGAGATTTGACCTGCCACTAAAGGCTTTCCCACACTCGGCACACACGTACGGCTTCTCCCCCGTGTGGACTGGCCGGTGCACCAGGAGCTGCGACTTGGAGGTAAAGGACTTCCCGCAGTCACTGCATCCGTAAGGTTTCTCGCCAGTGTGGATTCGTTGATGGGTGATGAAGTTGGACTTCCGGATGAAAGCTCTCCCACACTCGGCGCACACGTAGGGTTTCTCCCCTGTGTGGATTTTCTGGTGCACAATGAGAATCGATTTCTGGTTGAAGGCTTTCCCGCAGTGGTGGCATTCATACTGTCTCTCTCCGGTGTGGATTTTCTGGTGTATATTGAGGTGTGATTTCTGGGTGAAGGCTTTCCCACAGGTGCTGCATCCATAAGGCTTCTCTCCAGTATGAATCCTCTGGTGGGTAACCAGGTCTGACCTCTGAGTGAAGGCTTTTCCACACCTTGAACAGACATAGGATTTCTCCCCTGTATGAGTTTTCTGATGTGTGATGAGATTTGACCTGTTGGCAAAGGCCTTCCCACATTTACCGCACACGTACGGCTTTTCCCCCGTGTGAACCCGCTTGTGTACATGGAGCTGTGACTTGGAAGTAAAGAGTTTCCCACAGTGACCACATTGGTAAGGTTTTTCTCCGGTGTGAATTACCTGGTGTGCAACCAAGTGTGCCTTCTGGACGAAAGCCAGCCCACATTTCACACACACGTGCGACTTCTCTCCTGTGTGGATTCTTCGGTGCACGGTGAGGGCCGACTTCTGGGTGAAGGCTTTGCCACAGTCTCCACACTGATAAGGTTTCTCTCCAGTGTGAGTTCTCTGATGAATGATCAGCTCTGACCTGTAGGTGAAGGCCTTCCCGCATTCAGTGCAGACAGACGACTTCTCTCTCATTTGAACTTTCTTACATGTAACAAGGTTGGAACTGCCTCTGAAGGTTTTCCTGTGGTCGGGAGAGACACAGGGCCTCACTCTTGAGTGAGTACGCTGATGGACCTGGAGTTGGGACTTGGAAATGAAGGATTTGCCACAGCCTTCACACACGTATGGCTTTTCTCCAGTGTGAATTCTTCGGTGTGCGACCAGGTGTGTCTTCTGGATAAAAGCCTGTCCACATTCAATACAGACATAGGCCCTCTCTCCCGTGTGGATTTTCTGGTGCATCTTGAGCGTAGACTTTTGTGTGAAGGCTTTGCCACAGTCGACACAGCCGTGACGTTTCTCTCCTGTGTGGATCTTCTGATGTATCCTGAGGTCTGAGTTGTAAGAGAAGCCTTTCCCACAATGGCCACATTCATAGAGCCTTTCTCCAGTGTGAATCCTCTGATGCCTGAAGAGAGAAGATACTTGGAAAAAGGACTTTCCACAGTCACTGCATTTATAGGGCTTCTCTCTAGTGTGGGTTTTTTGATGTGTGAGGAACTCAGACTTCTGAGAACATGCCTTCCCACATTCAACACACACGTAGAGTTTCTCTCCTGTAGGAGATTTCACATGTACTCTGAACTGTGACTTCTGGGTAAAAATCTTTCCAAACTCGGCACATTCATAGGATTTCTCCCCAATATGAATTTTCTGATATTGACAAGGTCCTTGTTCATAGCTGAGGACTTTTCCACAGTGATTATAGCCCTGTGATTTCTCTCCTGTTAGAATACGTTTGCTGTTGGCAGAGGGTGAAATTTTACCACATTCGGTAATCTTCTTAATTCTCTTCAGCCCATTATTTTCCTTACGAGTCTGTAAATCTAAATTATGCGTCGGCTCATTGTCAAGTGGGTCACGGTGATGGGGCCTCTTGGGAGGGAGAACAATGTATGAGTTCACATGGATCACCTTTCTAACGCCCGTGTGTTCATAATGACTCTCTGCATCCAGCGTCCTCTTGATGAAAACCATATCACTCGCTGATTTATGTTCTATTTGTTGATAGGTCTTGTTCTGGTCACCGATCTGCTGCAGTTCTTCTAGGGTGAAATATGAGAAAACATCATTTGTAAAACAAACAAAACAAAAGCAAAACTACCTTCTTGCTCAACGTGCAAAGAGGCTTCTTCAGAATTCCCTGCTGTGAAGCCAAGTTCCTTTCTGAAGGAGAAGCAAGTGATTTTAGTTCATAGTGCAACCAGATGGCAGGGCACACGTGGCTCCTGGACAAGCATAGAACGGGGGGGGGGGGGGGGGGGGGGGGGGGGACTTGATGAAGAAAGCTGTGAAGGACACGAGTCACCCAGGTACACACCAGCTAGCGGGAACAGCGAGGTAGGTACACAACATAAGGCAGATGTGAGCAAAGTAAAGCAAAAAGCAAGGGGCACAGAGAAAGCTCAGCGCCTACAACTGTCACATGGTCTAATTTATTTTAAACTTTCTAACGCAGATGATTTTTACATTATATGAATCAGTGATCCATGGTTGGGAGGGACAAGGACGTGAGGAGGACATGAGCCAAAGAGGGAAAAGAAGAATATGATACCTTCTAATAAGTCCAAGACAGAATTGCAATTAGAATTTACACATTTACATTTATATACTATATATGACATACATTTACATTTAATTATAAATTTAATTATAACCAAATGCAGGCCTCATCAAAGTATAGTGATAAAAAAGCAACAACAACAAAACTCAGCTAACCAGGAAGACAGATCCTGTCAAATGCGGACTCACTCGGGCAGGATTAAAATGAAGCTTTATAAAGAGTGATTAGGAATATCGAACACAGGGCTGGAGAGATGGCTCAGCGATAAGAGCACTGACTGCTCTTCCGGAGGTCCTGAGTTCAATTCCCAGCAACCACGTGGTGGCTCACAGCCATCTGTAATGGGATCTGATGCCCTCTTCTGGTGTGTCTGAAGACAGCAACAGTGTACTCACATACGTAAAATAAATAAATAAGCTTTTTAAAAAACTGTCAAACACAGCAGACAGATAGTGCCAAAAGGTTAAGTGACAAGGATCCCCAAGTCATAAACTCGAGGAAAGGTTTAGTAAGCTGGAAGCAATGAGAAATCTCATGCAGTGGCCAGGAAAACAGCGGGAAGAGAGCTAGCTGAGGCAGAGATGAAACATCTCACAGGGAAAGAAGGAAAGAGGTGTATAGGAGCGTGAATGTGTACATCACATGAAGGAAAGATTTGTAAATACCTGTGTATATAAATAAAGACTAAAGCCATGGGGGGACTGTGAAGAAAAAAGTAAACAACAACAACAGCAAAAGAGTAACCAAAAAATGAGGTAGATTAGCACACAATAGAATCTAAAGCCAAGAAGACAGCAACGACAGAGGTCATCCGGGAGGAAGGCATCAGTCAGAAGGCATCCAGGAACCTGAGCCATCAATGTCAAGGGTCCTCAAGCAATACGAATAATTTAGAACTTCCCCCAGAAGCCATCTCATAGCATTTCTAAGGTGCTGATCGGCTTAAGACAGTGGAGATTTTTCTGCCTTGCTTTGCTGAGGACCTCTTGCCTCCCACCTAAGTGGGTTGTGCTCACTCACCTACACAGCGCTGACATGGGCTCTCATTCTGTAATGCCCATGTTTCCTTTCCTGGCTCTAGTATGAAAACCTCTGTCTTGGGAACTTGATATCCTGTCCATGGAAAACGATAAAGAACTGGGTCCAACTATTCAGGCGCCAGAGCCCAACTACTGTCTTAGTGTTCAGTGAGTTGGTTCTGAAGTCACCACGTATCTCTAAGAACAGGATATTAATAACGCACAAAGGAGATAAATGAGCCTGCTCACAGGCAGGGCTGGAGAGAGGCTCAGCACTTACTCACAACTTGAAGGTTTGGTTCATAGTATCCACATCAGGCACTCACAGCAGCCTGTAAATACAGTTCTAGGGGATCTGATGCCCTCTTCTGGCCTCCATAGGTACTGCACCTTCACGGTGAACACACTTGTGTGATCATAAGACACACACACACCCACACACAAAGAAATAAATCTTAAAGATTCTTAAAGAAATAACTCTTAAGACGCCTCAGAGCAGGCGTCTTGTATCCTTTTTGATACAAAGGGACTCTGCTTACCAACTGAGCGCAGGTGGTTGTAGGTCTCCTGCATCACATCCCTGTAGAGACTTCTTTGAGCAGGGTCTAGATGCTGCCACTCCTCTCTGCTGAAATCTATAGTCACATCCATGAAGGACACTAATCCCTGTAAGAGCAAATTCCTGTTCAGAGTAAACACACTGAGGGAGGGGAAAACCATATTTAGAAATAAGGAGCGTGGGTTTTGTTTTGTCTTCAGTACGTTAGTAAAAGTCCCTGGAAGGAGCCGCCAGCAAGATGGCGGTAGAAACTGTAACACTCATCCCACAAGGTAACAAAGAAACAACTGTATTCTGAACTGAAGAAGGGGGGTAGAGGACGCCATGGAAACCCAGGAGGGTCACATAAGAGAACAAAACTCAATGGCTTGCCACTGCCCTCCAAGCCCCTAGTAGCTGTCAGCTCCACACCAGGAGGGTAAGAAGATCCCAGCCACCATGGTTACCTTGGACACTATAATGGGTAAGTTTGTCAACGTAACACAATTTAGAATCGTGGGAAGAGAGTACCAGGGAGAAATTGTCTAGATCAAGTTGGCCTGTGGGAGGCTGTCTTGATTATGTTAATTAACAGCAGTCACTGTGATTTAATACCATTCCCTAGGTAGGGGATCCTAGACTACAGATGTGACAGATGGGGGTGGGGAGGCAGAGCAAAGTAAGCACACATGCGTTTATTCTCTTTGCTCTTGACTGCAGGTGTGACTGGCTGTTTCAAGTTCCTCACACTTTGACATTCCCACATGATGACTGTAACTTGGGGTTGTGAGCTGAATAAACCCTATCTCTATTATGTTGCTTTAGTGAGGGTATTTTATCACAGAAATGGGAAACGGACAAGGGCAGATCTAAATCCTCAATCCTAGGTTGCTACCCCATCTTGCTGGGTATGGCTTGCTCCAGGGGCCTGGGCACCACTTCAGCTCAGCCCTTGAAGAACAGGGTGTAGCAGGCGATTTACAGGGGCAGACAGAAAGGCTTTACAATAGTTTGCTGCCATAGGCAGGATACAACAGAAGCCGTCTTGGGGACAGTGCGCCAGCAGACAGACAGGTCAGTGATGACTTCTGTTCATTTTTATTTAAAGACACATTGATAAATAAAGATTGTAATTTGTACCTGGCCTTTACTGTTTTGTGGGTTCTTCTTTCTCCCACCCTTTCCATCCCTAACACTGGGTAGGGGAGAAGGGAGCACAGAGGGGAGAGGAGGTGGCGTTACCATTAGACTTCTTCCTGCTGATGAGGGGCATCAAGTTTCTTGGGGCAAGTTTGATCTTTGCAACCAGAATATCTAATTCCCCCTTCTTCCCTCTTCTTTTCCCATGACTACTTAAGAAACCACAACCAACCAACAAGCTGCAACCCACCCTGTCTTCTGGGGCCCTACCATGGATATACCCTCTGAAAAGTTCCCAGAATGCCAAATGTTACACACTCACAGAAACTATCTGAAGCTGGCAAAATCACACCCTTGCTAGAGCACAGGGCAAATCATGATCAGCTGCTGTGGACAATCTGAAGCAGCTCCACATCCCACACCTGGGATTAAAACAAAAACACATTCTTACAATATTTCTGTGTTTTTTAAAGAAACCAAAATCCCAAAATCATCAATACAGTAATTCTTTGTACATTGTTACTATTATAGTAAAAACCGTCCTTCAGTGTCTTAGGCGGCTTTCATCTCAAGGTCCTGTTCCTAAGTATGCAGCCGTCGGTTCTTTGGGTTCCTGTTTGTGAGCCAATCTTTTTCCACCCCTTTATTTCTGAGTAAGAAGAAAAGCAGCTGCTGACAGTGGGGCCTGGTGCTGTCATGTGGGGTCCAGGGTTGCTAGGAGCTGTTGGGTGGATTATCTAGAACATGACATTCTCCATAGTGTTAAACACACACACAACATGACCTCACAGACAGGAAACATTAAAGAAGACTCCCTGCGGCCACCTCAGCAGAAGACCAACCCAAGACCACTCTGTGATGTCTGAACACTGTTCAACTGTAAAGGCTAACGCCCTCTTATTCCCACTTGTAACTGTATGTGCCCAGGTTCCCTAACATAATGACTGAGACTTCTTATATATGAAGAAATTCCTGGGCCAAAACCTTTACTCTGGTCCCTGCCTAGCTCATACCTCAATACCCAGTTTATTTTTTTCTAAGCATGCCACATAGCTGGTTCCCTTCTTCTCAGGGTCTGCTCCTTAGAATTTGGGGCTAATCTCCAGTGCCTGACTATTTCCCAGAATTCTCCCCTCTCTCTCTTTCTCTCTGACAGCACTCCCACTCCCTGACTCAGTTCATTGGCCATAGGATTTATTTTCCTTCTCACCCCAGCTCGCTCACTCGCTCGCTCGCTCCAGCCCATTATTATATATGAGTACACTGTAGCATACTGTAGCATCAGATCCCATTACAGATGGTTGTGTGCCACCATGTGGTCGCTGGGATTTGAACTCAGGACCTCTGGAAGAGCAGTCAGTGCTCTTAACCACTGAGCCATCTCTCCAGCCCCCAGCCATAGACTTTTTTATTGGCATGCTAATGCTTTTACACAGTACACAAGAGAGTCTCTCTACATCCACTAATACAAATATAATATACAAGTGTACATTATACTTTATAATTTGCATAATTGTGATGGTTGTGCTCAATTTATATCTAAGAGAAAAAAAAGAGCCTTTTAATTGGACAAAAAGGGGGGAATGTGGGTTGCCCTGGTGCTGTTTATATTCTGATGTTAATTTTACTACTCTCATGTGAACTTTCTTCCCATTCTAATTGGTCAAACAAAGGCTGGAGCCTGTGAAAGGTGGGAGTGGAGGTCTTAGAGAGTGGGGGCAGGTGAGGGACAGGGAAGAAGAGGAGAAGGGAGAGAGAGGACGGAGGAAAGAAGAGGTAGAAGCCAACAAGGAAAAGAACCTGTGGTCAGGAAAAACTGCAGGTAGTGAAGGGTCTCATAGCAGGGGAATAAGGACAGTGACAGATCTGTCCAATCTATGCATATAGCTTATAAATATAATAAGGGTTGTGTCGTTTTTACAGCTTATTGGGGTTGGAAATTACTGCAACAAATTGGCGCACAATGTATTGCTTAGGACTCAACTAACCTGAAATAAAAGTCCACCCCCACCCCCACCCCCACTAAACGGCTGCTACTGTGATCTAGGACTGCAGCAATCTATGGATTGAATGCTGAGTAGGTCTGAGAGGCTCCCCACAATGCCCCAGGCAGACCGAGGCAGCACCTCCACCTGAGCAGAGTTGAGGTTCCCTGAGCCTAGAGAGGGACCAGGAAACCCTGGTGCAACTGCCTATGAGGTAGTCTTCTTGAGGACACAGAGGGCTGATCTGGGAACGTACAACCAAGGGAGCCTTCCTATGCTCGCTTCCCCATATCCCCCGCGTCTAAACAGGGCATGGGACAGCCAGAGTGGCTCTTCACTCTCCCGACTGCTTGCACTGCAGGTTGCCTGACACCGGTTGCACACTGCCGGCTGCAACTCATACAAAAGGCTGAGAGCCGGCTCAGAAGCCACAGGTCTTTCTACAGTTAGGTCTTCCCTGCTAATAAAAGAATCAGAGGGGACTACAGTGTCCCAAATCAAACAGCAGAGGGGGACAAAGGTACAAAAAGCTCCAGAACAAGTAAAAAGATTTACAAATTGATAACAAAGAAATATATATATAAATACTTAAAGATGAGAAACACAACAAATACCTTTTGGGTTTTATGGGATGATATCTTGTACAGTTCAAAACAGGTGGATTTAAAGGAAATTGACACCTTGTCAATTACAGTTATTACAATATTGAGTATCTTGGTTTACTATGTCTTCTCAAAAGACAGGGCCCTAGATAAAAAATTACAAGCCTTAGAAAAGGGATTAGAGAAAACGCTGGAACTAAACTACAGGAATTTATAGGTCAAGATAAGCAACAGAGAGGAAAATGAAGGTTGGAGACAGGAGCTGGAAAAGATGCTAGAACAAAGGATGCAGCAGCTCACAGATCAGACTGAGCAGCCGAGAGAAAATGATGAGGATGGGAAGTGGGGCTTAGAGGAGAGCCTTTTAAAATTAGTCAATCAGAATAAAATGGATAGCAGAATATCAGAATTATGACATAAAGAAAAAAATTAAAATGCAGAGGCAGAACCTTGAACTCAGGACCTCAGGGAACAGGAGGAGCAACAAAAGGAGAGATAGGAAGCATGGCACAGACCTTAAAATATCAATTAGGGAGAAGACTCAGGTAGAAACAAAAGATAAAATTAGAGAAAGCCAACCAAAGATTGTAAAACAATCCTTCGTTTTATCCAGTTAATATACGACAAAGACCTCCGGACGATGATCATCCACAGGTTATCAGGAATTCAAATACAACCCACGGATGCGTTAGAGCTGAGACAATTTAAGGAAAGTGTCACTAATTTTGAAATGCATTCACCATTTGTAAAATAAATCCTGACTTCTTAGGCTATTAAAAATAGAATTATTCCCCCAAGGCTGGAAGGATATGGCAAAAGCAACACTAGAGCCTGCTGTACATTTACAGTGGTCCTCATGGTGAAGGAGATAGCATGACAAAATAGAGCCAGGGGTAGAGAGATTTCCAAAGATCCGCTGCTTGGTGAAGGTCGTTTTGCTGAGCTGGAGGTGCAGGCTGTATGTGATGAAGAAACCTTGGCACTGTGTCGCTTGGCAGCCTTAAAGCCTGGGCAGCCTTTAGCGGGAGCTGTGTGTGCTGCAGTGGTACATGGAGACAGAAGACAACTCTGTGGGGTCTGTTCTTTTCCACTTTTATGTGGTAGCAGGAATTGAATTTGGGTCTCCAAGCTTATGGGTTAAGCATCCCTAGTGAGCCATCTCACTCAGTAAAATGTTTAAAACCAAAACTTGAAATTAGCCGGGCAGTGGTGGCGCACGCCTTTAATCTCAGTACTCGAGAGGCAGAGGCAGGTGGATTTCTGAGTTCAGCCTGGTCTACAGAGTGAGTTCCAGGATAGCCAGGGCTATACAGAGAAACCCGGTCTCGAACCCCCCCCCCCAAAAAAACCTTGAGATTAAATGTCAATAGGGATAAGAGGAGCGCAACAGAGGGGGAGGAGACAAAATTGACAAAGTTTCCCAAAAAAAGGAAAACAGCAAAAATCATGGAGGGAAAGATGAAAATTGGAGACCAACTAAGAAGCAGAAAGGTCCAGAACTGAATCAAGAGAATATCTGTGTTCAGTGTGGCGATTTGAAAAGAAATGGCGCCATTCCTTCAAAAACCCTACACGGAAGTAATTTCTACCAAGAGTTTTATCCACAGACAACAGATAAACGCGGTAGGATGACAAACAACAGTCATTCATATGGACCACCCTCGTTGCCTCTGAAGCGGATGACATTTGCTCAGGTTATTTCTTGATTTTTGATAAATAGATCAGGAGTGGTTCCCTGAGGGGCAGGTTTAGGGGTCCGGTTGCTCCTGTAGCCTACCCGCTTCTCCTCTGAGACCCCAGGGACAAACCAGTGGCATCTATTCCTTAGAGGAACACCCCCCCAAGACCCCGCCCCCTGACCGCACAGGAGATCCCAGGATCCTCTAGGGCCAATGGCGTAACTTCCGGGATTGAAGTCCAGTCAGTTGGCATGATCACCCTGGGTCCAGACCCTGTTTTCTCAGCAACCAGAAGCTTAGCAGTCCTCTATGAGTTCAGTCAGAGCTGTGAGGAAGCAGTGCTGTGGAATGTGGTGGAAGATCTTGTAAGGAGCAGCGCAGAGATACCAAGACACCCAGAAAGGTCAAATCCTTAGTCATTAGACATTTACCACTGAAACACATCCAGGGTACCGCAAGGTACTACAGAGCAATCATTCTCAAACTTGAGAATGCACTCAAATTATCTAGAGGGATTGTCAAAATACAGGTAAAAATTCTCAGCCTCACTCCCACGACTTCTGCTCCAGCAGGTCTAGAGATCTGAGGATTCGTGCTTCTAACTAGACTCCATAATTATGCTGAAATGGTTGTACCAGGGACTACCCTCAATAAGCAGTGCTGGGAGAGTAGAAAATTTAAGAAAATCTGGGTCAGGTCTAAAGGATAAAGGCACTTCCTGCCAACCCCAGGACACACCCAGTGAAAGGAGAGAATTGGCCCCTGTCTTTGTCATCTCCCTTCACACCGACACCATGGCATGTGCTCATGCACATGAACACTCACATACACTAAATAAATGCAAAAAAAAAGTAAAACAAATCTATCCAAGACATTAATTTTGTAATTGATGTTGCTATCACTGGCTTCTGCCTGGAATGAAACAAACTAGATCAACCTTCACACGCTGTTCAGTAGACAAACTCAGGAAGGCCTGAAAATTCCAATATATGTACTTTAGACCCCCCGCCCTTAAAAATATTAAAATATATTCATGGAGTCTATATTTGTGTAATGCTGTGTGAGGGACTGTGGGTGGTGCTGTCACACAGGGGAGACGCACGCTAAAGTCTAATCACGCCAGATTAGACCAATGACAGATAAATAGAACTTCATCTAAGTCTACACTGGTGAAACCAATGAGTTTACAGGGCTTGCTTACAGAGCACAGGTGAGGGGGTATTGAAAGGGGCATGGGTGACCCCCAAAACAGCTACATCATATTAAAAGTCTCACCCCTTCATAGATGACAACCTCTTGGGCGCTATTAAAAGTCCTGTTTTTAATTATTATATGTAGCATCTCCTAAGACCCCCTGCAGCTAGAGGAGGTAGTAAAGGTCCTAGGGAATATCAATAGCTCCATGACAGGACCACAGGTCTGTCACTAATAATAATTTGGAGCAAAGTCCAGGATGGCATCTAATTATGCCCAGAGGAAAAAGCTTCCATACACAGTACACATAAGAGAAAACCTAGAAGCTATGAAAGATAGACTGGACACTTCGAGCAGACCATAATATATGATAAAATATGCCATGATGGCCGTGGGCAGCAAGGTGACCGAGTTGGTGAAGGTAGTTGCCACCAAGCTTGATGACCCAAGTGTGATCCCAGGGACCCACACAGGAAGAAAGAGAAAACCAATTCCCATGAGTTGGTTTTCTCCAGACTTGTGACATGGCAAGTCTGTGCTGCCCTTCACACAGCTTTAATGCATGTATAATGTAGTGGGGCGGGGCTTGCCTAGCATGCTTGAGGTCCTGGGTCCAATCCTCAGTTTTGCTTATTTTTAAAAAAGGGGGAAAACCCACAAATTAAAATATTGATATACATTATTTTCATTATGAGACCAAAAGATTCTAATGTTTCATAAAAAAAAAAAAGAAAAGAAAAAAGAAAAGAAAGAAAGAAAAGAAAAAAAAAATCTATCAATTGCCTTTTTAAAGCCAAGGGGTAAAAACTGGACAAAAGATAGAAAACTTGGAAAATGGTAAGATATTTGTGAAAATAAGCTCCTTTATAAAGTGATGGTGGACACTCAAATTGCTACAATATTCCTTGAGCTACTTAGTCATACCTATTATTAAAAAAAAAAAAAAACTGGGGGAGGTAGTAAGGGTAGATGAGATCAAAATATTGTATACATAAAGAATCTTCAAAGAATAAATACATTTTGTAAAAATACACATAAGTGTTGATAACAATATAACTTCAAACATATAAACCAGAAATGGACCGAGGAGAGATGGACAAATCACTGTTGTGAGCAATATACCTCCACCACGACTTAGCAGACAAAAAAAAATATGTAACGTCTTCTGGTGTGGTGGTGTGGGCCTTTAATCCCAGAACTCCGGAAGTAGAAGCAGGTGGATCTCTACGAGTTCGAGACCAGCCTGGTCTAGAGTGAATCCCAGGACAGCCAGGGTTCCAAAAAAACAAAAACAAAACTGTATTGTCATATGATATTTTATATATATATATATCACAATACAATTGGAGAACAATTATTTTTATGCCATGTGACATTTATGAAAAGTGATGATGGGTCTCGACCATAAAGCATTTTTCAACTTGACCACTATCCAGAGATATTATTTGAAACAGAAAATGCATTTCCAAATGACTCCTGGATCAAAGAAAATAAATTTCAAAAGAAAACCATTTATAATTAAACAACAATAAAAGGTCTACAAATAAATACATAAAAATGTGAATTCTTACATTAACCAAGGCTAAAAATTAATGAGCTAAACTTTCGGGTTAGAAAGCAAACTGATCACAAACGCCACGGGCGCTCGGGTGTTACAGACCCTCAGCCACTCACCACATTCCCTAACATCACTCACACGTCATGACAATCCCACATCACCGGGCCAACCTCCCACCTGCAAAACTCAGAGTCCCGTTATTTTGATCTGAGAAATGCTTGCCACTGTCAACCATCAACATAGCAGACAGCACCCCGTCACTAACTCCCAACATACACACACACTACTGACTCCACAAAATTCTAGTTGAAACCAACCGGAATCATCTCCGAAGACTTCTTGCTCTTAAGACTCAATGGAAACAGCGCGGGGGCGGAGTGGGAGGGAAACCACGCTCAAGGACCAAGGTCATTTCCGGTCTTTAAAAAGAAATGCCCTGGGCTATTAGAACTGCGCATGCTCAGCGTTACCTGCGCTGCCAGAGGAATCCGACAGCTCACACCGTACGTTTATAGCTTCAAGAGCCTTTGTATACAATTCCTTAAGAGGCCGACGAACACGGCTGCGCTCGCAGATGCTGTTTAGACCGCCATATTTGATACATATCGAATTCATACAGCAGAGGAATAGCTATCAAGCCAGATTACACAGAATGAGATAAAAGAACGTAGATCCAAGCACTGTGGCCCTTGTCTGTGCATCATCCTATAGGAGGTGGTTACTCTGGACCTGGGGTCGTGAGTTCTGTTATACTTAAAAACCTAGTCGCCACTCTGAATACCCCGCCCTCTGCTGGAAGAAACCATGCGGTACAGGGGATCCAGAGAAGAAAAGAAAATTGAGAGGGCTTGTGGAAGAAACCATTTGGAAATGAGGGGAGAAATCAAGGTGGTACAATCGACTTTATAGAAAAACCATTCATGAGAATTCAGGATGGAACTCTGCTCCTGAGAAAACCCCCCAGCAACCCCCAGAGGCGTCAGAATCAATATCAGAGGCAACTGGAAGAGTGTCAAAATCTTTATAGGACAAACCACTTTGGGAAATAGAATCTGGGATAAATCCCGAGGGAGATACCACCTGGAATGGAGTGGCCAGGGTGTCCTTCGGAAGGACAGAGTAGAATGCAGGCGGGAAGCCCGTTCGTTTCCGCTATTCTCCACTCTAACCACCTCAAAATAGTAGGCAGCTGTAAGAAAAATAGTTTAATGCCAGACATAATGGCTCACACTTGTAGGCTCAGGACTCTGCAGGATGAAGCAGTAGGTCAGGCTGAGATACATGTAGAAGAAGGGAAGGAGAGGAGGAGGGAGGAAAGAAAGAACATAATAGGACCAACATGTCACTAAAAGCACCCAAAATTAAAATATAATGTATTGATAGCAATGCCCTTAGTGTGTAAATGAAGGCTTAATACCATGGCTCACCCTCTAAGTATCTAATTAAACTCAAAAGATTGACATTACAAGCTGAAACAGTGTCTCAAGCGTTACGTGCTCATACTGCTCTTGCCTAGGACCTGAGTTCTGTTCCCAGCCCCCACTACAGGCAGCTCACAAATCTGTCTGTAACTCTAGGTGATGTGACTTCCCCTTCCGGTCCCTACAGGCACTTATGTATGCGTTAAAGCACAGACAGAAAAACTTTTTAAAACAAAGCCTTTTTAAAGTACTGACAAAAGCCAGTGATGGTGGCACCACCTTTAATCCCAGCACTCGGGAGGCAGAGGCAGGTGGATTTCTGAGTTCGAGGCCAGCCTGGTCTACAGAGTGAGTTCCAGGACAGCCAGGGCTATACAGAGAAACCCTGTCTCGAAAAAACAAAACAAAACAAAACAAAAAATTGTAAACAAATGCTTCTATCTGCTTTATTAAAACAACTAATCTAGAAATTACTGTAACAACCACAAACATGTGACTGAATATACAAACTCATACACATAACTCATAAAATAGAATATTATTCAGCTAAGAAAAGAAATACCTATGTAGACACGAGTCCCATAAACACCAAAGTAAAAAAGTGTACCTAGTATGTGATGAAGCTTGCCTTTAGTCCAAGCATTTGTAAGACAGGGACAGACTGTTCTATGTGAGTTCAATACAAACCACGTCTACTTAATGACTTGCAGGTTGGCCTAGAGTGAGACCCAGATTCAAAATAAATAAAAATAAATAAATAAATATTCAAAGAGAATTTTTTTTTACTACTCTATAACACAACCTTATACCTACTCGGGAACACCCACTCATTCTTCCTAAATCTGCTAGATTTTAATAACGAATATTCATTTTTTTATATGCCACCTAAATGGATCATATAAATCCTATGCTGCGCCTCGCCAACAGAAAAAGGCAAAACGGAGAATCTGTCGTCATCCTGAACATTCCTACAGTGAGTTACAAGGCCCAGAAATGTCCAGGCTCAGGGTGTGGTATCTCAGAAATCATTTCAGCAACTTTGTTCCAGGAGACCAGTGCCACGCAGTTCCTTTCTTAGACTACATTTCCCAGGAACACATGGGACTCTACACAACTTCCGGCGCAAACCTACTCCAAAACCATACAGTGATTCTCTGAGATTGGCCCTATCATGGAAGGGGCTCGTGCCTGGGATGGCAGCCTTACATATTGTGAGAGTTTCGGTCCGAGTTTGTATCTGTGTCTGGGAATTTCGCGCACAAAGTCCCAAATGCGGAGCGAGCCGTGCCCTGGCGGGAAATCCGAGAACTGACGCCATTTTCCCCGCCAGTTCCCATCGCGGACTACATTTCCCAGAAGCGTCCGCGAATTGTAGGCAGCCCCTTCTTTTGCCTGCGGGACCCTCGTCGTCCGGGGACAGAAAAGTGTACGGTGAGCGGCCTAGGCTCTTGTTAAGGCTCCACCGGTGAGGCCCTGGGATCTGAAGGGAAGCACCAGTCAGTGTTTGAAGTGTCAGGTCAGTGGGAGCTGGTCTAGCCGGGTGAGCAGCAGTGAGGCTTTGGCTAGATGTAAGTGTGATCTTAAGTAACCCTAGGAGTGTGCGGCTGTGATTTTCAGGTTTCTCTGGTGGGTGTGTCAATGACCTGTGAACATGCGCAGAGCTGTGTGTACGTATGCACATTTTCTTTATTAGTATGTGTGATTAATAACTTTGTGGCAGTGTGTGTAAATGTGATTGTGTCCCCATGTGTTTGGACCTATTGTGTGTAACGGTATATATAACTCTTATGTATGAGGGATATATCAAATAATCAGTAATTACTCTTCCATGACTGTTAATCTGAGGGGGCTCTGTGTATGTTTCTACACCATGTGTTGGGTGCCTGCAACTGTGAGGATGTTTGAGTGTGATTATGTAATTTTATGTGATACAGTGAGTGTGGTTGGATGTAGCTGGTCTTTGCTACTTTGTGGGTCCCCCCCCCCATTTATACCTCCACACACACACACACCACCCTCCTGCTAGATAGGAGAGAAAGAAAAAAGAAAAATAGACAGGGAGGGGGAGAAATCCCCGAATCTAATTTCTTTCTTCTTCTTTCTTCATTGAGTATGACTACTAACAAACCATAACCATACCCCTGAACAGCCAACAATCACCAATCCTGCTTGTCTGAACCCTAGCATTTATGTACCCTCTGAAAAGTTCTCAGAATTTCAAATGTCACACAAATGCAGAAACTATCTGCAACTGGCAAAACCATGCCTCTGCTAGAGCACCAGGTAAATCAGCTGCTTTGAAGTAGGCCCATATCCCCACACCTAGGATTAAAACGACACATACTCTCAGACTATTACTCTGTTTTTTTTAATGAGCCCAAAATTCCAGAATTCTCACTGCAGTCGGAAGATGCATGCAGTTGTCAGGCTGATAGTGTGTATGTCCTAGCGGCTGTTCTGTTCTGTTGAATGTGTGATTGTGTGTAACTCCATGAGGGCAACTGGAGGTAGTCATAACCCCACAGTGAGTGTGCTCCTGTGACCATTTGTGGTTTTACGTGGTGTTGTATTCAAGGGTTCTAGAAATGTGGCTGCATCCTCAGGATGGGTGTGTGACTGTGACTGTCCAGCCATACGTTGTTGTGCTGTCGTTTGGTAGGGTGTGCTTGTGAGGATCTGTGTGGTTCCGTGATGGGTGACTGACAGCAGCTGCGTGGTTTGTAGAGTTGGCGTGCCTCTGACTGCCCGTGTGACTTCAATTTTCTGTCCTAAGAGATCCCAGTGAAATGAGAACAGATTCTAGAATTGGACAACATAGGCTTCATTTCTTCTCTGACTCTAGAAACTATCATGACAACCTAGACTTCTCCCTCGGTGACCCCATATGGATCCAGGGTGGCCTTTTATTAAAAGGCTTAGGACTTCGTGACTTGGTTTTTTTTTGTTCCCCAGCTCTGCCCTCCTCCTACCTAATGGAGAAAAGAGGAATGGCTGTGGACCGTGCCAAAAATAAGGTACACTGGGATTCCTGTTGGGACGACCCATAAATATTGCATTTTCTGGCTATAAAAAGGTGTGTTCTTGTTTTTCAATTATTATTTGGAGCTGGCATACATTACGTATCTAGAAGGATACGTAAATGTCATTTCCATACCTGCCTTTAAAAGTTAGGTGATGGGCTGGAGAGATGGCTCAGAGGTTAAGAGCACTGACTGCTCTTCCTGAGGTCCTGAGTTCCATTCCCAGCAACCACATGGTGGCTCACAACCATCTGCAATGAGATCTGATGCTCTTCTGGTGTGTCTGAAGACAGCTATAGTGTACTCACACATAATAAATAAATAATTTATTTAAAAAAAAAAAAAAAAAAAGTTAGGTGACCTTCCCCAGCCTGCCTGTTGAGTAAGAAATGTGACGTTTTGCATAATAAAGACCAGATGTCTGGAGCAGGAAGTAAGGGGCCGGACTTCCGGAGAGGTAAAGTGGGCAGCAGACTAAGATGGAGGCAGAAGGCTGCCAGGACAGATAGAAGCAGGTAGTGAAAACCACGTGGAGAGATGGGATGACTGAGAGAGAGGTCAGGATAAGTGAGTAGTGAGAGACTGCCCCAGCAAAACTTTTAACAACGGCTTAAAAACTATAGAGATGTCTCTGTGTCTTAACACAGATCAAGTGACCTGGTTCTGGGGAAACTCAGACAGACACACGGCCGGTGTTCTCCCTGACTTCCTTCTGTTTAATGATCACATGTTAATTTAGGAATTAGACAACTTCTTCAGTTTTTGTTTCTTTCTTTTTAAGATTTGTTTATTATATGTAAGTACACTGTAGCTGTCGTCAGATACTTTTTCTTCTCTCTCCAGCCTGGCTCGCTGTTGCTGTCTTCAGACACCCCAGAAGAGGGCAGCAGATCCCATTACAGATGGTTGTGAGCCATCATGTGGTTGCTGGGATTTGAACTCATGACCTTTGGAAGAGCAGTCTGTGCTCTTAACCATTGAGCCATCTCTCTAGGCCCCCAGTTCTTGTTTCTTTCTAAACACATATCTGTAACCTGTTTATTTCAAAGAATTTGGGAAACAGCCAAGTTAAATCTCTGCTACACAAAGATAACCTCTGTTTGATTAATTTCCTTTTCATGATATTTTCAAGGATAGGCTCTTACAGCATTAACCATTTCATATATTTGGACTGAAAATTACA
Organism: Rhynchomys soricoides; assembly: GCA_019843965.1. Taxonomy (NCBI): domain Eukaryota; kingdom Metazoa; phylum Chordata; class Mammalia; order Rodentia; family Muridae; genus Rhynchomys; species Rhynchomys soricoides. The sequence continues at coordinate 23,002 of JADRCH010000483.1, read as the reverse complement.
GGTGGCAGTTGTGAGGTTTGGTTTGTTGTTTGCTTTCTTTTGATTTTTGGCAGGCTGGTCAGAAACTCTGCATGTAGCTGAGGATGACCTTACACGTCTGATTCTCCTGCCTCCGCTTTCCTGAGCTGCATTTACATGTATGAATCACCATACTTCTGTATATATGTGCAGCATCACATACGTGCAGTGCTGGTAGAGGCCAGAAGAGGGTGTCAGAGTCACTGGAACTGAAGATACAGAAGGTTGTGAGCTACCCTGTGGAGACTGGGAACCAAACCCAGCCCACTGCAACAGCAGGAAGCACTCTTAACCACTGAGCAAGCACTCAGCCCCTGTTTTGAGTTTTTCGTTTTGTTGGCTGAGTTTAGCTCTGAGACAGGGTCTCACTATAACCCAGACTGACTCCAAGCTTTAAGCCAGTGCTTCTCAGCCTTCCTAACACTGAGACCCTTTAACGCCGTTCCTCATGGTGTGGTGACCCCAACCATAACATTATTTTGTTAGTCCTTCATGAATGTAATTTTGCTACTGTTAGGAATCATAATGTAAATATCTGATATGCAGGATACTCGATTATCCAGAACCACTGCTCTAGATTCTCTGCTTCAGCCTCCTGAGTACTGGGTTACTGTCTAAGCCACCATGCCCATTCTGTACAAGGGTTTGAGGCCTGCTTTTCTTTTAAAAAATCCAAGCCAGGCAATGATGACGCACACCTTTAATCCCAGCACCCAGGAAGCAGGCGCAGGCGGACCTCTGTGAATCTGAGGCCAGTCTGGTCTACAGAGTGAGTTCCAGGACAGCCAGGGCCACACAGAAAAACCCTGTCTCAAAACAAACAACAAAACAGAATTTACTAGATGAGGATCAGGCTGATTTCTGTGAGTTTTAAGGCTAGCTCTTGGCCTTTTCCTAGGCTTGTGATGGACAGGCGTTATGTGCTCAGGGAAGTAAGCATAGAATTGTAGAATAAACTTGGCCTGCCTGGACTGTGATCTGATGAGGTGGCAATATGAGTCACTTAGCTGGAAAGACACATGGAAAAGCCAAAATCATGTCTATAAACTAGCATTTTCCAATGATAAAGGATAGGAAATGGGGTTGGTAGTTTCTAATGTTGAAAGATTTGCTAGCTTATGAGGCTTTGAGAATCGTTAAATCCAGATCTCTGAGACTCTTGTGGCATTTATAAAAGAAGTTGAAGTCCAATAGGAATGTGGGTGATGCTGATTTTCTCTGTGAATCTTTAATTTTATTTATTTCAGATAGGGACAAGTAAGATAGTGGATGATTTTGTTTTAAAAGAATTATTTATTTATTTTATGTATATGAGTACACTGTAGCTGTCTTCAGACACATCAGATCCCATTACAGATAGCTGTGAGCCACCATGTGGTTGCTGGGAATTGAACTTAGAACCTCTGGAAGAGCAATCAGTGCTCTTAACCACTGAGCCATCTCTTCAGCCCGATAGTGGATGATTCTAATAAGTTTGACCAGTGTGTGTAAGCTGTTGAGATTGTACAGTCAAAAATCAAAACATTTGGCCACCAGAAAAATAATTTGTATTAATAAGAAATGAATTATTGCTAGGTAGTAGTGGTGCACACCTTTAATCCCAGCACTTGGGAGGCAGAGGCAGGTGGATTTCAGAGTTCGAGGCCAACCTGGTCTACAGAGTGAGTTCTAGGACAGCCAGGGCTACACAAAGAAACTCTGTCTCAAAAAACCAAAAAAGAAAAGAAAAGAAAAATGAATTATTGTTTTGGTACTTGAAACCAGGGCATTATGCACATGCTCTATGAGTGAACCAACTCCCCAGCCCTGTTATTTTGAGACTTGATCACACTATTTAGCTAAGGCTGGTCTTGAACTCACAATGCAACCTGGGCTAACATCTTCATTCCAAATCAGTCCTCTTGCCTCACCTTCCCTGGTGCTGGAATTATAGTCATGTAGCACCGTGCCTGGCTTTGTGTCCTGTTTCTGGGTGAACAGACAATCCAGAGGTACTGGGTCTTGGTGACATCATGTAGTAGCTCATTTGCTCAGCCCAACAACACAAGCACCAACATTTTGGAAGTGCTTTTTGTGTTATACATCTGGGTGTGTTTATTGTTTCAGAAACCGGTGGTGTTCAGTGACGTGTCTCTGGACTTCTCTCAGGAGGAGTGGGAGTGTCTAGGCCCTGCGCAGAGAGACTTGTACAAAGACGTGATGCTGGAGAACTACAGCCACCTGCTCTCAGTGGGTAAGGGCACCTGAACCAACAGTGCAGCCGCCATCTCTGGAGTGTCTGCTTCTTCCTCAAGGAATTTCTCAGCTGCCTTTCAAGTTTGTCACCTGAATTCCTGCTCCTTGTTTGCAAATAAATGGTTTCAGCTGGGCTGAAAAAAGAAGCCTGGGAAACAGGCCTCTCCAGTGGGCTGTGGCTGAAGCTTCTTCCTCATCTTTGGCTGTTCCTGTCTTGGCATCTCTTGCTTGGTGATCAAGGGATTGCATCTGTTTCCCACAGCATAACTTTGTTCCATATCTTTTCTTGTAAGCAGGACTTCACATTCCCAAGCCTCAGGTGATCTCTTTATTGGAGCAAGGCAAAGAGCCCTGGATGATTGGTAAAGAGCTTACAAGAGGCCTGTGCTCGGGTAAGTGAGAAACACTGAGCAAAGCAGTGCCCACAGGGACGGCTCGCTGGTGATCCAGGAAACTGCACCTTCTGATGTTATTTAAAGATTTGTCTATTTATTTAATGTATATGAGTGTATACCTACATGCCAGAAGAGGGCATCAAATCCCCTTACAGACGGTTGTGAGCCACCATGTGGTTGCTGGGAATTGAACTCAGGACCTCTGGAAGAGCAGCCAATGCTCTTAACCGCTGAGTCATCTCTCCAGCCCCTTGGTTGTTGTTTTCTAAGCTTCTGCCAAAAACCTAGGTCTAAGTGAGAAAAGCAAGTTCTTTTTTTTTTAAAGTTTCATTTACTTATTTACTGTATGGAGTGAAGGGGGGTGGTGTCAAAGGACAGTTGTGAGAGTTCGTTCTGTCTGTGCATGGTGCTGGTCCTGGGGATCAGACTCAGCTCATCAAGTTTGGTTTTGTTTTTACATAGGTACAATTGTATAGCTGGCTTCTCAGCCTTTATCTTCTCTCCTCCATCCAGAGCTCAGATACCTAAAATCCCAACCTGATTCAATACTGAAGCTTTTTTCTTTCTTTTAAATATTTGTTGTTAAATGTATGGGCCTGAGTGTGTGTGGTGTGTGTGCACCACCAGATGTGCTATT
>JADRCH010000483.1:0-17877 GCA_019843965.1 Rhynchomys soricoides | reverse complement strand
CATCAGAGAATCCACACTGGGGAGAAGCCCTATGAGTGCAAGGAGTGTGGGAAGGCCTTCACCCAGAGCTCACAGCTTCGGCAACATCAAAGAATTCATGCTGGCGAGAAACCTTTTGAATGCCTTGAATGTGGGAAGGCCTTCACTCAGAATTCACAGCTTTTTCAACATCAGAGAGTCCATTCAGACGAGAAACCATATGAGTGTAATAAATGCGGAAAGGCCTTTAATAAATGCTCAAACCTTACCCGTCATCTGAGAACTCATCGCGAGGACAAGCCCTATAGCGGTAACGAATGTGTGAAGACATTTAGTAACGATTCAGACCTTATTCTCCATCAGGAAGTTCATACTAGCGAGTAATAAAACTCATGCTCTAGAGTTACTCTCTGACGTTGTTTGACCAGATATTTACATTTTCATCTGAATTATTTGACTGTAGGTTACCAGTTCCAAGCCTACTTGTGTTGTCTTCTCCCACAGCAATGCTAGTTGCTTATTAGGTTTTTTTCGCCCCTTGTTGGAGGTTTACCATACTGTTGTTTATGTGTGCTCATATTTTTAGGTCTGTCTGTTGTTTTCTAAACTGTGTTTCTGATGCTTGTGCTAATAGCACAGTGTTTTGATTGTGTACGCTTTAGTTCCTGCAGAGCTCCAGTGTTGGGTCTGAGGCGGTGTCAGTCGGACTACTACGTCTCATGAGCTTGATTTTATCTTTTTACTGTAATTGAGAAAAAAAGAGAAAACTAGAAAATCCAAAGTTCAGACATGAAGATGAACTGTGATTGTATTCATCATAGATGACTACTATCAAATCAGTAGAACCAATTCTGCGGAAGACGTGTAGTTATGATGTTTGTGTTCTTCCTTCATCTGCTTTTATCATGCTAAAAAAATCATCTTTGTAATTTTTTCAGCAAATACAGATTCTAATTTTAAAGATTTGCTTAATATCTTTTAAATGACTATTATTCATGGTTAGGGTTGCTTCTGAATTTTTGCATTTATAGAAGCTGTCTCTATTATTATGACTCCAAACTTACATTTGGATGTCTGATGTTTTGTGTCTCCTAAAAACAAGAACATTTAAAGCTGAATTAATTTTCTCCTTGTATGCTATTTTGTTAACCTTAATCCTAATATCATACCAGAAAGATAATCACAGTTAGGAAAGTGTAATTTTTCCAGGTTTTTTCTTATATGTTATCAGTAGTTATTTCTCTTTTACATATTCAATCATGTATATGTATTGGTTTGCTGTGAAAACTCAACGAACTCATAAATAGAACTTAGAGATCTAGTCCTAGCGTACAGTATGGGTTTAATTAAAGGTTTCTCTGTTGCTGTTTGTACGCTAAGTTTCCTAGTCTTTTTATGATTTGTGGAAAGGGTCTTTGGGGTGGGGGGTGCCAGGGATGGAAACCAGGGCTTTGGTGTGCTAGGCAAGCACTCTCACTGAGCTGTGATCCAGCCCCTCACTGGTGAATTCTAAGCTAGTGTTTACCTGCTAACTTGCTTCTCCCAGCTTCAGAAAATTACTTTTAACTGCCACATTACCATTATCAAAACTGGAGGATCATGGTGGAAAAAAGAAACAATTACATGAAATAAAGCCTTTCATCTGCTGCTTATTGAGTTACAGGTGGGGAAAGGGCACTGGGGATAGTCATTGTCTAGACATCTCTCTCCCCGTCCTCTCCCTAAGAGGTTTACTTTGTAGCTCTGGCAGGACTGGAACTCACTATGTTGACCCGGTGAGCCCGGAAAACAGATCTGCCTACCTCTGCCTCCTAAGTGCTGGGATTAAAAATGTGAGCCACTACACCCAGCTTCAGACTTAATTTTTAATATTATACAAATAATATCAGCCTGAGATTCTGAAAAGTTTTGGTGGCTAGTTGAAGTCACAGCTATCTAAACAGCGTGAAGAGATGAGATTAGTTTTCCTCATTCCTTCTCCAAAGCAGAAAACGTTGAAGCATCGTGTGGCAATATTCCCGGGGAGGTATAACTAGGTACTATTCATCTCGGATAGAGACCCAGTGACAAACCCAAGGATGTCATCAAAGCTTGACTCAGTGAGTTTTATTAGAGTTGCGTGTGAAAGCATGGGTGAGAGGTTACAAGAGCAGAAAGGACTCGGATGGCTGCATCACCAAAAGATCATCCCAGGATGGGTAACGACTCCCAAAAGCTGAAAACATGGAAGGCACTGAAGAACTTGCAGGCAGCTGATCCAGTTAGAGATTAGCTCTTCCAGGTGCTCAGTAAGCTCAGTCCTTATATAACCTTGGGGGTGTAATGTGACTTAGTTTGAATGCATGACCTTTTAAGGATCCCAAGTTGATAGTCAACTAGCTCTTTGAAGAGAACTGCTTGACCTTCAGCGTCAGTGGCCCCTGGGAACAGGGAAAGCCAGCAGAGGCTGAAAGAGAAGAGTAGGGGCAGCATGGTTAGAGAAGACGGCGCAGGAAGAAAGATGACCGAGTAGGACTGAGGAGAAGAAATGAGATCGAGCGTGAGAAGGAAACTTGAGCCGGGAGGACCTGAGCTGAGCAGACAGGCTAGAACAGTTGTTATAGGTTAGAACTGCTTGTATTGGGGAAACTGTTCAGAACTGAGGGAGGGACGGCTGGGAGAAACATCCCAGGGGGCTGGGCTGGAAGCTGGAGGGCTGGTAGGGAGAACTGGTTACTGCTTGTAAGAAAGGGAGACATTAGAAGAAACATTTTAAAAGAAAAAGCACATATTTTGCAAGTGACTTCCAACACGGGGCAGGCTATTTGTAGCAAAAAGAAGTACGAAAAGAAAATACGTATTTTACAAGAGACCTAGTCAGTTCCAGGGATTTCCTAAAACTTTGAGTTGTTGATTTTTAAGGAGGGTTGCTGCACAGTGGAATGTGTCCACTCCCCTAGAAAACGGAGGCTCTCAACCTGTGAGTTCATCCCCTGGTAATCCTCTGTCTCCAAAGCCATTTACATTATGAGTCATAGCAGCAACGTTACAGTTATGAATTAGCAATGAAAATAATTTTATGGTTGGGGTCATCACAACGTGAGGGTCTGTATTAAAGGGTCACATTAGGAAGGTTGAGAGCCAGAACACCCTCCAGGATGGAGTGTTTTATCTAAACGGAAACAGCAGGCAAAGTCTTTAACAAGACTAGGAGGGGCATAGAGACCACGAGATCAGGATTAAATACCCGAGTATTGGAACAACATTCCTTTGAGTTAAGATAACAAACCCCTATTCGACATTTTATCCCAGAATAAAAGAGATTAGAGGAGGAAGAAAGCGTTATCTAAAGCGTGGACAATTGGGTGTGGTGCCTCAGGTCTGTAGGGCCGAGAGATGCTTGTGAAGGGGGATCGGCAAGTCTATAAAATTTTTAATGAGAAACTAAAAAAGGTACTCCAGGTTTTAGTGGTGAAATAGGACTGGAGCTGACTGACACAGGATGAGGAACCGAAACGAATATTTGAACTTAAAAAGAGCCAGGCAGTGGTGGTGCCAGCCTGGTCTACAGAGTGAGTTCCAGGACAGCCAGGGCTACACAGAGAAACCCTGTCTCGAAAACCCAAAAAGGAAAAAAGAAAAAAGAAAAAAAAAAGAAGAGCTTAAAAAGAACTTGTCTTCAGGAGTCATGAAACTGTAGGATTAATAATACAGATTCCACAACTTTGTAAGTGTCCTGAAATTTAGAAAACACTTTAAAGGGGTGATCAGGATAGCATGCCATTTTTATCAAATCAAAACTGCATGGTGGTGGTATTCAGGTTTAATCCCAGCATTTGGGAGGCAGAGCCAAGTGGATCTCTGAGTTCAAGGCCAGCCTGGGCTACACAGACCCTGTGTTGAAGTAACCCACACATGCAGTCTCAATTGGCTTTAATGGTGTGCCCCTGTGTTGCTTGCTGATTGTTGATTGCTGTACAGATCAGGAGCAGGGCAGCGAGGTAGAGAGTGAGAGCCACACGGAGAGACTCAGTGGCAGAGAAGTTGGGCTAAGTTAGATGGTCTGGCTGAGAGACTGCCCCAGCAAGCAGGCCAACAACCTTATACTATACAGATGTTTCCAAGCCCCTCAATAACCTTTCCCCAAAACAACAAGCAACAAAAAGTAAAAATTGCCAGATGTGGTACACACCTTAAATCTCAGCACTTGGTGGCAGAGGCAGGCAGATCTCTTGAGTTTGAGACCAGCCTGGCCTTGTAATAGTGAGTTCCAGACATGTAAGAGCTACACAGTAAGACCCTGTCTAAACAAAAGCTTAAAAATTAGGAGTTTTGTAAAACGTATGAAAATTCTGAACAATGTAATTTTTATAGAAAAATTGAATGGATAGCAAAATTTACTAGAAAAGAGGTGCACTTTTTTTTTTTTGAAACATAGTTTCTCTGTGTAGCCCTGGCTGTTCTAGAACTCACTCTGTAGACCAGGCTGGCCTTGAACTCAGAGATCTGCCTGCTTCTGCCTCCTGAGCACAGGGATCAAAGGTATGTGCCACCATTACCCAGCAGAAGTGCAAATCTTCACTAGTCTCCAAAAGCTTTTTGTATTTGTTTTGATTTGAGACAGGACCTCACTACATACTGCATATGCCTCACTGCATACTACATAGGTCTCACTGCATAGCTCTGGCTGGCCTGGAATTTCATATGTTGTGGATTTGATTTAATGCTTGTGTTATGGGTTCCCAAAATTGCACGAGAATTCTGCATGTGAGACGACCTGGGTCCCTACCCTGAACTGGTTCAAACTGGCAAAGTTGCCAGCAGCTAATGGCAGGGACTTTAGGATTCAAGGGCAAGGGGGCCACCAAGGAAGAGGCAGAACTGCCATGCAGAAGGGAAGGCATACAATCATGTAAGGGCCAGGCAAGAGCGGCCCCAGGGATGTGTGTGTGGGGGGGGTGGCATTGGGTCTAGGGTAGCAAAGATGGAATATAGATTTTAATAAGTAAAAATTCAGGAGTATTGGAGGGGAGGCATTAGCAACAGGGAAGTTTGGGAGTGGCTCAGCCATTGAGCTGTTTAAGGCATATTAACTGTAAGGGTGTGTGTGTGTGTGTGTCTGTCTGTCTGTCTGTCTGTCTGTCTTTCATTCGGGAATCCTGAGCATTGGGGCAGGTAGTAAGGAACTCATACCTACACTGCCTGGGAGATTAAAGCAGATTAATCAACTACACCTACAATGTGCACACCAGGCTGGCCTCAAACCCACAGATTCACCCGCCTTTGCCTCCCAAGTGCTGAAATTAAAAACATGTGCCACCACTCTCTACTTTTCTTTATTTTTGATATTTTCTATTATAAATGCAATAGGAATGGCAGCATAAAAGCTGTGGGATATTAGACACACATGTGATTGGTATCTGGTTTGAGGGAAATAGTAACAATTCTCGGCTTTCATTAATTATCTTGGGTCTACTTTTGGTGCGCTTCATTCTTGAAAGTAGTGACTTAGGCCGGGCAGTGGTGGCACACGCCTTTAATCCCAGCACTCGAGAGGCAGAGGCAGCCTGGTCTACAGAGTGAGCTCCAGGACAGCCAGGGCTACACAGAGAAACCCTGTCTCGAAAAACAAAACAAAACAAAACAAAAAGTAGTGACTTACAAGTGGAGTTGCTGCCAAAAAGCATGACTGTAAAAGGAGGGACATTTGACTCTGGGAAGACAGGACATAGGACATGATACTCTCCAGCTCATGCAATACTGCACTGAAGTGGGCATTGGTGGTCTGGAGCAAAGAAGAAACCTGCTCTTCCAAGAGGACCTGAGTGTGGATTTTAGCACCCATGTCAGGCAGCTCACAACTGCCTTTAACTCGAGCGCCATGGAATCTGACACCTTCTCTTGGACTCCTCAGGTACCTGAATACATACTGCATATGCACATGTATGTAGCTGAACCATTTAAACTTATCCCTGTCAACCTTATGAATGAATGAGACTTGGACTATGGTTATTTTATTTGACTCTGACAATTTCGGGGGGGGTGGGCTAGCCCCTAATTTACTTTCTTAACTGCTTGCCTGACTACTCTCCGGTTGGTATACCTTAAATACTTGTTCTGTCTCCTGACCATATGCTCATGGTCCATCTCTCACGGTGGTTTCCTCCTCTCCTCATATACTTTCTTCTCGCTCCTGGCTCTGCTACCTCCAACCAAGCAACTCAAAACCCACCTACCTCTAATCCCTCGAGTAATTGGCTATAGCCATTTTTATTTAATCAATAGTTTTAAAGAAAAGGTTTTGTACAACCTTTCAAAACCTTACAAAAGCTGGTAACCGTGAGAATTCACTCATAGGCAACTAGACCTTTGGGGATAGAAGTTAGCCTTATAATACATAGCAACAGACCAAAACTTAACACACACACAGACACAAAACGTTTTTAATCAATGGGCAGAGCAGAATATGGTATCATATACCTTTAGACCAAGCACCTGGGAGCAGAAGCAGGTAACATATTGTTGGTTATCTTAATACTCACGCGGCTTTAGAAGGGGCTATTTAGTTCTAGTTAGCCTGTATCTATATGTAGACCAGGCTGGCCTCAAATTCACAGAGCTGCCACTGTCTTTCCCTACCAAGTGTTGGGATTAAAGGTATGTGCCACCATGCCCTGCCAACTTCGGGGTTTTTTGAATTGGTGAATATTTATACCATATGATCCTATTTATTTAAAATAGAATGTCGTGTGCACACATATCCAAGTGAACTGCTTGTAACCTGAGATGACTCTACTCTTGGCTTGTTTGTGTGTGTGTGGGGGGGTCCCTTCTGTAATACGTGTAGTTACTTTTCTTTAAAAGTCCATTTAAGGGACTGGAGAGATTGTTCATCAGTTATTGGTGTTCTTCCAGAGAACTTGGGTTTGGTTCTGAGCTGCCACAAGGAAAATCACATCTCTAATTGCAGTTCCAGAGAACCTAAATGCTTCTTTCTGGCCTTTCAGGGAACCAAGCAAGCACGTGGTGCTTGTGCATACATGCGGGCAAAACACTCATATATATATATATATATATATATATATATATATATATATATATACAATAAAAAGATCTTATTAAAACAAGAACAACAAAACAAAACAGCAACTTTGAAGATGAGGCAATTGCCACACCCACATACCCCTTAAACAAAAGACACAAGACAGTAACACCCAGACAGAAATGTCACTCTTTTTATTTTTTGGTTTTTTGAAACAGGGTTTCTCTGTGTAGCCCTGGCTGTCTTGGAATTCACTCTGTAAACCAGGCCGCCTGCCTCTGCCTCCCGAGTGCTGGATTAAAGGCGTGCGCCACCGTTGCCCGGCTGAAATGTCACTCTTTAAGTAAGACTCCACACACCAGCAGGGACTTAGAGTCTGCCATGACATACCCCAAGTTTGTCACACAACACCAGACCATCGGAGGATAATCCCCGTTTTGGGCAAGCGCAAAAGTGTGCAGCAATAGTCTTACACAAACCATACACCCATGCATTCAGTCACTGTCACACTCTTACAGTGCCTCACCACGACCTCCCGCAAACCCACCCACCCAGGAGAACTGAAGCCGCCTACGATAGACCCTCGCACTCGCAGTGCGGCGCACTTTGAGACGCAGGCGCAAAGTGGAAAGGGTTGTGCCGCAAAGGTTTCTGGGGCTGGTAGTTCATGGGGGTCGGAATGAGCCGCACTATCAGAAGCCTATGAGCGGTTCCGGCGGACCTCGGCTCCCTCTCTCCACGCGCGCGCGGAGACTGCTGGGAAGTGACGTCACGGGCCTGGGTCGTAAAGCGTATTTCTGTAGTCTGAGGCACGGGGTGGTGAGTGAGGCTGGTTTATGAGGAGAGTAGGTCAGGGGCAGACTGGAGATGGAGATGGAGCAGGGCGAACCGAATAGGGACCCGGCGGACACCTCGAGACATTGTGCGTGTGAGGGAGTGTGTCAGTGTGTTATTGTGTATAATAACTATGTGACAGGGTCCAGCTGTGACGGAGTGTCATCTGTGTCACCGTGGGTGTGCATGCCTGTGTTCGTGCTTTTGTGTGACTGACGGGAAAACTGAATGTGTTTGTGACGTGTTACTGTGTATATGTTTTCAAGAGAGCAAAATGTGACATTGTGTGTGCCTGCTTTGTGTTTGTATGATTGTCTACATATTCGTGTGGCTATAATCGCGTTGGAATGTGTGACAGCCAGCAGATGTGATTTTTATGACCATCTGTTTCTTCAGGCATAATTGTGACAAGACACATCTATAAACTTGTGAGGTATGCACTATATATGTGACTGCATGTCAGCTGTCTCTTTGCTATGTATGACCTCTCCACCCCCCCCCAACACACACACAAACACACTGTACTCATGGTCATATGACTAAGAGATGATGGCTGTGTGACCGTGCAGTCCTAGGTGTGATGGGTGAGATCATGTGCTGATGAGCTGTACTCTACTTTGATTGTGAGGTGAGGGGAAATTAAAATTCCTTGCCCAGGTTCACATGGTTAATGAGTGGTAGACCCAGTACTCAAACACAAGCAATTTGGCTCTAAACTTCTTGCTTTGAGAAAAAAAAAAGGTTTCTAATTAACATTTTTGTATTTTATGTGTATGAGTATTTACCTGTTTGTCCACCAGCAAATACCTAGTACCCTTGGAAGCCAGAAGTGTGTGTTGGATCCCTCAGAATTGGAGTTACAGATGGTTGAGAGCTATAATGTGGGTGTTGGGATCTGAACCCAGGTAATTGGGAAGAGCAGCCAGTGCTCTTAACTGTTGAGCCATCTCTCCAGTTACCTACCTATTACTTCTAATTAATAAATTGCTTTGGTCCCTGCCCCCCACCCCCCACATATTTTTGAGGGTTAAAAACAGGAGAATGTTTTAATCCCAGCACTTGGGAGGCAGAGGCAGGTGGATTTCTGAGTTCGAGGCCAGCCTGGTCTACAGAGTGAGTTCCAGGACAGCCAGGGCTACACAGAGAAACCCTGTCTTGGGGGGGAAAAATGCACCCTTTCACCCTTGTTAGATAATTATTACACATGAACTTAATATATAACTTGTAACATCTAAGTTCATGTAATATACATATATGGATGAATGTCCTATTGGAGAATCTTGTCTGATATTCTGGGAACAAGAATGATCTAGAGAACAGCATTTGAGAAGCTTTCTTAATTAAGTCTCTGGTGTGGTGTGATTTAAAGGCACTATGACTACCTCCAGTGACACAGAGGACATGCATCGTCCATGGAATGATGTATCAAAGCACACGCAAGCATCACCACTGATATTCGAATTCAGGCTGTTTTGACTTGTTTTAAGGCAGGTTTCTGGATGAGTGTGTATGTAACACCTTAGCACATTTTGTTCCAGCCCGTAAGGAGAATATTGTGAGAACGACAGATAATTCCACACTGCTCTGGACAAAGCAGGAAAGAAAAGCATGACCTTAAGCCTTCAGATTGCTAGCTAAGCACCGTGCCAATGTCACAGGCATTTCTGAGTCTGCTCTGAAAAACTACTAGTTGCAGAGCTGAAATATATGAAAACCAAAGCCAGAGTCGTAATCCTGGTGTCTGAATTACAGGGCAGGCTTGAACACCCAGCCTTCTTCTTATAGGACCAGTGTAAAACTTACAGCAAGGAGTGAGCTTTACTATGAGAGTCAATCATTCCAACAAATAATGCCTTTTTCTACTGCTTTCAACTGGGAAAGGAGCTCTGTTAAAGATAAATGCTTCACATTTTTTAAAACTAGCCTCAAATGTTTTATCCTGTTGGTTGGCATTATCCCGATGAAGGTTCTGATGAGTTAGCCAGCTTCCTGTTACGATGACAAGAATGTCTACGGAAAATCAACTGAAATGAGGAAGAAACGTCTTACTTTGCAGGCATGCCTCAGGTGGCCTGCTTCCTCTGAGCAGGTATCCCCTCCTACAGCTCCCACCTTCTGACATCAGCTAGGAATCTGTAAGTGGATTCAACTTTGAAGAGGTCAGAACCCTCATGACCAAATCACCTAAACACTGTTGTTTTGGGGACCAAGTTCGCACCATATGAGTCTCTGGGGAAACATCCCAGATCTAACCATAACAGAGTAAAAGCAAAACATCTTAAAATAAGGCTTGTGTAAAGACAATTAAATATAAAATAACACATGCTATTTTAAAATGGATTCTATGAGCCCGTGATTCCGACACCCATTTAACTTACTCTAGTAAAACTCGGCAACTAAATACAAGACCCTTTAAAGCCTCAGAACTAATTTGATGACCAGACTTGTTAGCACTATAGTATTTGCTTTTATTCTTTTATTAAAGAAGTATTACAGATCAATGTAACAACTCCCATAAAACCTTTCTACATCCTCAAAAGGCAACTAATATCATAAATGAACCCATGAGCAATATCCAATACTGTTCTCTGAACTGCTTTACTAACTTACAAATATTTTACCATGTTTAATTGAGTATTTTGGTTTTTCCTCTCAAAATATTGTGATTTACCCATGTAACCACATGTGAATTTTGTATTTTAAATAAAGTATACTGCCCTATCATAGAAACAAACATATTGATCTATCTCTGCATTGGTGGTAATGTTACTTATAATTTAAAGCAAACCAAACCATGAATCCAGGAACATTTATAGATAAATCTTTGCACACATGCATGGTTACTTCGTAGTCCAATGCATTAAAAGAAAATAGACTCTTCCATGTTTGTGGGTTTTTAATAGTCTTACTCTAAAGCAGCATATTCTACTTTATTTCCAGCATGGTTTTAGAAGTTTCCTTCCCTATTTGGAGTGTGTGTGTGTGTGTGTGTGTGTGTGTGTGTACACGTGCATGCCATGGTGTGCCATTGGAGGTCAGAGGACAAGTGTGGGAGTCAGTTCTTTCCATCCACCACGTGGATTCTGGGGATTGTAGTCAGCCACCAGGCTTGGCAGCAAGCACCCCATCTCACCAGCCTGATGGATCCTGTATATCTATGTTTAAGAAGTAACATGTTTGGGTCACATGACTTGTACGCATATCGAACAGGCTAGACTTACTCCAATGATTTCAGTAGCACCACCCATGTAGAAAATTGCCGAGTCTTGGATTTCAATTTGTTTCCAATAGTTTATTCACTCAAAAGACTTTAAATAAGAAAAATGTTAAATAATTTAATAGCTAGTAGTGAGTGAGCTTCTTCCCTAGTTGTTTTGTCAAAAGAAAAAAAAAGTTTTTTTTTTGTTGTTGTTGTTTTGTTTTGTTTCTTTTTAATGTATTTTTTGTTTTGCTATTTGTGGTCCTTTCCCTTGCCATCACTCTGAAATCAGTTTGTGAAATCCTTTACAAGTGACGTGTAAATTCTGAGTGGCGGTGTAGCAAAGGAAGAGACTTGCAAGGGGACCTCACTTTTATAATTTTCTTTCTTTCTTTTTTTTGGTTTTTCAAGACAGGGTTTCTCTGTGTAGCCCTGGCTGTCCTGGAACTCATTCTGTAGACCAGGCTGGCCTTGAAGTCAGAAATCCGCCTGCCTCTGCCTCCCGAGTGCTGGGACTAAAGGCGTGCACCACCACTGCCCAGCTGTAATCTTCTAAGTTGCTTTTTCAGGTGGTCTTTGCATTCGTCAGCACCTTTGGTAACTTTCTACGCATGTCACCTAGTTACCTTAGACTTTCTCCCTGACACATTATCATACCAAACCTCCTTCCCCATGGTCTCATGTTGCTTATAAAAGTTATTGTTCCTGCTTTCTCCAATCTCCTTCTCTTGCTCAATACATTGGCAAGGAGCTCAAGTGCATTGATTCACGCAGATATTTCCTTTCAGATTTGAATGAGAATACTGATATCAATGGGTGTTTGTTCACGGTTTCTCAGCTTTCTCACACAATTGGTCACCGCAGTGAGAATTCTCTAACAAATGCATGGGTTCTTCACAAGGCTTTCCTACAGTCAGTGCTAGAACTGATCATGGCGCGTGCCGTGAGGTGTTTTCATTGGAAGGCAGTCCCCACATTCAGTGTTCACAGAGTCTCTAGTGAGTGTGGATTCTCTGGTGTCTGACAAGGTGCGACTTTTGGCTGAAAGCTTTGCCACACTCAATACAGTTATACGGTTTCTCGCCTGTGTGCTTCCTCATATGAAGCGTAAGAGAGGAGATCTGGGAGAAGGCTTTCCCACACTTGCTGCAGTCGAAGGGTTTCTCGCCTGTGTGACCTCGGATGTGTATGGTGAGGGAAGAGCTCTGGGAGAAGGCCTTCCCACACTTGTTACACTCATAGGGCTTCTCGCCGGTGTGGCCTCTCATATGCACGATGAGGGAAGTTCTTTGAGAGAAGGCTTTCCCGCACTCGTTGCACACGTATGGCTTCTCCCCTGTGTGGCTTCTCATGTGTAAATTGAGTAGTGAGCACTGGGAGAAGGCTTTCCCACACTTATCACACTCATAGGGCTTTTCCCCCGTGTGACTTCTCAGATGAAGGGTAAGGGACGCAATCTGAGAAAAGGCCTTCCCACATTTGTTACAGTCGTAAGGTTTCTCTCCCGTGTGAACTTTCTGATGTGTAATGAAGTTCTGCTTCTGGCTGAAGGCCTTCCCACACTCATTACATTCGTAAGGCTTCTCCCCAGAGTGGATTTTTTCATGAGCAATGAGATTTGACTTCTGGCTGAAGGCTTTGCCACATTCCTTACACAGATAAGGTTTTTCTCCCGTGTGGATCCTCTGGTGCCTGACGAGGTTTGACATCTGGATAAAAGCTTTCCCACATTCATTGCATCCGTAAGGTTTCTCTCGAGTATGAATTTTCTGATGGGTGATGAAGTTTTTCTTGTGACTGAAGGATTTTCTGCATTCTTTACATTCATAGGGTTTCTCGCCCGTGTGGCTTCTAATGTGTACAGTTAGTGCTGAGCTCTGAGAGAAGGCTTTCCCACACTCACTGCACTCGTAAGGCTTCTCGCCAGTGTGGATTCTCACGTGTATAATAAGCATGGAAAACTGAGAAAAGGCTTTCCCACACTTGTCACACTTATACGGTTTTTCTCCTGTGTGACTTCTCATATGAAGAGCAAGGGAAGCGATTCGAGGGAAGGCCTTCCCACACTCGTTACACGCGTAAGGCTTCTCGCCAGTGTGAACTTTTTGATGTGCGACGAGGCTTTGTTTCTGGCTGAAGGATTTCCCACATTCATTACATTCGTAAGGCTTCTCGCCAGTGTGAATTTTTTCGTGATCAATGAGATTAGATTTCTGGCTGAAGGCTTTCCCACACTCATGGCACACGTATGGTCTCTCCCCGGTGTGACTTCTTTGATGTCTAATGAGATTCGACATCTTAATGAATGTCTTCCCGCATTCGTTACACTCGTAGCACTGCTCCCGACTATGGAGTTTATGGTGGTTAATAAGTTTCTCCTTGTGGCTAAAGCCTTTCCCACACTGGTGGCATTCGTAGAGCTTCCCCCCAGTATGGACTCTCAGGTGTCTAATAAGGTCCAAGGTCTGACTAAAGCCTTTTCCACAGTGGTTGCACTTAAAGGGGGTCAGTACAAAGTGGGGCGAGCTGGTGTGAAATGGCTGCACAGCATCATCACAATCCAAGTGTCCCTCTGGCAACGGGTGTTTTGCATTATCATGATCACCAAAATTAGGTTCTAAACACTCTCCAGCACTGTCACGTTCGGAGAGATTGTGTCTGGAAGGAATGGAGTCTGTGTCTAGAGAAAATGTATTTGCAAATCTCTTAGGACATTCATTGGCTTCATTAGTCACCACCATTCCCTTGAAAACTTGTCTCAAGAGTCTGTCCTGGGTTTTCTGGTGCTCATTAATTCCAAAAGTCTCTCCTAAAATAGACAGCAAATAAATTTCACTCATGGTTTCTGTCCCCAGGTAAACAGATTCCAAACACACATCTCCTATTTACTGTAATCCTAAAATACTTTCACCTGGGCTGGAGAGGTGGCTCAGCGGTTAGGAGCACTGACTGCTCTTCCAGAGGTCCTGAGTTCAAATCCCAGCACCCACATGGTGGCTCACAACCATCCATAATGGGATCCAATGCCCTTTTCTGGTGTGTCTGAAGACAGCAACAGTGTAAACATACATAAAATAAACTTTAAAAAGAATTATTAAAATTTTTTTCACTTTAATATATGGGGTTTTTTTTTGCCCACATACATTGAAGTGCATCACGTGCATGCTTGATGCCCGCTGAAGCCTGAAGAGGGCACTGGATCCCGTGAACTGTAGTCACAGACAGTTGTGAGCTGCCATGTAGGCTGGGAATCCAACCTGGGTCCTCCAGATGAATAGCCCATGCTCCCGACTGCTGAGTTGTCCTCTAGAACCACATGTGCCTCTTATTTTCTCAGTTTTTAAAAGAAAATTCCAGGAAAGGAAATAGATATTTTGAAATTCAATCACCTTTGTTTTATGCAAAATAAAATAATATTAATCTTAATAACATTCATATAAATATATATAAATAGCTATTTGAGAAATGTAATAAAAGAAAACTACATTCAAAAATTTAAAATACTATGAAAAAAATGTAAGAAAAAATAATAACAAATATCTAAACACTCAAAAATGAACACACAATGGTTAAGCATTGCAGACTGTGCCTTAACTTCATCCCTTGTGGGGTAAAGAAGGAAAGACCGGGAATTCAAGGTCAGTGTCAGCAACAGAGCAAGTTCAAGACTTGCTTGGGCTATGTAAGACCCTGTCTCTATACAACAGCCGAAAAGAAAGAGGTTCCTTTAGTCCCAGCACTCAGGAGGCAGAAACAGGCGAATTTCTGAGTTCGAGGCCAGCCTGGTCTACAGAGTGAGTTCCAGGACAGCCAGGGCTGCACAGAGAAACCCTGTCTTGAAAAAACCAAAAAAAGAAAAAAAAGAAAGAAAGAAAGAAAGAGGTTACAAGGTCAATTGTGTGCTGCCAAAAAGATATAACAATACACACACACACACACACACACACACCACTGTGAGCTGATGAAATGGATCAGGAAGTAAAGACATTTGCCACCAAGCCTGATGTCCCAAATTTGATTGTAAACTTGTCCTGTGACTTCTGCACGTACACCATAGCACACATGTACCCACACACACATGTGTGTACACAAATAAAAAATGTAATTAAAATTTTTAAAGAGAAATGGCAATTTCTCTTTAAAATGGGATTTCTCTTTTAAATGAATCTAAATGGGAATTTAGATTCAAAGAGTTCACACTTAACTGTTACTACAGTCACTGTATTTGGGGATTGACCTTGTGAAACATCTCAGCCCAATCATTTATCGGTCCTCTCGCTGCACCTGGCTGGTTCCCTCCACTAACCTGGACAGTGTCTCCTTAACACTTCTTTCTCCACTACACATGGCTCTTCCTCTTGCTCCAACTTGAAGATCACATCAGGTTTGGTGAGTGGCGGGCCTGTTGGGGAGGGGAAATGACATTGGTTTGGGTATACACCCCAGTTACAAAAACAACCCAGGGTTCTGAGTTGGGCTTGGGAAAGCCAGGGGTGCTAACTTCTGAGAATGCTCTACCCTGAAATACCATCAAAGATTTTCCTTTGAAAGCTGTGGCAGGGACAGCAACATCTCAAGGCAAGGCTCATCAACATTTAAAAATTCCACCTATTTTAGAAAAAGTGCATTTTCTTACCTACTGTGATTAAGTTGTTATAATTTTCTAACATCACATTCCGATATAGGTTCCGCTGAGTAGGATCCAGTTGCTTCCATTCTTCTGGAGTGAAATCAATGGCCACATCTTTGAATGTCACTAGTCCCTGTAACAATACATGTACACTCAACCCAAAGTTACCCATTTTAATGGTGTAGGAAGAACATAACAAGCCTTGTTCAGATATAATTCAGAAAGATGAGGTTACAAAAAGCATTGCCCATTTTCTAAACAAAATGAAGCAAACGTCATGTTAGCAATATTGTCAGTTTATATACAGCTACTAGAAAACAGAGCCAGTGAGATGTATATATAGTCAAATTTTGTTCATCTATAAAGAAAAATGACACCCGATAAACAAGCATAGCTGGGGGACTTCAGCCCTGCCTGTTACCCTAGTGAGCACAGTGTGCTAGAGAGGTTTTCAGCCTTGCCTGTTGTCATGATGAATTCAGCACGTTGGGAAGCTGTAATCCTGCCCATCACACTGGTAACCATGGTGCCTGGGATGCTACTGTCCCGAACCTTCCTCAAGTGAGGTCAGCACACCTACCCAGACTGTAAATGCGCACACGCACACACACACATACACACAGATACAGACACTGACACACACAGAGATATAGGCACACACACTCATACAGACACATACATACACACACTCACACACATAGACACACATACACACATACAGATAAAGACACAGACACACACACACTCATACACACACACACACACACAGTCCTACCAGGTGATAACAACCTAGTACCCCTTAATAGTGAAGACTGTGAAGAGACTGCTAACCCAGAAACACCCACTCTGAAACAATAAGTAGAAGGTAGGTAGGAAATACATTCAACCAACCATCTGGTTCCAGATGTGCAAGTATCAACACAATACACAAGTAACATGAAAAACCAAAGCAACATAAATGCTCCAAGATCATTACTCTATAGTAGTGGCATCCGGTGAAAGTGAACAGATAAAACCACTTCAAAAAAAAAAAAAAACTTAAAAGGATTAGTGTGTTCAAAGAACTCTCTTGAAAATATCCCAAGATGGGGGCTGGAGAGATGGCTCAGCAGTTAAGAGCAGTGACTGCTCTTCCAGAGGTCCTGAGTTCAATTCCCAGCAACCACATGGTGGCTCACAACCATCTGTAATGGGATCTGATGCCCTCTTCTGGTGTGTCTGAAGACAGCCACAGTGTGCTCACATAAATAAAATAAATAAATCTTAAAAAAAAAAAAAAAAGAAAAGAAAAAGAAAAAGAAAAAGAAAAAGAAAAAGAAAATATCCCAAGAGACTACACACACAGCTGAATTAAAAAAAGGATGGAGACACAGGACATGAAAGAGGAATTCAGTAAGACAGAAATACTGAAGAAAAGCCAAACCGAAACACTAGAAATGGAAAGCATATCAGACGTCTATGGACATTGAGCTGCTCAGGTCATATTAAATATAAGGCTGTGTGTGTGTGTGTGTGTGTGTGTGTGTGTGTGTGTGTGTGTGTTTCATTCGAGAATCCACAACATTGGAGAGATAGCAAGGAACTCACACAGCCACTTCCAGGGAGTTTAGAGCGGTTTAATCAACTACAGCTACAAACTTCGTGTGAATGGAGTCAGTTGGTGTGTACTGTGGTCTCCAGATTCTCTCACTGTGTTGCTGGGATTCCTGCTGTGAGTAGCACTGATACAACTCCCTTACAGCAGTGCAGTGCTCTAGACTGCAGCACTAGGCTGTTTAGATACACTCCCTTATTGCAGTGCAGCGTTCCATCAACTACAGCACTAGACCGTTTAGAGACTCTCCCTTAGTGCTGTGCAATGCTCTAGATTATGTTTACTGCGCTGCAGAATTTCATTTGCACTCCTTCTGATTCTGAACTACTTAGACACTATTTCATCTTTAGTCAAAACAGATAAACAAAAAAAGCAGGTTTAGCAACTGTAAAGAGCCACAAAGTATTGTTCTCGTTGACCCAGGCACCAGTGAGAGGCTTGTTACTGTGATGAAGTTATTCATTTTAGCCTTAGATATAATGAAACTTGACCCCTGGTTTACTTTACCTAAAGGAATGTGACTAAAACTTGAGACCCAGCCTTAACCTCTCAGAACAGACTTCATAAAACAACCACGTTTGAATTCTATCTTCCAATGCTACTTCCTCTGAAGAAAAAAA